>OX381711.1:11943682-12437660 GCA_947462335.1 Harmothoe impar | reverse complement strand
CCCGGTTTAAATTATGATCCCCCCATATATGGGCCCTTTGATAGGGGGGTCCCCATGTCTCATGATGATGTTAAGAAATGCTTATGTCGCGTTGCCATGCATGTGACAAACATGTTGACATACGTTTGTCTGAAATGCTGTCATACATGTATGTATCCATGATGTTGACATGTATGTGTCTGTGATGTCAGTGTGTACTATGTGGATCCCGATCTATAAACTCACCCCACCTGGACGATTAAGGCTGGGCGATCGCGTTCTGACCATGAGCTGGGACTCCACTACCTGATTTCAATCTGCTTACAAGACATACTCCCTCACCCTTTCATGCACTGACCAGACACCAGGGGGCAGATTTGATAGATTCTTTTACAATTGCCGACCCCATAAGCCCTTTCGAAAAGGGGGAGATCAATGATGTATAGTATAATTAGAGGAATGTATAGAGAGTAAAATATAACAAAGTATTGGTCACGTTTGTATGGTCAAAATTGAAGATATTCCTCATGTCTCCAGCTTCTCACTAGGTGGCAGCACGTACCTAGTGTGAAAGTGTCAATCTATGTAAAATTGTAAAATTCATGTAGGTGATAGCGGTTTGATTAACTATTTACAGAGGAATCCACATGTACACCATCATCTGTAACATTGCTCTCAGCACACATTACTGAGGGTGCATATCAAAAAAAATGTATATCCTAAAGCACTATTTATATTTCCTATGATAGTTACCGTCAATCCACGACAAGCAAGAAAATAATAATAATTATGATCACATTTACTAACATACTTAAAATGAAGTAAACCAGATGCATGTAATTGTAACCATGACAATGAGAAACAAGTTTCTTATTTGCAGTGGCCCTATACATTTTTTGTGGTTTATTTGGGCCTTTTTAAAGTTTTGTAAACAGGAGTTGGGCTAGGGGTAGTGGCAGCAGTATACAAGAATGTGCACCAATTATATCAAATATCAGGGAAAATAACGCCATTTATCCAAATATAATATAAGGATGTTCTTAGGGCCCAATGATTCAGCGTCTCCACATAGGGGGTCTTTTTCACCTGAAATATCAGTGTATAGGGCACATGCTTTAAAAATTGTGTGACAAGGAGTGTGAGGCTTCTCCGCTAGGTGGCGCCATAGGTTACATAGACAGCAGTTGTATACAGAAATCCCCACCAGGGAGCCATTTCACCTCATCCAATAAAAAAAAGCAAAATTTTTTTAAATAACAGTTTTTTTCATTTCTGAACCATTGCCGTGTTGTGTCCGTATGTTTGAGGCTTCTTTTTTTTTTTTTACAATTTCCGTATATGAATACAGGCAGTGACCTGTCCAAATTGTAAAATTGTGCAAAAAACAGTCTACATTCCAGGGAACCCCTAGGGAATTCCCTCTGTGACATAATATGTATACAGATACGGAGGTAGCCAGGGGAGGGTGTACATAGGGTCCGTATGTTTGGGATTGTCAAAGAAGAGACAGGAGAGGTAGGGCAAGAGACAGGGAAGGCACTGGGAATGTACTAGAAGAGACAGGGGGGTCAGGTAGGGGACAAGGAAGGTGGGGAGGGCACTGGTCTCTCAGCCTCACTGTTGAACTTTTACTGAGTTTTTAGCTTTCATAGTAAGTGTCGTTGTGGAATATCATAATTCCGTCTAATGGGTTATTGATGTAAAACTACACAGTTTTATTGTTGTGTTGGGCCCTAGGCCTTTGTTCATGACTCAAGTTATGCCAACTCATAAATTTACACGAATTTAGGCTGCTGATTGTAATAAGGGATTTGAAAGAATATATAATTTCTTATTGAAATCTCTGTGGTATCTGTTCGTGGAATAAGATTAGCTCTAAACCTCTCGTAGATTGACGGAAACATCCGAAGGTTTCCGAGGTATGATATTATGATTATTTGATAAGTTGAGGTATGATCTAGGTTATACCTGGGGAACCTTGGTGGTTCTGGGAATACATGCCCAGTCCCGCCCTCCCTCGGTATTAACATTAGCATTGTTAATAATTAATGTCCACTGTATATTAGCAAGGCTAACACAGTTGGCCAAACTAGGGGAAATATCTATTCCCCTCACAGTCTCTTAATGCTGAAGCCACGCATGCGCAGTCGCTGCTCCCCTGTCCCCTCCCCGACCTCCCCTGTCCCTTCCTCGACCTCCCCTGTCCCTTCCCCTACCTCCCCTGTCACTAGCTAGACTCCACTCTGACCTGTCCTCAAGACCAAAACCAACATGCGGACCCTATTTACAACATACGGCCCTTTATCACCATATATTCTGCCCCTAGAGGTGCCACGTTCAAGGGAAAATATACAGACCGTATACAGATTTCTTGACCTCCACATTATGTGGTGAAACAGAAAAACGGAATGTGACATATAAGTGATACGGGGGTCCATATTATGTGGTGAAATGGCTCCCAGATGACAGCACACAAAATGTCTCTTATCAAAATGAAATGAATTTTATTGGCAAGGAACATTTTTTGATACGGGTCTTTTACACATTATGAAGAATAGGCTTAATCCTACAGAATGCTATATAGATCATACATGGCCCTGTTACTTTCATGAGGATCTAAGGAGGTTCAAGTCGAATGAAAGTTGAAGGGAATGAGTTTGACTTTCAATCTATTGAGGAGTACATAGCTATTCCCCCTGATGTCACAAAGTTGGTCTTTCAATGCTTTATTGGGATAAAGAATTTTACCCATAAGGCCAACACAGAACGTTCTTCCATATTAAAGTAAAGTATACTAATATAGTAATATCTTTTTTTTTTTTAAGTTTTGCCATAGGCCCATAGGCCACTTATCATAGGTCCACACCCCTGTCATACGTCCTACCACTACAACATAGGGTTGTAAGGGTGCGTGGCACCTGCCAAACGTGGTATAGGTCTACATAATGTCATTCCCCCTTCTGACCCTGCAAAGACAATCTCCCATATTGATTTTAAGAGATGCTCATGTAGCCATATTGATTTTAAGTAATGCCCATGTCACCATATTGATTTTTAAAATGCCATATGTGACTATCTGTTTATTCCCCTGTCCCATGTCACGAGGCCCCAAAAAAGCCCATGTCGCTGTGTCTAATTTAGGGGGTATATGACCATAACAGTGTGTACGAAAACCGATCAGGGCCATCGTATACTTGTAATGAGTGCTGACAGCTACATGTTTACATATCTTCTATAGATACACTATTTTAACACGGTTTCTCTGAAGAAAACAATGTCACATTCTTGTAAGATAATTGTCCTCTTGTTATAATGCACTCTGTGCGAGAGTATGTATCAAAGGCCCGTTTCATATTAAATACACTTTTATTCTCAGAATCAGTAGGACGGTAGCTATTCATATATTGTGCTATCAAAACATTAATTTGATTTAGATTAAATGAACAGTCGAGTTAGCTGGCACTTTCCTAACTAGTTCATGTACTGATAATGTTGCTTCATCTGATACCTCGAGGGTACTCTAGGCTGTGGCAGTCAATAATTGAGAGATTCTAACCAGCAAAAGGAGTAACCCATTTATATATATAGGGTAATTCACCCTTTTAGGGCTACAAAGTATAGAATGGGGCCCTTAAAGTGTCGCAGGGAATAAATTGCATTGATATGCCCAGATCCCGTGCTCATAACAATGACATGCCTAGCCCATTCTACGACCTCTCCTGTCCATTATATGACCTCTCCTGCCGATTATACGACCTCCCCTGCACAGTCTACGACCTCCCCTGCCCATTTTAAGACCCATCCAGCTCATACTCCGACCTCCTCATCTCATACTCCACTCCAAAGACTAACCCCAAAATGTTGTTTTTCTTATCACGTCACATAGGCAATTCCCTTGGGGTTCGCCAAAATGTAAAATGGGTTTTGCACATTTCTCTAATTGAGACAGGTGACCATGTCGGTATGTTGGGAAGGCCGTAGTTGGTATATTTTATATAAAAGATACGGATGGTATGCTGAGAGTCTACTAAAACCAAAAAGTTTATTAAATTTTAGTGTATTTTCTCTGCATGATGTCTGTATGTTTGCGCCGATCGTGTAGTATCATATCAAGATACAGTGATACACCTTCCTGGAGTGACTTTTGGTATTTTAAAATGATAAGTCAAGGACAAGTTCAAAATTCGATTTTGAATGCAACAAGTTTATTTTTACAGTGGTAAAATGACAAGCGATATCAGAAATGACAAGAGAACTGAGGTGCTCGCAGGTGTACTAAATATGTTCTGACTCAACAGACATCTTGAATCGGGCACCTTTGTATTAAATCATAAATAAAAGATATGTCACCTATCATGGCATCCTAGGATTAAGTGATCAAAGAATTCTTTTTTGGGGTGGTGGGGGGTTAGGACTAATAAAATAAGTAAATGCCATCCTTAAAGGGTAAATGCTAGGTCAGGGGGCATGGCAAGTAGTTCCAAAGTGGGGAGAAGGGGGTTTTCTGACGATCCCCCCCAGCCTGAAGTCTCGATGCACCACTGAAGCACTATGTTATCCTTAAACCTAGTTTGTCCAGCTAGTGTGTGGGCCAGCGGAAGCAGACGTGCTGGTTCAATTCATAGATCTACCATACATACCCGAACCTCATAACAGTGTTGCTGTAAACGTTTTCCGAAGGTTGACCGCATATTGTGATCTTATGCAGGCCATTTTTCTCTCATGAAGGCCTCATATACAATTCCAATTTAAAGACAACTGAATATTAAATCAAAACTATCTAATAAATATGTTTCTTAGTGTAAAAATACTATATTGAAAAGGAAATGTTTCGATATGAAGGTACCATAAATATGGCCCGAACTTCACTTTTATTTAGAGGATTTTATCAATTGTTTTACTGTTAGAAAGCTGACATCATGGCCGGTACCTAATTGCCCCATGCCCTTATGATTCCACAGCTGCAGGAACACTGCCGTTTTGCTTTGGCTTTGGCTTTAGTGAACATGGTTTGTGAAGACTAGGCCCGGCCCTGTACAGACCTTACGTTCACTTATGTACAAGGCCAAGATGGACAGAGAGGAGTGTGTATAGATGGCTGTCTGAGTGCGTAGATGGCTGTCGGCGTGAGTAGATGGCTGTCCGAGTGTGTAGATGGATGTCAGTGTGCGTAGATGGCTGTCAGCGTGTGTAGATGGCTGTCGGCGTGAGTAGATGGCTGTCGGCGTGAGTAGATGGCTGTCCGAGTGTGTAGATGGATGTCAGCGTGCGTAGATGGCTGTCAGCGTGTGTAGATGGCTGTCGGCGTGAGTAGATGGCTGTCGACGTGAGTAGATGGCTGTCCGAGTGTGTAGATGGCTGTCAGCGTGTGTAGATGGCTGTCGGCGTGAGTAGATGGCTGTCCGAGTGCGTAGATGGCTGTCAGTGTGTGTAGATGGCTATCGGCGTGAGTATATGGCTGTCAGCGTGAGTAGATGGCTGTCGGCATGTGTAGATGGCTGTCTGAGTGCACCAGGTGTTCATTGTGCCACATGTTTGGTGAAACCTCTTGCAGACTTCTGGTAATGTGTAACGGTCCCAGATGGGCAAGTTTGGTCTGTTGCTTGATGGCGGCCCTAGAAAGGGAAAATATCTCTTTCAGTTTTTTTGGAAGACAGAGGATGTGAAAAGGCATCCTATTTACATATTAGCTCACCATTGATGATGATACCACATTCAATTGAAACCCGTCAGTGGTGACCCAAAGCTAAGACACATGCTAAATACTCCATCTATTGGATATGGCAAAAAGGCAGCCCTATTTCAAAATTTATTGGAAATGTATACAAAGATTATGGACTACATGAATAGATTGACTCCGAAATTTGTTGCAAATATTGCATGAGTGAAATATTTGTCACCAGGTTACTCCTGCTTGTGACTGTAATATCTGTGCCGAATAAATTAATGTTTTGCAGAGCCTCATGCCTCCCTACACTATCCCTGGAATTGACTATATAAACCATTAATGGTGATTTATAATCGAAATAACATTCGTTTCTGGTTTATATTACTTGGCATTTATCTTGTCGATAATATTATACTCTATATACTTATAGCACTACTCTGGTGCCTGACTTTGGCATGTAAATGAAAAAGTTCCTATGTAACAATTTTCTTGCTAAATAAAATATCAACAAGAACAGCAACATGGTCTCAAGAATAAATCTTCAGTAGTGTCTTAAGTAAGCCCTATATACCGATTATTGACAGAATTTAGTAAATGATGAATATTGTACAATAAAAACCTCTTTGATTAAAGATCAACAAATCTTGAGCTTCTGAGCATAATTTGGCGTCTTTATAAAGTGGGAGCTTGGATTAATGGAGAGGTGTTATTAATTTTTCTTTTCTTTTTGTTCCAATGATATTAAACAAATTTGTATCTCGCATTGTAAAGCTTTGATCTAGGCGATAACGTTGAATAAGGGGGTTACGTCGAATTTTATCCTAGATGGGTTGAGTTTGTTTTGGAACCCCTCCCTCCAAAATGGGTTTACAAACAAGACCTTTTGGGTCTCCCCTTTTGTTTTTTAAAAAGAAAGATTTACAGATGGCCCTCCCCTCTCACTACTTTTGGCGGTTAAACCCCCTCCCCTGAAAAAGGCTAGGTTAGACTCACTCCTCCCACCCCCTTCCCATTTTCCATGTGAATACCCCCCTCCCCCCGGCGGTCATACCATGCCCCTCCCACCTTTGCCCATGCAGCACAAGCTTGGCCTGTAGCTGTCAAAAGTTTCCTGTGTCCGTCGTTTTTTAAAACCCCCGTGTCGCTGTGTCGCGTGTGTAGATTTTCGCTGTGTCGCGTGTGTAGATTTTTACCCATTTTTTACTCACTATTAGTCTAACTATACTGGTGAAAATTCATTGAGGAAAGGTGAAATCTAATATCATATTAGCATAGTTATGCTTATGGTCAATGATATACCTGAAAGCCTGATGTCATCTTGGTCTGCACACTTCCACTGATTCTCTTCAGTTGCAGTTGTATTCAGCAGACCTCCGTCAACCACTTGATCAAAATACTGTAATATAGAAAATGACAATTATTTTTGTATTGAAGTACCGGTATATTCATTTTTCCTATTGCCCAGTTCAAATCTCCCTTTGTTAGACACAAGCAGGGGAAAGAACTTAGCTTTATATCACTTCATTTTATATACTGCAAGTGACGAGGGGTACGGTCCCCATTCAACATTTACATTTCTATTTACATGAATTACATGGTCGGATGTTGACCAATATGGCCATTTGGGAATTTAACTGTGTTTAGCTACCACAGCCTATAGCAAACACCCCCCCCCCCTCCATGCCTCCGACGCGCAAGTGAGAAACTAGCAGGACCTATATAACTTGGCGCAATCTACTCAGCAAGATACACATACCGTAAATTCTCGCATAGAAGCCGTGGCTAGTAATACAGGTTCTGTCCATATGGGCCCTGTGGACCTGCTGACCAGCCTTCGGCTGTATTGGTTTTAAAACTATATCTGCTAGTAAGCTAGTCAGATTGCAAGTGCGGCTTATGGGATCGGCCCAGAGTCAGGGTGTGGCTTATACAACAGTTTTTTGCTACTATAGTACAGTCACCATAACCAGATTGTCAGTGCAGCTTATAGGATTGGCCCAAACTCGGGGTGCGGCTAAAGAGAATAGGCTTATATGGGAGAATTTACTGTAATTATAACTTGTATGATGTTATATAGACAGTCTTTCATTCCAGAAGAACGATACTTTAATGTTTTTGTCACTGTGTCACCCTTCATGCAGATAGAGATATATAAGGAAGTGGCCGATATGTTTTGTCTATAGATTTTCACCATGTCCTTAAAAAACTAAACTAAAATATTTCAAAGCTATTCTCCTCTGTCACTGATACACGGGGTATATACCGTTGATGGTACACGGATCAGGGGCCCTGCAGAGAAACGGACCCATGACAATTGGCCCTCAGGAATATCGGACCCCTGTGTGTTTATTACAAAACGCTCCGACTTGGAATAATAGCTGTGTACCCAACCAGTTGAGGAAGCCCTGCTGTTTGTTTCAAAAATATGACATCATATATTTTGCATAGGTCACAGGGGGATTTCTAGACACCTGACTTTCAATTATCAGAATTCACGCTCTTTTGTTTTAGTCCTTTCTCTAGGTCAGCTATACATAGTATTGTAGTTGGGACTAGAATAGTGGGGTTCCTTAGCAATATGATCGTTCATTTTGTGATAGAAGCATATAATTTGGTACAGACATACTTTATATGATATTCTTTCATATTAAGATAGGAGGCACCTGGAATTTTGATTTGATTTTATCAGCCAGTTGGAAATCTGTGCATTTTTGATTGTGTTTTAAAATGGACCATCCTCTGTCAAATGATATTAACTTCCAAATCAGAACACAGCCCCATATAGGCTCTAAGTGCTCCACTTATCTAATATAGATATACTAATCTATTTCAACCTCATTTGCATAATTTGCATAATTTGCATATTTGAGCTCCAAATCGTTATCACATGTTTAAATTTGTTCAAAAGGCACAAAAGGTAGTCAACATATACCTTGATAAATCCCTTTTTGGCAAAAAAATGAGAGGCACCTGGAATTCAGAATCATTAGGTCACTTTGGACCGTCTAAATCTAGGTCAAATTTAAATGCTCTAAAATGTATATTGCAGACTCTCCTAGGTTGATGACATTGAATTTTCAATTTGAATGCAGCCCTATGTATGTGCCCTAAGTCCTCAAAATGTCTAATTTAAATATACTGACCTACTTCAACCTCATTTGCATAATTTGCATATTCATGCTCCAAGTCTAGATCACAAGTTTAAATTTAGTTTAAATGCATACTATCAAGGCAACATTAGTTAATAACTATATTTAATAGGTGCGTTTTGAGGGAGAAATGGGAGGACCTGGAATTTTGAATATTAGGTCACTTTGGACCATCTGAATCTAGGTCAAATTTAAAAGTCCTGATATCTATTTTGCTTTTTAAGGCAGATTTTCCTATTTTGAATACATTGGATCTTCAATTTGAATAAAGCCCTATACATAATATACTGACCTACTTTAACATCTTTGCATAATTTGCATATTTGTGACCCGTTTTAACTAAATGGGTCAGAAGTTGCACTTTAAAGAGCCTAGATATGGGCTTTTAAAGTAGTGTAGGGTGGAAAATTTTTTTTTTTTGAAAAATGAGTTTTTGACATTTTTCTTACCTATGAATACTTTTCCACTGGAATACTAACTTACAAACAATATTTCAACTCCCATTATTCCCAAAATTGAGCCCATAGGATTAATAATTGTATTGTATAATAAAGTTAATATCTAATTTAGATGTTAATTATCTCATTTAAATTAAATTCCATTTAATTTAACAAAACAATATCGAAAATATCACCAAATGGTCAAAATTGGCCAATGTGGAACATGTCACATACCAAATAAAAGCGATCAAGGCAATATCACAACATTTTTACTGTGCGACTTCCGACCCATTTCGTTAAAACGGGTCACATTTGTGCTCCAAACTATGCCCATCAACTAAATTTCAACTTGTAATCTAGACTTGGAGCACAATTATGCAAATCATGCAAATCAGTTTAAAATAGGTCCATTTTTTCATATTAGAATATATGGGGCTGCATTTCAATTGAATGTTCAATGTTTTCAGTATATGAGAGTCTGCTGTAAAGTTCAACACAGAATTTAGAGCTTTTCAACTTGACCTGGTTTTCATATAGTCTAGAATGGCCTTACAATTAAAAATTCCAGGTGCCTCCCATTTTTTGCTGAAAAGGCACCTATCAAAGTATATGGTGACTGGGTGTTATGCTTTTTAAACAAGTCAAACTTGTGATCTAGATTTGGAGAACACATATGCAAATTATGCAAATGAGGTTGAAATAAGTTAGTTTATCTAACTTAGATAATTAGGGGACTTCAGTCATATATGGGGCTACATTCAAAGTCAAAATCCAATGTTTTTCAACATAGCTTAGTCTGCTTTAAAAATTGATATAGAATTCATAGCTTTCCATTCTGACCTAGTTTTAGATGATCAAAAGTGACCTAATAATTCAAAATTCCAGGTGCCTCCCATCCTGAAATGAAAAAGTACCCTACAAAGTATGTTGGGACCAAAATATATCATTCTATCACAAAATGAACGATCATCCACACACTGGGAGCTAAGGCACCCCACTACATGCGAATTTGAAAGGATACAATTACAAATAATTCCTACACTTTAACCAAGACAATGGTTCTTTTACTTGTCACACTACATAGACATGGTATGAGATGGACAGGCTTCCACAGTAGGGGAGAGGTCGCAGCTCGAGCAACAGGGTGCTGCTGAGTCTCAAACCCACAATGTTGTGGGTTCCAGACAGACGCCCTACAACTGACCCACTTCCCACCTACGTCAAGGGTCGCATAACAACACATGAATGGGGCTGCTAGGGGAGGGTAGTGGTTCAAAAACAGGATGACATCATATATGGACAGCCCCGTGCATTTACCATCTTCTACAAATCCCGTTATGGTGTCCAGTGTTAAACATTTATAAATGGAGAAAAAAAAGAAATTTTGGACATTAAATTTCTGATCACGTGTCAAGTCTAGTCTACTCTTTGCTCTGATCAAAAAGATATAGGTCTAAATGGGCAAAATTTCGTAGTTACCCCCCCCCCCCCCCGTAGCCTACCATCTATCCAACAGTAGGGCTACCATTTCAGAGTACCAGTACCAGTGGCAATGTGAGTAAAGAAGTCGACCAAAATTCATAATAAAATGTAGGCATACAACATACCAAGATACACAGATAGTTGTATAAGATATGGCTTACCTTTTCTATGTCTTGTAGTTTGAAACCTGGCCTTGTATTAGCATAATCTCAGCAAGTATCAGCAATGTAATTTCGGGGGACAATAAAAATAATCATTCGTTTTCACTGCCCTTGGTTGTTTCCTGTCACATGACTAGGTAAAAAAGGGAAACATGTGAAAACGTTACAACTCTGGGGCCCTGAGGACATGATAAATCCTTCTATGCTTGATAATTTTTTTGCTCTATGACAGTACAGGGGGCAGCACTAATAGCCATGCATCCCACCAATGCATCCCTCTTCTGGTGTCTTCATAAACTAATGGCCACCTTGTATGGTACGACCTGGTATGGCTATATTGAACTACACTTTTGATTGAAAGGTGCATTTGGATGCTCAGTGTTTAATTTATATGGTGGGACAGGGATATGTAGTGGATATGGCGCGAGGGAGGATGCTTGAAAAAGGCCCAATAGTACCAGTACCACTAAAGAATAGTTATCAAGTGTAGAAGAAGTTATCATGTCCCCCGTGGTCCCGGGGCCCCGGGCCCCGGCCCCCACCTTCTCCCAGCAGCTGATAACACTGATAAAAACCTGCTAGTAGAAGAAAATAACGTGTGAATAAGGTGCACCATGCCATCCTTAAAGGGTTACCGTAAAACCTCACTATCGATGAAAAAGAAAGTTATATATTTCCTCAGCAACAAAATGAAATAACACTCCACAAAACCAGCTCCCCACCCCAGCTGTCTCCGATACCTCACGTCCCTCTGGTACCAACTCGTACCTCCGGGAGATGATGCATTAACCCTTTAAGGACGGCATGATGCTTCAATGCTTATTTTTATTGGTCAGCAATTGAGCAAGATCCACCAACACATTGCTGCGAATAACTCGCCAACACTGATTATTGCATCATGCTCACTCTTTGGGAGTGTATCAATTCCATAGTAGGGGAGCAGCGAGGGGGGCCCTCAGGAGTGACTTAGGGGTGATCCATTTAGTATGTCACGCTTTTTTGGGCCATTTTGAACACCCCCCCACCCCCATGTCACACTTTGTCACACTTCTCCCAACACCCCCCAGAAAAGTATGTCACAAATCTGCTGACACCCCCCCCCCCTTACAAATAGTGATGTTATTAGGCATGATGTACCTTATCAATTAGAACCTTTTCAGATTACAACTGTACAACTGTTCAAAGAGGCGGTAACAAAATTATATGAATATTGGTGGCACCCTAGATTTTTGTGGCCTTGATCCATGGATTCTTGCAAGTGGTCACAGGAATAGGGCGCCTAAGTCTGGCCAATTTCCGGGCGCTTATGGGCTCCCCATATGACTGTGGTCATACTTTATTTCGCTGGGTATATATTTTCGCTATATTCACGGAAATGAAAAATCAGCGAAATTCTTGTATGCTACAGTATGGAATAAATACCCGCAAATTAGTATTTTTGGCCACCTCAGCGAAAATTTACACCCGTGAATATAAGTACTTTCACAGTATTACCTGCAGGCTTGAAGGATGGGCCACATTTTTTGTCTCCATATATCTCCACTAATATTGAGATTTGGGGTATATAATATCAGATCTAGGACCTCTTTGGGCCAACTTAGATCTGGGTACTTTTTGTTAGAAACGGTGATAAAATTACGACAACATTTAATCGGGAAACTTAGGTGCCCTACAAAAGGTGTGCTGGTAATGCTACCTGGGGGAGGGGGCACTCAATTTTATTTCAACACAGGTATGTGGCTGGCTCTCAAGCAACCCTTTCCCTAGGTGACATGAAAAGTGACCCCTAATGGGGGAGATTTTTGTGTCTGGGTTTAACCAAATTCTCTGAGGAGCGACCCTTGGTGAAAGGGATTTTTAGTCAAAAGTACCTTTGTTGCTGAGATCTCCAATAAACGACCCTTGTTTTTACAGATTTTGTTGAAATCTCCAAAAAGAGACCCTTGGTGAGGGTGGTTTTGGTGAAAAGTAGCCCTTGTGAGGGGGATTTCTTGGGAAAAGCAGACCCATGGCAAGGGGGGGTTTTGCTCAAAATATAGGCTTGCCAGTCGCACATCCATGTAAACGGGATCGTGTGTTACCCTCTACAGTGATTGCATGGAACCGAGGTCAGTTAAGCAGATGAAGGATGATGAAGGCTGACCTGTCTATAGTGGATGGGGCTGGTAGTTGTAGGTCTACTACAACCACGAGCATGTTTTTAGCCTGGGGATATCACTAATTATACAGCATTTATTTAATATATGGTTTTAAAAAAATCTGAAAGTGTGACGTCACATAATTCCATACACCCCCCCACCCCCTTGTCACACTTTGTCACACAAAAAAAAGACCCCCCCACCCCCTCGGGCGTGACATACTAAATGGATCACCCCTTAATGCATGGAAATACTGATGGCTAAAAGCTCTTTTTTTGTGTTTGGGAATGTCTCTGGATACAGAAAAGTGAACTTGTGTTATCAAATTCATGTGCCGTTTTTGCAGAATCAACGCGTTTTTATGACTACCTCTTCTAATCCAGGCTCTTTTTCTGGGGTCTCAAAAAGTAGATTAATCAACTTCTCCTGACATGAATATTGACTGTAGGAAGATTTCAATGACACCAATCCCCCTTAAATCAGACCCAAGGAATCCATTGGTGCTATTATCTCATTGCTAGGACAATTGGTTGCTTAGCAACGGCTGTTTTTCATAGCAATCGACCCGATCAGAGTTTAGATTATTGGTCAATTATAATCCCAGAGGGATTTCATGATCATACTGATGGCTAAAAACTCTTTTTTTGTGTTTGGGAATGTCTCTGGATACAGAAAAGTGAACTTGTGCTATTTAATCCATGTACCGTTTTTGCAGCATTAATGCTTTTTTACGACTACCTCTTCAAATCCAGGCTCTTTTTCTGGGGTCTCAAAAAGTAGATAAATCAACTTCTGACATGAATATTGACTGTAGGAAGATTTCAATGACACCTACCCCCCCCCCCCCCTTAATCAGACCCAAGGAATCCATTGGTGCTATTATCTCATTGCTAGGACAATTGGTTGCCTAGCAACGCCTGTTTTTCATAGCAATTGACCCCATCGGAGATTAGATTATTGGTCAACGATAATCCCAGAGGAATTCCATGAGCATTTTAGTTTCACTACTGGAATCCATTCTTTGAAGGGTTCTGAATATTACAGTATCACTGTTTGAATGTAAATTTCAGTTGATGCCATTTCTATGTAAATAAATATGAATACCTTAGCAAATAATTACAGTTAATGGGCTGTGGCTTCACAGGAAATAGAGGTATCGAAATTCTAATGATACCGATCCCCCTTAAATTGGATCCAATGAATCCTTTAACATCAATAGCTTTTCTGTGTGCACAATGGTTGCCCAACGATATCCCCAAGTTGCTACTCTTGCATAGCAACCATATCTATTCTGTACGCTTGAATGCAGCACTGGTGAGTTACTTGCCAGGGCTGCATTTATACGTCATGATGACCAAGGGCATGATGCATTAAGGCATTATGTCGTCCTTAAAACGGTAAATAATTACCCTCAAAACCAAGTCCCATCACATTACTTACTCATACTGTCTCCTTCACCTTGAAAAACCTCGAATAGACATAATCATACTCTTACTTACCTCTAGTGCTTGCCTTTGGTGAACAACCTCCCAGTGTCATGTTCTGTCCTCTGAACTGCCCCTTCTGCCTCCCCTTCTGTAGGGTGAGTAGGAGATTTCTACTCACCTTATTGCCTACTCTACATCTAAAATCTCCCCCCTTGGCTTCCCACAGACATGGTATGGTTAGTGCTATGGTGTATACACAGCATTATTATATGTTTATCCTTGTTGATATATTGAGAGCTGTACAAAGGATACTAACTTGTCAATTAGAATCATAAATACCTGATAACTGAGATCCTCTAGAGGCGTGTGTCCTGTGCAGGTCCGCTGTACTCTTACTAGAGAACTCCAAACATCTCCTCATATCAGGGAGGAGGAGGTGAGCAACGTGGAGGAGTGGCAACAGCCACTGACTGTCAGGAAAGGCTAACATCACAGAACATAACCCTTTTTCTGTAACTCTACACAGTACTGGCATTCTTATTAGGTTTTGATGGTCTACTGATTGATTATCTCCCAGAGACATCTTCTGTTGCCTCCAGATATGTGCATAACCTTGCAAAAAACATCTTCTACTCACCTCTACTGCCTCAATGTAGATTTACAACCTCCCAAAAACATTTCTTTCCTAATATATGATAGCAGGGAAGGGAACTACCACAACAACTACAGGAGGATTATACAGCCATATATTGCCTTGGAGTAGTTATTGGGAAAGTCACTATTGGTAAAAGTTGGAGCATGCTGCTGTGAAGAAAACAGTATGAGAGGAAGAATCATTATGTCCCAATATTTGCAAAGTTTGTAAATATTGATGAGTTGCTAAAAGCTGAGGCTGGCTTTGAGCAGCATATCAGAGGGAGAAGATGTATTCTCAGTACATTTCATGGGCCATGCTCTATAGAGAAAATTCATGGTCTGGATTGTGAGTGTAGTGACAGACAGGAGTGACAATAACAATTGTACTTGCACCCAAACTGGGATTCCATCACAGAAGAATGCTTCAACAAATGTACTGAATCTGTCCAGAATAATCCCTTATTGTATAAAAGGAGAAAGCATACACGATATAAGCATAATCTTTGTGCTGTATTCTATATTGTTATGATCTGTCAGTAAGGGGCATAACTTTCTCCATAGTTTACAGATACAGTCAACTCCCTCCTAGGGGCCACACCTCTAATGCAGACAGCTCATCATTATGGCCATGTTTCCAAAGTCCCTACCATTTTCCCCATTATTTTGATGTAATAAACTCCCTCTAATACGGCCACCCCTTTAATCTGGTCACATGCCCCCCTTGCGGCCACTCATTTTCCAGTCCCAATAGGTGTTTTATACTCTCTAATGTGGCCATTTTAACAATCCCAAGAGTTTTCACAGGTGGGTTTACTGAAAATCAACCTGAAATCCGATCAATTCCCCTGCTCTCTGCCCCCCCAATACCTGCTCTTATACTTCAAATAAAATACATTTGTAGATTCTGCCGGAGCCTCATACCTATTGTATTGTTATGGGTTTGAGAGGTGCTGTAGAATGTATTCCCCTTGTGCCATCTTTGTGTTGTTATTTGACAATAAGCAATACATGTTGCACTGGAAGGATGCAAGAGAAGCTGAGTGGAATGTGTCAGTGGAAAGCCAGACTGGGGTATATCCCGGGTATACCACTAGTTGTAGCTTTAACATCTCACCTATAGCCATGACCTCTTGCCCGACAGCTACTCCACACACACATGGACAGAAATATGACCACTCAGCATTCACACATTGCCTAATAAAACAATGGGGATGGACAATTGAATTCTGTATCCCCCTTTTATCCAGGGCCCAAAGATTCAGAGAGGTTGCCTGGGATAGTAGCAGTACATCCAGGATACTGGTGGTTGGAGGAGGGGGCGGTGTTATAACTATTGACGATTGACTCCCTCTAATGCAGCCACCTCGCTAATGTCACCATTTCTCATTTATAAGTCCCAAGAGTGGCCATAAACTAGAAAGTTGACTGTACAAATGATTTAAGTTGTAAGTCAAGTATAGGATATTGTACCAATTGTTTTTATTCTGTAGCATGGGTGTATTACTTGATATTCTTCCGTCATCATTTTCTTAATACTCTTGCAGCAGAGTAACTTTAATGTAAAATATACGAAATGTTATAATTTGCTAGATATACATTTGATGTCTTTGTTTCATCTGTGACACTACCATGCATATTTGCTATTGTAGCTATGCAAAAGTTATGGTTGCTAGGCAAAATAAAAACATTGTTATGCAATCATTGTCCATAGGGGAAACCTATTGGTACTGCAGGATTCCTTAGCCTCAATTTAGAGGCTGGCTAGCTATTGAAATTTTGACATCTCTATTTCATGTGAAACTAGAGTTCCATTAACTGTTTGCTATAATGATCATTTTCATTTTCCTAGAAATAACCTGAAATGTGGAATTGTAATCAGAGCGGTGTGACTTTCTTATTTATGACCCTTTAAAGTATGGAATCTAGTTGTAAAACTGAGATGATTACGGAATTCCCAAGGGATTATAATTGGCCTATAATCTGCTCTCCGATGGGGCCGGTTGCTATCAAAAACAGGTGTTGCTAGGCAACTAATTGTCCTAGCAATAAGATAATAGCACCAATGGATTCCTTGGGTCTGATTTAGGGGGGGTAGGTATCATTGAAGTCTTCCTATAGTCAATATTCATGTCAGGATAAGTCAATTCGTCTACTTTCTGAGACCCCAGAAAAAGAGCCTGGATTTGATAAGGTAGTCATAAAAAAGCGCTAATTCTGCAAAAATGGTACATGAATTTGATAACACAAGTTCACTTTCCTGTGTCCAGAGACATTCCCAAACACAAAAAAAAAGTTTTTAGCCATCAGTATTTCCATGCATTAAACTCCTCAAATATGGCTCTTTTGGAGGGTCTGCTGCTGCCCTATAGGGTCTGCATGATGCATGAATGTATCACCAGTAACTCCGTCGCTATTGCTGCATTCATGCATCATGATAACAATGGAGTATATAGTGTATTAAACACTAGCCTGCCCTTTGATGGTTCATGGTTTAACCCTTAAAGGACGGCATGTCACTAAATGATGATAATTGTCATCATGATGCACCAATACAGCCCTGTCGAGTAACTCACCAGTTCTGCATTGGTGCATCATGCTGACCCTCTGGGAATATATCAACCCTGTAGGGTCGGCATGATGCTTGAATACAGCCCTGGCAAGTTACTCGCCAGGGCTGCATTCATGCATCATGACGACAAAGGGCATGATGCATTAATGCATCATGCCCTCCTTAAAGAGCTACCACCAGGTGGTGTGATAATGGACTCTGGTGTTTACATTGGTTTATTTGACTCGGTGGATCCCCGTTTGTTTGATCCCTGCACCCCCTGTGTATTGTTTCATGGACGGACTGCGGACAAACAAACACAGCTTGGGGCGTTTATGTGTACGTGCAATATCAGACCCCCTCACCCCGGGCAGGACACCCATCAGGGGGGAGGGTGGTACACGGGGAAAAGGGAGAAATTGTGGAAAAGGGGTAATTCTCACCATGAGATCCCGCCAGAGGTGAAAGAGAACTCAGAGAGCTGGAGCTGGGAAATGGTGGCGCGACTTGGAAAAGAGGAGAGAAATAGTTTGGTGCGAATATTGGTGCCTCTAGACGGGTAAACTTCGACACGGGCGACACGGGCGACATGGCGACACGGCCCTTTTCAAATTTGACACGGGCGACACGGGCGACACGGCCCTCCTCTCAGAGAGAGAGAGAGAAGGAGAGAGATAAGCTCACTTATAAGCCGCACCTAGACTTTGGGCCCATATATAAGCCGCACCAGGGGTCTGATTACGGCGAGTTTTGTACTGTACCATAGCATCAAAAATGCGTGTATAAGCCACACCCTGACTATGGCCGGGCCTATCAAACATGCCACACCAACGATCTGACTCACGAACTAGCCATTGATTGTACGAAAGGTTTTAGGGTATCTGAATATCTCATTTGTTGGCATTACATTGATGCAAGTTTATTCATCATACAAAGTTACTATCTTTTACGAAGATCAGTTGAGTTTGAAAAATTAGCTTTCCTATTAGGTCACGTAAACCAGTGATTTAAAAAAAAGGGTAGTCTTTTACCTAAAAAGCTGGGTAAGAGGTATATCTGAAATCGCTTAAAAAGGATGGTGTTAGGTATTACTGACATTTGAAATGCCCCCCACCCTCACCATAGCTGACAAACACGTCAGTCCAGACGTGTAGACAGACATAGACATGGCTAACATGACCCGAGACATGACCCTGACATGACCTTTCGGCTGACCTTGACCTCTGACTGTAAGTGACCCTGACCTTGGTGATGGCTGTGATCATGCGCAGTGGGTCCTGTTTCAGGGATCACTTTCTACAACAACAAACCTGGCTCAGCCTCGGCACCATTCCCAGGTGCAGCCAAGGGGGGGGGGGGTACAAATGATGGCTGGCACCGGTAGAGACAGCAATACAATGTGTTTACAGGCCCCACCAGCTAGCAATAAATGACTTGGCCCTAAATATGGACCTCAAATAAGCGCATGTCCTGTATAAACGCAGGCAAAGGAGACGGTGAGATATATAAGCACTGGTGCGCTAAAAGGGGAGGATAAGGCGAAATAATCTTTTTTCTTCCAGATAGCATGGGAAGAAACTGTAGGGTCGGTAGGTCGGATTTTATTGCCCCTCTACATAACCTGAAATTGACCAAACAAGTGTGAAAATGAGAAGATTTTTTTCAAAATTGTTGTAAACCTAAGATTGACACCGAAAAAGTGTAAAAATAGAAATATTTCTTCAAAAATTGAATAAAAACCACCAAAAAAAACACGAAGGGTCGGCCCTGTTTTGATAGGCTCGGTCTGGTGCTACCCAATGGGCACAAAATTCTGTTCAACGTTGAATCAACATTGAATCAACATTAAATCAATGTTGACAACCATTTATCAATGTTGATTCAATGTTCTGTGCCCACTAGGTCAAGTGCATTTCGTTAGAAACTCAACCTTTATTAGAGCAAAGGTGGGCACGTCCTTTGGGAGGTTTTCCTTAGCCCTTTCATGACGGCATAGTGCCTTAATGCATCCTGCCCTTTGTCATCATGATGCATGAATGCAGCCCTGGCGAGTAACTATGCGTTTTGCATATGGGGAAGCGAATAAGACCCCATTCAAACATCAACAAGGAAACATGATCATTTTTAACGGCAATCAATCAGCGACAAGCAACACACACTTATTCATTGGCAAGGGCCAAGACAAGACACGTGATATCTTAACGCCGATGTAGCATTCTTAACTATTACAAAAGCCTATTTAAACCGTGACAAGTTCCCATTTCTTAACTGCAACAATTGACACAGACCCTATAGCCATGTCCATGCACATTATAATAAATACTGCGTTAATTAATAGATAATGGACACATTAATATAGACTATGAAGTTTGGCGTTTATTGCACACTTGCATCGCGTGCATGTATCATATGCACATACCGGGTAAACAACATACAAACAATAAAAGAAAAAATTCCTCGGTGGCTGTACACAAGCTTCTGGTTGAATGTCTGTTCGTCTGAACCGGCTGCATGCCAGGTTCAATCTCAATCCACCAGGGGGCGATAGTCACTGGATTTATAGAGTCATAATGCGTACATTGATGTCCACAATAAATACTGCGTTAATTAATAGATAATGGACACATTAATATAGACTATGAAGTTTGGCGTTTATTGCACACTTGCATCGCGTGCATGTATCATATGCACATACCGGCCAACCGCCAAACTGACATAGACGACGATGATGTATTAGTCCACCGTGAAGGCACCAGGGTTGAGGAATATATCCTTCACTATCCTTGTATCCAATCCAATCTTGGATTCTAGGGAGCGGGTCAGATAAAATAATACACTCATTGACTTCCAATCTCCCAAGTTTTTAATGTCAATCAACGAGACCCCATTTTCCGCCAACAAGCTGGCCCCACCCCTACGCATTGAATGAGATGACAATTTGACAAGATTACACACATTGCACAGTAGGGTTAGTTTCTTGCTATACCATTTATATGTACCCCTCACATACTCTCCATTGGTCATGTAGCCTACCAACTGGGTACTAGTAGAAGGGTAGTTGACTCTAGCCAACAACAACTTAAGAAATCTGCATATGCAGAATATTGACCCAGGAACTGGAACAAAAGGAATATATAACACTCTCTCTTGAAAACATATGGTCTTCGTCCTGCAGACTGAGACTCCCACACCCCAGGATTCCCAACACAGATCCCCCAACCTAACTGCTAACTCTTCTTCTAGGACATTTGATTTACGTAGCAGCCCTCTAAATCCAAGTAGTATGGCTACCCAAAAGGCCACATCCTGATCCTTGCTCAAATCTAACATATTGAAGATTGCCACCAGATCTACTAGTGTAGCTGGCCTTGCTTGTACTGTAACATCACCTAAAGTATGTCTCACTCCCCTGAGTGTAATAACTAACTCGAACTTGTGAGGGTCCACATGCGGTACCCCAAACATATCATGGAGAATCCATACAGCGCCCAGATATTGGGTTATAGATTTGTATTTTAGTCTATCTGCCAGATGGACTATATATAATAATAACATGTCTAATGACGCTGGCAGGGGTTCTGTGTATCCACATTCCTCACAGAAACTAAAATAAGACCTCCACTGTGAGGACCTAGTCGTCTTAGAATTATCTGCCATCCATCTAGACTGGAACACCCGAAGTTTCTGCCGCAGGGACTCACCTGCAACAACATAACCACTCGTTAAATGAGGGTGGGAGTGAGCCTAAGCTTCTAGGATCTGATAAACGAGATAAGTAATCAGCTACAGAGTTCTCTTTGGTACTGATCCACTTAGAAACTATATGGATGTTATATAAACAACACCTCCAGAATAACTCTCTAAGCCACCACATGGCTTTGACACTCCTAGATCTACCTGTGCCAATCATCCACATCACCTGTGTGTTATCTGTCCATACCGTTATCTTCGAGTTCCTCCATTCTTCACCCCATCTCTCTATTGCGGCAAGGACTGGCCACAACTCTAATAAGTTGATGTCATCTACGGGATCATATTCTATGGGCTCCTTAGACCAGTGGTGATCTAAGTAGGATTCACTATCACCAGGCTTTTCTTCTACCCAAAACCCGGCCAGCCAATCCCCATCCCACCTTGCCCCAAACCCTGACATGGAGGAATCTGTTTCTAACTTGACCTTCCTGTTGTAACTGCTTTGTATCACTTTTGCCTTCCCATTGAATATTTCACAAAAGTTACACCACCAGACTAGATCATCCTTCATCCATGTAGGGAGGTGTACTAGTTTTTCCCCATCTGGTAGGAAACGAATCAGGTTGATAATCCGTCTAGAGAATGTCCTGCCACCCCTGACAACCTGGCTGGCATGTGCCAAGTGGCCTGCCAATACCTGTAGGTCCTGCTTTTTGCACCATGACTTCTGTTTGAATTCTTCAACTAGTGCTAGAGTCTTCACAACCTTGTCTACCGGTAACCTCAGTTCCATTGCTAGACTATCAAAATCAATCCCGAGGTACCTTACAACCTGACTGGCAGTTATCACTTTTTTCCATGCAATATGGAACCCCAGGCTGCGAAGTAGTTCTATGAGAATAGCCTGGTTGTCTCTGCACTCTTTTTTGGAATTACCTATGACTAGAAAGTCGTCTAAGTAACCAAAAACTCTATTTACATTTCTACGTTTGAGACACCGAATAACAAATTCTGTAAGCTTGGTAAATATAAACGGAGCACATTTTAACCCAAATGAGAGGGAACAATCAATGAAGTACTCATCCTTGCCATCTAAATTCCAACAAAACCCTTGTTTTGTCCTATCTTTTGGAAAAATAGGGACGGATCTATAAGCCGACGATATATCCACGACCGAAAAATAGCAACCAGGGGTCATGTCTTCTACTATATCATCCACCCTAACATATTGGAACTTTGAGCAAGTACTTGTCATATGGTCATTGATACTTTCGCTACCCGGGCCTGATTTGCCCCTACTGCAATCTGTTATTGGCCGTATAGACCCATCCGGTTTATGGATGGCACCAAGAGAATGGATACACGACGGTTTGTCTTTTACTTTACAAACCTTGCCACATAACAACTCCTGTCTAACCAGTTTGTCCATCATGACCTTGGCTTTTCCTTTTGTGATAGAATCATAATTAGTTCTGCAATAAGAGTCTTCAAATTCCGGATCTACAATTTTGAAACCTTCCAAGACACCTTTGAATATAAATCCTGCCTCAGGATCTATCCCTTCTTTATGACCAAAACACTCGTCGAAAAATACACAGGGATTTAATTGTACCTGGACATTTTCTAGCCTATGTCTACCTGAGCACTTGTAGCCACAAGGCCGTTTGAATTCTTCATCATCATGAACCACCGTATGTAATACCGAAGGCATTTTTGCTGACACTGGTGAGCGATAATTGGGAAACTTGCCTGAATCCTCACTGCTTGACCACAACTGCACGTAACCATCCGTAATATCGTAGTCCGAATCAACCTCGACCTCTTCACAATATATACAATTGTCTTTTCCATGAGTAGAGCACGATACAAACGATAAATCCACACCCGAATCACAACTTTCGCCATCTTCCGCTTCGATTCCGCCATTTTGTATCGTGACGTCATCAGTCTCGTGCCAACTCTCGTTCAACCTCTCGCGCTCTCCTGCACCGGCGAGATCCAACATGGCGGCGCCCATCAAATGGCTGCCCGCTACCGAAACACTCTTGTTGCATGATGAATTTTTGGAATTACTCTTATAAAACAAAGAATCCTCGCCAACGGAGCCCAGGTCTGGCTCCTTGGACAAGTCACTACCAGAAAAAATTGAAAAAAGGGGATGCTCTGCCCCACAACCTTCAGGAACAGTAACAATCGGGTGTCCCAACCTCCGAGAGAGGCCACCCTCAACGCAACACGACTGACCTGCCACGCCCCCTTCCACGACTGGAGGGCTGGTACTAACGTCTGCCTTATTATAACAATTTTTTACACCACCTTGCCTGACTGCCTGATTGTGAACTATTCTACCATCCATGCCTGCCTGAAACGTACTACTGTCAATGCCTGCCTGGCTATCCACTAACACTCCCCCCCCTAAACTAGGCACAGGGGGAGCTGCCCTATCCTATTCTTTTTTCTTCTGCTGACACGCCATTATAGTATGGGTACCTCTGCACTCCTGGCACACGTGGGGGTATTTGCAGTCGTAGAATCTACAACCTGACTCTTTGTTGAAGTCAAAGCAGTACTCTGCACGCCTACCGAAATTGCTACCGTAACCACTACCGTAACTGTTGTCATGGTAACCATCACTATAACCCATGCCCTGCCTGCCGGGACCAAAACCTCTGTTTCTGAACCTGCCTCTACCACCACGACTCCTGCCTCTACCTGTCTGCCTGTATCCATCCCTGATTTCCCTAGGGAGGACGCCCTCTGGGCCAATCCACCTAGTGAACAACCTTTCATCCCCATAGCAAAATGTATGGATGCCATACTCCTCCCCCCGTTCTCTCATAGCTAGATCATAATCCATGAGACATTTTTCTTCATAGATCTTCACTTTGTCTGTCAAATATTTCACATGTTGTGCATAACAGTATGCCTGTTCAACCCCACACATCATAAGACTTTCTACTAGACTCATACTTGCAGATATGACATCATGGATGTTAGGATTTTTAGATTTATCACTGTGCATGTGAGGAATCAAATCAAATGTAATCAACTCACGCTTTGCGGATTTTTCAGAGATGAAGACCAGCTGTTGTCCGTTTGTTCCTGGGACTCTCGACACTCCCTGGACGATCGATCTGGAAGGGAGTCCACGCATTAGATCTGCAGGCGTAAACCTCTGGCCTTTCAGAGGGTTTTGTTGAGTTTTCTTCTTGCCCAACAACGCTTGGAAGAAGTCCAAGCCAAGTTTGTGTTGATCCTTGTCACCGTCGTCACCGTCGTCACTGACGTCACCATCATCTTCCTCGACGTCATGTTCCTCTTCATCGCCCAGATTCTGTTGTGACTCTAAGTAGGCAGACATACCTGAAGAGTCACGGGTACCTCCTCCTGGGTAACCCTTTGTTCTTTTCCCGCCGGCGGCCATGACACCTGCTCCAACGGTCAGACCTTCTACCATACCGGCTAGTAACCTCATCTGGTTTTCCATTAATTTTCTAGAAGCTTGCATTTCCACTAACATTGCACCAACCGTTGAGTCATCCAGATGTACAGCTTTTGGGGACTCTTTCTTGGGACTCTTGCCTAGGTAGGCCTCGCAGTCCACGGCCATCTGTTGAGTGTCCAAGTAAAGCCGCCAGCCTTCACCCAAGGCGTCCACTGCCTTGCACTCGATCGCGGACTTCTTCGCGGCTATTACGTAAATGCAAGGTTTTCCCCCTTTAGGGACATGAGACTCCTTGCACTCACCACATTTTTGTAACTTCTTCTCCATTTTTTCCACTGGTAACTACTAATCATTGGCTACCAACCATCCACCACTACCACTACCACTCGCACGTCATTCCTCGGTGGCTGTACACAAGCTTCTGGTTGAATGTCTGTTCGTCTGAACCGGCTGCATGCCAGGTTCAATCTCAATCCACCAGGGGGCGATAGTCACTGGATTTATAGAGTCATAATGCGTACATTGATGTCCACAATAAAGATATGAGCGCAGACCCATGAATTACGTCACACAAATATGTACCATTTCCAACAGACACCCACTCCTTTGTGACGCTTTCCCCCATACCTTCATCACTGTGTGTCGCACTCGGACTATATCCCCGCTGACATGCTGCTATCTAAGTGACTATTCATGGGTAAAATTCGACACGTGCGACACAGCAACACGGGGGGTTGTTAAAATCGACACGTGCGACACAGGGGGTTTAAAAATCGACGGACACGAAATTATAGACCAGAATGTATATAATAAAAATCAACACGGTGACACGGCCCCTTAGCTAAAAAATGACACGGCGACACGGCAATAATTCTGGCTACCCATGTATAGTCACATCTAGGGGGGGTGGGGGGGGGGAATAAAGATACCACCAATCGGGGAGCATGGCTGTGGGGAGGTTGGTAATTGAATCCACCTCCTGCCTTAATATCATACACAGGCCCTGTCCCTGCCAGACCCTCCCTGATTTATTAATTAATTACAAGAGCTCAACTAATCTCCCGCCATCATCCCACAGCTTGACCCTGGCGTCATCTCGCTACATGAATAAAATATCCCCCATTATCGCTCATGGCTGCTAGGTGGCAGCACTAGGCTGTACGTAATGCGCATGTGCAGCAGGATGACCCGGATGTTGATTAAGCCCAGGGTCACTTATTATCGCTCAGGGTTGTTGATTAGGGTGTAGTGTGGTGTTTTACACACCAGGCGACACTTGGGGTGTACAGACGGGGCATCTAAGAGTCATGTGACAGTGAGACCATCTTGTAGGGGAATGGTAATTTTTTAGACAATAGATGGAAAAGGGAGGGGGGAGGGGCTGGTTAGTGGATTTAGAGGGGGGGATGTGAACAAAACATTTGTTCCCCTTTTTACTGAAAAAATGCCCTGGCCAGAGAGATTTTGGTCAAACGTGCCTGCAGATGTTTTAGAAAATGTTTGTTCAAAAGTGCCCAGGCCTATGCTTGAACATATTTTGCCGATAACCCTCTTTTTTAAGGCGTTTTGGTCAAAAATGACTTTTGTTGGCAAATATTTTGCTGAAAATTCAGAAACATTCACTAAAACAAGGAATGAGAGAGATTCATGAAAATGGCCCCTTGACTAGAGGGATTATTGATGAAAAGTGGCCCTTGGCTAGCCTATAGAGGGATTTTAGTCATAACCTTACTTTTGGCTAGAGGGGTTTTGCTAAGGAAATAGCCTGGCCCGAGTATCTTGAAGACCGTGCCCATGAAGTTGTCCTGCCCAGGGTGGACCTCCATGTTATAGCTAAAGCTGCAGTTGACAACGGGGAAAAAAGTTTTCTCATTAGAGAAATAATTAATTAAAAAAACACGGTCTACGCTTGCCTCATTTGAGCCCTGATGGACCCTTTTTAGGACCGTGCCGTTAACATTTATTATGAGGACACCGTTAGCCCTGTATTGGTGGCAAAACCTGGTAGTTTACTACGATAGGCACCTTCGTCGTCATGATGCATGAGTGCATCACCGGCAAGTTATGGTCCGACGGTGTTGATACATTCAGGAAGAGTCGGTATGATGCACTTGTACAATGCTGGTGAGTGACTCGCCGGTGATGCATCATGACGGGAAGTGAACATGAATCAATGCATCATGCTAGACCACAGGGTTGCGGCTGGAGCGAGTAACTCACCAGTACTGCATTCAAGCATTGTGCTGACCCTACGGGGTTGATACACTCTCAAATAGTCGACAAGCTAGTGCCCTCACCTAGGCTGCATTCATCCACGCATCATGACAGAGGGCATTACACATAAAAGCACTATGCATTCACTAAATATTAAAGGTTTCATGATGTATGAATACAGCTACTGAATATGAATACAACCATGGCTAAGAGCTTGCCAGTACATATATATGTACTGCATTCAATTGCAAGCATCATGCTGACCCTATAGAGTTGATACACTCCTGAAAGGTTGATATGTGAGTAGACAACAAAGGGCATAGTACTACATTAAAGCACAACGCGGCCCTTAAAGGGTTAGCAGGTTCATATTGAATAATTGATTACTGGGTGTTTGATGTGCTATTTAAACATAATCACTTTAGGCCTCCCCTGTAGAGGCGGCGCAGCGGCTTATACGGCACCACATCTGGGCGAGTAACTTGCAAGGTCTGCTTTCAAGTAAATGCCGACCATACAGGGTTAAGACACTCCCGAAGGGTCGGCATGATGCACCAATGCAGCACCGGCAAATTCCACACCGGGGCTGCATTTGTGCATCGTGCCGATAAATGTCACCTTCTCGCAACATGCCGTCCTTAAAGAGTTAAACATAATCAATTTAGGGATGCCCTAGAGGCAGCACGCCGGGCTATACGTCACCCCATCTGGGTCAGGTTTTTAACCTCTACTGTTATAATGGCCAAAGTAATTAGTGTTAAAATATCACTTCAAAAGACAGACTGTTACAGGAGCATTCTCAGGCAGAGGTGATTCATTTTCATTAGGGAGTGGTCATTTTTTAACAAGGGGGGGGGGGGTGGGTGGATTTTCGCGCGAGCGGGTCAGAATTTTTCTCGTTCCCCCCCCCCTCCCGGAACGGGTCGAAATTGTTTTGGTCCCCCCCATCCAGGCAGGTTGAAATTGAGCGCAGCTGACGCCTTTGAGCCATAGTAACGCACTGGCTTTTCCACTATAAAGGGGTGTAATTTTTTTGGTCCCCCCTTCAAGGGATCCAAATTTTGTTGGCCGCCCCCCCTGTTGTTTAAAAAATTACCAGTCCCTTAGGGGGAAGGGGTTTAGTGGTTTTAAGGGATGGGGAGATGCCAAAAACACTCACCAATGCTGCATTGGTGCATCATGCTAAACCGTCAGGAGTGTCTCCAGCTCATAAGGTCGGCATGATGCATGATGCATTAAAGCATCATTCCGTCTTTAAGGGTTAAGAGGCGCGACAAAACCAATTTGGGACCAAAATGATTTCACCATTTTTCTGATCCTGATTTGGTTGTCACTACAAGATAGGCGATTATCTATTGCAAACTGATGAGCTCCAACCATAATATGTGTACATATATGTAGCACATGTGTGTTTCGTTAATTTTTCTTGTTAAAATTGTTATTGCTGACTTGTCTTTCTCCCCTTTACTTTCCACAGTGGCTTCAGGTATCTACACAGATCTATGTATACCAGCAGATTATAGATATATACAGTCTTTGCAAGGCTATAATCATCTACAGCTCTAATGTTGCCACTCGGAGCTACTAGGTGGCATGACTGGGCCATGACCAATACTCCCCAATGATAACAGCTTCTGTTTAACGATTATAACGCCCTAAGATGATATTACGGTTAACATAGGCCTATATCTAGTTGACATGATGTATGGATGCAGCCATGGTGAGTTACTTGCCAAGGCTGCATTCATGCATCATGCCGACAAAGGACACAATATATGATTGTGCGGCCCCTAAAGGCTTAACACGTAAATGCCATCCGATATTCTCTATACATATCTTGGTGAAACCTTTGTACTATTGCATGACTACATGCATCGAATAGTATACATTTCAGACAATATTTTGTCTTTTTTCTGGTAATTTGGCAATCTTTCTTTTCAAATTTCGAAGCCTTAAAAAGCATAATTTCCGATACGTTGAAACCCCTTTTTCCCGAAATCTACACCCCAGAATAGATAGTAAAAGATTTTACAAAATTTTACTTTGAAATGCTCCTAGAACTTATCCTATTATAAGATTCAAGACTAGTTTATTAAGTCTCTGGACGGGAGCCTCTTCAGTGAATGAGAGGTGTCAGAGAAAACACTTCCCCATGCTGGAGACTGATTCTAATTGAGCCCCCCCCCCCCCACCCTCCAAGCTGCATCAGAATGAGCTATTACCAAATGGTCTCATGGAAAGGGCCCAAAAGCTAATTGAATAGGGCACGCCTTATCCACCCTAATTGATATATCCCTAGGGGCTTTCATGATCCTGAATAGCCCTTGGGAAGGGCATGGGGGGGGGGGGGGGTCTATAGAAAACAGCATACAGATGAGATGATGGTGAGAAAAAGATTGGTTCTCTGGGGGATTTGGGAGCAGTGTGGGAAAAGGGGGAGGGGGTGGGGTATTGCCATAGGCACGCAAAGTAACCATTAAATAAAAAAGGCAGGGGATCTCAAAGTGGTCGGTTTAATTTGGGCGGGGTGTGAGGTTAGGGCTTTGTCTGCAGGCGGAGCGGGGGGCGGGCAACGAGATTTGCCGCATTAGAGGGTCGGTATGGCAGGGAGTTATAGGGGTATGCAGCGAGATAGAGGTAGGCTACATTATGACAAGCCTTTCCTAGCTTAACTACCACTTTTATCTTTAGGTTGGATTGAAAATAACTGAAATATTATATAAAAATACTGACAGATCATGATGTCAAAAGAAAAAAATGTTTCAGGCTCGCTGACCCTAGCTTAAATGAGGCCGCACATGATTTGGACTTCATGATATTATAACTTAAGAATATCTCAAACCTTTAATGCAGGCATATCCTACCAACATAACACAATCTACTGCACAAAGTGGCCCCTCCATGCTGCACGTGACTATAGTGCAGTAGGGATGCTGGGTACCGGGTGGCAGTGTCTTGACGATAGCAAAGATATCTAAGTTGTGCAGCTCTTTAACAGATGGAGGTAGAAATGTGCTATTTCACAAAGGATACATTTGTGATATTGCAGTGATATTCTATGGAGGAAATTAATATGACATTCTAACTCACTGTTGTGTGTACAGTACACCCCCACTACCATTTACTACCTCGAGTCCCTCACTTCCTCAGACAGCAGTCCTGCAACCTCCCCTATATGTTTCATTATATTTGGACTTATTTCCTCGGATAATTTGCTTCCTCAGACATTTTTCGTTGCATTTCCCAAATTCGAGAATATGAGGGCTGATTGTGTACATGCATCATAATTCAGTTCAATGCCTTTCTGCCGCTTAACCCTTTAAGGATGGCATGTTGCTGATGCACCAATGAACCCCCGGCAACTTAATCACCAGTGCTGCATTAGTGCATCGTGCGGACCCTGCGCGAGTGTTTCGACCTCGTAGGGGCAGCATGATTTTTAGTGCTGCATTCATGCATCATGACGACCAAAACAATCCTGTATCAATGCTTCATGCCATCCTTAAAGGGTTAATAAATAGCAAGTATTACCGAGTGACATTACCTTTATTTACACATATTTCCGGTTCCATTGTAGATTCCCTAGACTACATCCAAGATGGCGCCACTAACCCCTAGACTTACAATGCCATAACACATGCCTCGCCGCACGTCACATGAGCCAATCTCCCAAACCACAGTGACTTGGGCAGGTTTCATCCTCGCTGAGATGATTGGGGTGAAGGGGGTGAGCAGTGTGTCTAGTCCTTTAAGGGCTGGATAGTGCTTTATGTGTTACGCTATTTGTTGTCATGATACATGAATGCACATGTGGCGAGTTACTTGCGAGGGCTGCATGCATGCATCATACTAATCCTTAGGGAACGTACATTCTGTATCAACCCTACAAGGTATGATACCTGAATGCAGCTCTAGTGAGCTACTCACCAGGGCTGCATTCATGCATCATCACGCCCAAGGATGTATCCCATTAAAGCACTATGCTGTTCGGGATCCGCTAGCGGGAGTGGGGGATGAAGTGGATAGGGTGTGATACAGCTAGGGGTGATGGGTAGGGGTGACTAATATAAGCTGAGACAAATAAACCGTCTCAGTATTACCAAACACATTGGTAGAAATGATAATAAAGATGTGTCTCCACTGCAAATCTAATGATGTCCACTTACCATTTGCTGCCACTTTCTGAATTTCTTTCGTTAGATTCTAACCTTAACAGAGGAATTATTTTGAGTGTAATTTAAGTGCTAAAATAACAGCTTTTTCCCCTTAGCATGAGCATAAGCCTCATCGATATAACAAGCTCCCTCCAATAAAATGTCAAATCCACTTTTGTTCAATCTCTCACAACTTGTAAGACATTTCACATTAATTTTCACAGTTTAGAGAGTGATGAGCTATAATTCAGGAAACCCCCAGTCTCTCCACCATATTGTTTTACAATTCTATATTGTTCCATATCCTTTGACACTCCCAAATATTGAAAAAAAATATCTGTAGGACTGATTAAATTATAGAGACGTCAGAATGGCACAGATGATGTGGATACTTTATGTGAGTTATTTTGTAATTTTGCCAATAGAGTGGGAGATTTTGAGCTGAAGAAGATATTGTGTTGTGGATGATCCCTAGCTTTAAAAAAAATGGACTAGCTTTATAGTAGCAGGACGCTCTTGAATTTGACATGGCCCCAGTGGTATTACAAGACAGGCAGTTATACGAGACATTTTTAAGAATAACGTATACACGACCAGCCATCAAAATAAGAAATAACTTATTCAAAAGTCACCTAATGCTTTTCTAATTCTAATAATTGTCCACCTAGGTGAAGATGTATGTGGTTCATGACCACATGTAAAATTATTGCATCCAACTCCCATACCTTTCCGAGATTTCGGCCGCTGAACATGACCGGCATTGGCTCTCAGTTTGCAAAATCGTAATTTGCGTAGGTGGAAAATTATTGGGATTAGGATTAGGGGTTCATGCGGAGACCAGTTGTTGAATTAACTTAGAATGGCCCACCAGTGAGTAACTAACAGAACTGTACTGTTGTAATATGCAGTGATCGTGTATCAACCCCTTAGGGTTAGGATGATGCATACAACCTAGATGATATGGCGTTGTGGATGAAATCAATATGCTGCCCTTAAAGGGCTAAAGGTCCCCAATTATTGTTATGTCATGAACGGGGGGTGTCTTTACCCTATACATTTTTATCGATCCTACAGGGTTAGGAAAATGCATTGAATATGACATTGTGCACGAAAGCAATATGCTTAAGATCCCCAATCATTGTTATGGCATGAGTGTCGAAGTCTTAGCCCTAGTGTTAAGATGTGCCAGCTTACAGCAGAAGCTGTAACCCTTTAAGGCCAACATAGTACTTTACTGCATTATGTCCTTTGTACCATGGTGCATAAATTGTCTTGGGGGTCTTGCATGATGATGGCCCAATGGGGTTGATACACTCCCAAGCATGATGCCTTACTGCAGAACTGTTGATTTCCAGCAGAGCCATATTCATGTATCATGACACCGAAAGGTATATCACATTACAGCACTTTGCAACCACGGGAGGGTTAATCATACACTCCTAGACTACAGCCCAACTATACACAACCAAACCCTGAGTCCCCGTCATTCAGTTAACAATAACACTCAGACCCTGACTACATTCAGTTCTCCATCACCACAAGAAGACAGACTGTCCAACATGACTTCTGCACAGCGAGTAGCGCTCTATTTCCTGGTGTTAGTTCTCCTCGACCAAAACACCATTTCCCGTGGTGTGGTCACAGGTGGTAATCTGTACAAAATGGTGGCTGTAGGAGCGGGGTACCTTGAGACGTTTCATAACGACACCATTATCCGGTCAGAGAAGGGCCTGGATCTGGTGGCATGTACGTTGCTTTGTACCCAGACCCCAGGCTGCACTGCTATACACGTCCAAACAACACCCAATGTCAAATGTGATCTCAAGACGTTCACTCCGATAAACGCAAAATGGTTCATCAGTGAGGCAGGTTCTCAAGTTTACAGTCATGGTAACGGACAATTCTTTAGTTTGCAATGTCAGCTATAATGACACAGCAAATTTCTTCAGATGAATTGTTACATGTTTGTTAATAATTAAGGTGTAAATGACATTAGCTGGAAGCTATGCTCCTCTAATTATGACGAATAGAATACATCTATTTGTGTCATGCTACCATAACCAGAATAAGCTTTGAGTTCATAGGACCGCAGGAAGCTTGCAGAAATTATATATTTCTTCCTGCAAATCTTCCCTTCATAATTGTGGTATTCTTGAAAAAAGTATGTAAGAGTAGGGCGTGCTCAAATTTTATAATGTGGGTGGGAAGTGTGGGATTGGGTGAATTTTCATACAAGCATCTTGTGTTGAGCTTTGGGTTAAATATATATGTATGTATGTATGAAGAAATTATAGAGTTAACCATATCAGCAAAATCAGACACATTGTATCTGGCCTCACACAAACTTATCATGTTTTCAGCAATGCCTACGTTCAAGGACAAGGGATGTTATTCATGGCCCTTGGATTCATTGCAAAGTGTTAGTGACATGCAACTGCTGATCAACTTCAACAATTATAAAATGTACAACGAAGAAGCAGCCAACCTGCCTGAGCTGGTTCACTTGTGTGCCATTGTAGCCAAAGCCAAGGGTTACAGATTCTTTGGCCTAAGGGGTTACACTAGATGTTGTGGCTTAGTGGGTTTTACTATGCTGGAGCACAACAACAAGTGTGAGAATGGTGTGGGGAAGTTTAATGGCATCTACGTGTATCAGTACACATAGATATTACACTTCATATCCATACAACCATTGTAGTGTAGTGGGTCGCCGCTGTACTATTTCTAGGGAACCAGTTGGAGTTATATTTGGTATATGTGTTGTCGTGTATCCAGGCCGCACTCCTGTCTACTGCCGAGTATAAGGTTATATAAGCCCACCTGAGGAATGGTGGAGCGCGGCCTGGTTATGTGCATTGAGCCGTGACCGCCACGTGTCACCCGACATATCTCGGGTACAGTGTCGGCTCGGATGCACCGGCGCGTGGTTACCCGGAGTTCCTCGGGAACTCAAGTGTTTACGAGTAATGGAGAGAATTACATAACGACCAGTACATAAGACCTGGAGTTCTGCTAATCGGGGACCCAGTCTTGCTGCGCACTTCGGCCAGCTTGGCTGCTCCACAACAGAGCTTCCCCGAACTCTGTTGTACCTTTTAGGCCTAGTCCTGTCGCTGCTTCCACCTTGGTCACCCTGCGTCTTTCTCTGTTCTACCCTCTGGGGGAACTAGAGGAGATAGACGCACTGGTGTACAACTCCGGGTACAGAACTCCCTACGGGGGAGTCTGTCCCAAGAGGAGTTAACCAAGATGGAAGAGAGCATTGGAACTCGGGAACTATGTACTAGACCGTGAGCGTATACCTCCTGTATGTTCATATGACCACTGGTGTTCAGAAGCCTATTTGATTATTGCTATCCGTCTGTATGATTACGAGCCGTCTGTCAGAATGAATAAAGTGTAATTTCTGAACAACCTATTTTCGAATCTGGAGTTTTTCATAGCAGATGTCTATCTTAGAATAGCCAACAGCTACAGTAGTGAGAGAGAAGCACTCCTCAGTGGGGTGTTTGACAAGGAGTATACAGTTAAATGTATAATGAGTGTTTCTATAGGTCGGCTTAATCTTTTTTTCACCAGTAAGACCAACATTTAGCTTTATCAATTGTAAACTAGTTATAAAATGTGTTTCACAAAGATATACTACCAACATGTAAAGTAGGTGTGTGTGGGCTACAGCCAAGCTACAACTAATGTATAAGTGTATCTCAATGCACATTAGCACGGAGTTCATAACATGCCCGCTAATATTTTTGATTTATTCCCATACTTTTCACGTAAAATATGTGTAATAATACACATAATAATCCCTGAAAATATCTGTTCATACAGGACAAAAATAAGCTGGTAATACACATTTAAACAATACTTTATGTTGATCCTATGTAGTCATCATACAGGATGAGAGTATTTAAGAATAATGCTACATGGTCATTAAGATTGACTTACTTTTGCCAAGTGTGATGACTCTTATGTCCTCATTGTGACAAACTTAGGTCCTTATTATGACCAATGACCCTGTCATATCTGAGTCCATTAGACTCAAGAAAGCCTGCTTGAAAACATTGGATCATCATTGGGTCGTCATCGGGACAACATGAGACCTATCTGAACTTGACTGTCATTATTACTGATGATTTAATGTCACCTGTATGATGACCTTAGGTTGTCATTGTGATAAGCTTGGCTCTGATGGGATCAGATGTGACAATATTAGGTTGTCACAATGATGAACTAAGGTTGTCAGCCTTACGACCTAAGGTTGTCAATCTAAGTATTGTCTACTCTGATGACCTTGAGGTCTTCAGTGTATGACATTGAAATCCTGCCATCTGATATACACCATTAGACTTAGAGCGATAGCTGCCTTACAAACCTTGGTACTAAACTGCACATTATATACACCATGTACCGCATTCGACCTGATAACATTACCTGTGATACTGTTTCTCATTTTATTCAATTGAGGTTTGTATGTTACTTATAAATTGAAAGTAAACATGAACTTGACAACGCACAAGCGACAGTGCTGATCATGTGTGTATGCTATGTAATCTAGCATTAGTATTGCATATCTATATCAATAATGTTATATTGACTACCGGTAATTCTGTGAATATAAATATCAAGCATGAGACATCATATGCACTTGGGCTGGATTTAACCTGCCTCTTTATTATAACATATAATATAATTCATAAAACAAGCAAGCATAAAGAAAGATTTCCACAATAATATTAATATCAAGCGAGCAGTGAGCTGGCCAACCTCTCTGGGCGGTGCTCTGGCAGTAACAACGCCTGTATCTACTGTACACAAACAATGCGCTGTCGCCGAGCGACAGTCAACCTAGGGGGCTCTCCTTACCGAGTCACATCCAGTTTGGCGCACGAACAACCTCGACAATAGTGGAAACAAGGGACTCGTATCCAACCATTATCTGTGATACTGTTTCTCTTTTTTAGCATCATATTATCTTATTCAGTTTAGGGTTATCTGCTACTCATGAATGTTAAGATCATTTTATCATGAGAGGTAGAACTATAGAGTAGAATATAATTTCCTCAAGATATTTTGCAATGAAAAAGTAAAAAAATGACACTCAGATATCTGTATCAATGAATTTACATTATCTATAATACTATCTAACCATTTATTCTTGTTATAATTATCATCACATATTATTCAATAAAGGTTTTATTTGCTACTCATAGGTTTTGTTAAGATTTTTGTTAATTTATAAAGATGGACACATGGGGTAAAATAGATTTAGGCCTACTGTTTGCATAAGTCTCTGCTAGTCCAGTATCAATAGTTGAACATTATAAGGGAGTGTATCTGCTAGGTGGGTGGGGTGGGTAGAGGGTACAGTTCTTATGGTGTGATACAGCAAGGGGTGATGGGTAAGATTGGTTGTAGAAGGCGAGGCATATAGCTCTCTAACTGGTGCGGACTTGTTCCAGTGGCCACTCTGTGTACACTGACATCAGCAATCTCGTGAGACCTTGGTTCCGCTCTCGTATTGTAGCCTGTTCCCCAGAAGCTATGGTGTGTGAGTGTCTGGTCACTGCCTAAGTCTCACCATAAATGGCGAGCACAGAACTTACATGGCTGCCCATATGGAGAAACCCGAGTCATCGCTATAAACTGTCACAGTATCATGTAACACATTGGTAGAAATAGACACATCTATCATATTGTCTCAACCGTCCATTTCTGTTTTAGGACTGAGAAGTCTACAAAATATTTGTGGCTATTTTGCTACTACAGACTACAGATTCTCGAGGCTGAAATATTTGGAATCAGCAAGATTTAATTGCTTGCAGAACATCAAGCATCTAATCATAACTGATGAATTTTAAAAATGAAATTGGCAGAGGCGTTTCACTTCAATATGACATGGAAGTATGATGATAACCTTTTGTACTCTTTTGGTTAAATTAACTAATGGAGTATTGTTGTATCATGCCGACCCTTCAGGCGTGTATCCGTGCCCTTCACACAATAGTCACTATGCATTAATTCTTGGGGGCTGGTTTCTTGAATCATGTTAACGAAAAGGCACTGTGCAATGCATTATTTATTGAAGGTATGTAAACGACTCCATAAGTAATTATCTGTATAACCTATATATCCTTTGTTACGATGTACGTAGTTCTTGACTATGTGGAATATATTGCTTTTCACTTGGCTATTGTTTAATTTTATTATATTTTAATATTTTTTGGGTTTAACACGCATTTGAAAGTGGTATCAGGAACGATCGTACCGGGGAACGATCTTACCAGAACAATCGTACCACATTTCGGGGAATGATCGTACCGCCCATCGAGACTGATCGTCCTGCATGGGAATGATCGTACCACCCTCTTCAGGAATGATCGTACCGCCCTTGGGGAATGAACGTACCACCTTTGGGATAAGTTGTAATGCCCATTGGGAATGATCTATTTCCTTTCTACCATTAACTATCATTCACATAACGATTAAAGGGACTTCTTTCAACTGAAAATATACAAAAAATTAAATGGAGATTCTAACTAAACATCATACTGACTGCAACTGGCGTTACAGTTCCTGAACTTCTCTATAATGGCGGAAATTCAATTGCCATTGCAATTCAATGGATAGGGTTAGGGTTAGGGATAGGGTTTGAGTTAGGGTTAGGGATAGGGTTAGGGATAAGGTAAGGGTTAGGGATAGGGTTAGGGATAGGGTTAGGGTTGGTTTCATTTATAACTAGGGGTGAAAAAAGATTCAATTTTATGAGATAATAGCATTCATAAATATGTACTCATTAATGCACCAAAAGTCCACAATAATGGCTGTATATGAACATGATATGGAGATGAAGTTCCCGTCATCTTTATAGAGAATCACTTTTTGCAACAAGATTCCTTTTAAAACTCATCGCGTGGTGTTGGGTAGGCTTAATTTGCAACAAATACACATTAAAAGCTCAAATTAAATGACATACTATGCTGTATCTAAAGCCCTAAACCAAACCTAAAGGCTGTGTCTCACCAAGTTGGGCCAATGTTTTCGTCTCTAACTGGGTGCCGTCTCTGACCAGGGGCCGTCTCTGACCGGCTGGGAATGATAACGTCTAAATCGGGTAGAAGGTGATTACAATGTAGTATAGAAGGCTTATTATTATTATATAACAACCGCCACACATTTTTTCACAAATCCTCATATATATCAGTCTAGTTTAAACCTTTTTTCGGACATCCGGTCAGAGACGGCACCCGATCAGAGACGGCACCTGGTCAGAGACATTCACATTGGCCCAAGTTCGTGAGACAAAGCCTGAAGCTTCATGTCCGCCCCCAGTGGACACTGCAGCCAGCATTCTGTCCGGTCCATGTCCGTCCTCCGGGATGCATTATGGTCTTACAGCTCTTACTCAGATAAAAGCAACATCTTTGATTTCCTCCTGCCTTCAGAGAGACAAAAAAGGGATCTTGTCCTTTTCCCGTTTTTTTCCTTCCCGCTGCCCTTCCAGGGCTTGTCTCCGTCTTGTTTCTTTGTGGGCACTTCCTTTGAAGGGACCGGAAATGCATTCTGGGATTGTGGAGACGCTGGCGGAAGTGACCGCTAGGGGAAGTGTGAAGGTCGCAGGGGAGATGTGTGAAGGTCATTTAGAAGACATGGTTCTATATTATATATTCCCAAGGGGTAGGCATTACATTGTCTTAATTTGGGGCCTGACGATAAGAGTCAAGTATTCTAAGAACCCTTTGCAGTCTGACAATGTTAGACTCTCAAGTTAAGATACTGAACCCTGAAATGATATTAATTTTGGAGGCATTATAAGGGTCAGGCTGACTATCACATCTTCTCTGTGTAACCTATAACAAATCCCCCCCCCCTCCCCCACAACCACCAACAGTTCAGAATTTACATACTTAAGGCTCAGTGACCACCCGTCCCCCTTCCCCCTATCCCGACAAGGCCTAAAAAAAAAAGTTGTGTTCCGGTATCCCGACCGACCCTCCGTTTTTGGGGCCGACCCTAATTTTTTTTAGACATTTTTATAACTTTTTGTTAATCTTAGGACATTTTTGGTGTTTTTACTACTAACATTTTAAAATTTTACCAAAAAAAAATCTAAAAAAAAAAAAAATCGGACCTACCGACCCTCTTTTTTTTGGGCCATGTTACCGGAACTCAACTTTTTTTTTTTTTAGGCCCAACTGTCTAGAGTGAAGTTTAGTCATGAATGATTGTAGGAACACAGAATGACATGAGCAATCGTCCTAAAACCTCGACTTCATTCGTCTGAAACACCCCATCCCTCTCATCCCACCTCTCACCCCCTGGGGGTGCTTTAAAAGCATCCCCTTCCCAGGCAGGCTTGTGTTTTTGTACACTGGGGGCCGGGGGGTGCCTGGCCGCCCCTCTAATGGGAAGCCGTCTAAACTGGCCTCCATTAGGCGTTCAGGGGGTGACGGGGCGAGAGTACCACGTCACAAAATGTGTGCACACATATTGGTGACGTTTCACACCAAACTGGGGTTTCCATCGCTTATGCTGGGCTCGTACCAGTACTTCATAACCCAGACTGGGGCCAGGTCAGTATACTACGCACGTGGGGACGAACCTGCGGAGTCACTAGACCCCTCCCATTCTGTGCGTAATCTTAAAAAGCCCACCTTTCCCATAATCTTAATAATGAAACCCCACTTTTTCCCGTAATCTTAATAACGAAACTCAATCTAGTTCTGATATGGATGGCATCTAATGTTTATGGGGGGGGCTCTGCCCCCAACCCCATTCTTCTTTTCCTTTTTTTTCTTCTTTAATAATGGTGAGTACTATCAAGACTATCACGCCAGAAGTGGGGATTTAAGATTACGCACAGAATGGGCGGCGTCTAGTGACTCCGCAGGTTTGTCAATTGTTGTGTATACTACCGACATGTAGGCAGTATACCCACCATGTTTTGATGACGTTTGGATATACTTATTAACTATACAGTCAGGCCATATTCTGCTTCATAACCCTATCAATGGTATTGGGTAGTTGTTACTTCCCAGCAAATTAGTTTGACTTAGTTTCTGTAACGTGCACTTTGTGTGACTGTGTCCTATGGAACTAATTGGCACAATGTGACACCATACACCATAGGACAAGAAGTGGCACATACTCACACATATTCACACAAATTCACACATATTCACACAGCATCATGTACCATGGCACAAAAATGTTTCCAACCATATTGTTTCACTTTTTGGATTTTTTGGAAAAAGAAAGGAAAGTCTGTATAGTTTGTAATACTCATTATATTTAGAAGTTGGCATAGGGCACCATGGCAGAAATCTGTTATGGCACTCCCTGCTGTATATGGGCATACTATCTCATTCAACAATATTCCTACCATGGTAGTGAAGGCCTGATGAAGTTGTGTACAATTCATGCCAATTATCAGCTGTATACACATGTAACAAAAGGTCAGACCTTTATCCAAACAAGATTACCAGAGGAAAGGTGTCTGTGGTCTGTCCCTCTTAATGCCGCTTTAATCAAATCATATGGTGTGTTTTTAATCACTAATGGAACTTGATAGAATTAGAGGTGTATAGCTAGGCCTAAGTTGCATTGACAACATGTTATTATGGTTATAAACAATGAAAATGATTCCATTTCACCCATGAGAATAACAAGGAACAACAAAGATGACACCTGGTGCCAAAACCATGCACTATTCAAACCTGACAAAGTGATAATGGTTATGTTTGAAGATGTGTGAGTGTGTGCCAGAAGGGAAACTTGGTGACACTGCATCACACAAATACCTGTTATGTGTGACACCAGGTGTCATCAAAGTTGATTATACCCCTCTTCATGATTAAAGAGAATGATTTTCTTTAGCTATAAGTATCTAAACAGGGTCCCAATGTATTGTGAATCAGACAATGCACCTGTCCTTCTATTAACATTCATTATGTATATAAATAGATGCCATATCATTTTAATGAAAGCAGCATTACGAGGTCCAGATGCTAGACACCTTTCCTCTGGTCATCATGTTTGGATAAAGGCCTGGCTATCTCCTGCTGCTCATGTGAACTCTAATGTTGATGGTTATAATGGTACACATATTCATCAGCCGTATGTTGAAATGCTAGGAACCTGATTGAATGAGTTTGTACAAACCAGCAGCACACACACCAATAGTGTGCTATGACTATCTATGTCAAATACTGCTGGTTGTAAAAAGTATTACAGTATTTCCTATCTTTTAGTAATTCATAATGAAACTAAAAATACATGACTAAACATTTTGGTTTAGGGCATTATATATTTTGTCATTTGGTGTGAATAAGCTTGTTACCACAGTTATGTAAGTTATCTGGCCCCTGTGATTTAATAACATAATGCTACCATTTAAACAGTGCAAATTGACATCAAATATTGAATCACCAAAATTCACCGCACCATAGGGGTACTTCTATATTACATGCTATTGCATTTTTTCAATTTTTGGGTTTTTTGGTTAAAGCACCTGAAAGCACCAGGATATCTGAATGTTGGTGTCTAACTAGCTATCTATAGCTCCTTATACACTGATTTGCCACCTGTAATCTCTAGGATAGTACCACATTGTTACATAATAATATATATGGTAAACTATACTCAGTTGATTGGCCCTATTCATAGATTTTGATACATTGTACCATTACAACCATCCCTCCTCCAGGGTTCCCTATCCCTCCTCCAGGGTCCCCCACCCCTCCTTCAGGGTCCCCTATCCCTCCTCCACGGTCCCTCATCCCTCCTCCAGGGTCCCCTATCCCTCTTCCAGGGTCCCCTACCCCTCCTCCAGGGTCCCCTATCTCTCCTCCAGTGTCCCCCATCCCTCCTCCAGGGTCCCCCACCCCTCCTCTATCTCAACCTTTCCTCCTCCTGCAGGTCCCCTATTCCTCCCCTATTAGTACCTCCAGGGTTCCTCATCCATCCTCCAGGGTCCCCCATCCCTCCTCCAGTGTCCCACATCCTCATGTATTACAAACCCAACTGATGGTATCAGATGCTACCTCCAGGGTGACTCCTTTATTTAGGCTGACTCCCAGGTCTTCCTATCCAACTTATATATCCTGCTTGATCACCATCTCTGTGTCCCTCTATCTCTTCTAAATGTTCCAAACTGAGTCTTTTCCATACCCATTGTGCATGTTTTAATGTTACCTCCAGGGTCTCTGCATTCCTCCAGGTATCCCAATTTTACCACATGGTCTTACTCCTTCTTCCTAATATTATGCCACATACCTACCTATTCAAATTCTAGTTTCCCACCTTTGGCATCACTAAATGTGCAAAGACACCCTACATTGTGGTCGTCTGCCTTTCAGCAGAGAGCCAGTCCCAAATCGCAGTTTCATATAGGAGATGCACTCCCCATATCCAACATTTCAAAACCATTTTTCTCAGCTTCTAATCAAGAATAAAACAAAAATAAAACTGATTTGGAATACCTATAGTATACTGCAAAAGATATAAGGGGAGAAAAAATTGTTTTAGGGTTTAATTTTCTTTTGGCCTGTCCCTATTTTATGTTTATGCCTGTGATTGTTGGTGAGTCCAGCCTCAGCTGTGGTAGTATTTTGTGGTTATCCAATCATTTTAAAGCTCTTTATTTGTGAATTGAGGTAAAGTTTAAATGTTATTCTTTTCAGAAATCAAACATTTGAAGTCATTTTGTACATGAATAACCTTGTGAAATTTCACTGTCTGTCTTAGGATATGTGTCCGACTCTAGGTGAATCTACCCTAGATATGAGTGTCCTCCTGAATGGCGGGGAGGGGGGGGGTGTAACTGTGCGGTATGAAGAAGGGCCACGTCAAAGGGACAGCGAGAATCCCACTCGTGTGGTTTCTGAACATGTGACCCAGAGGGGAGTCTTTGTAGGTCATGACGCATGCGTGCTGGTCACCATGCATAATTAACATCAACCAGTGACAGGCCAAGGTACGACAGGACAATTCACAGCCTTACAAAGTCACAGGTACCAACGATGAATTATCGCTGTACTTTTCTTTATATTTGGTGATGATCATTATTGAAGTTCAATATGTCCCACAGATATGATGATATCATCTTTGAAAAATTGAAACTCCAACTACTTTTTTTTTTGTACTTCATGCACTGTTAATGTCTAAATGTAGCTGAGCAACATTATCCTCTGTACACTGAAAATCCATAGATTGAAAGGGTTAGTCAGTACAGACTATCCTAGGTTGGTGATATGAGTGTTAGTTATAATGGCAAAGTTATATAAAAAAATGACAGAGGGGTCAGTCAGTAGTGGCTAACCTAGGTTCATCATTGGTGTGTTTTATTTGTATACCACTAGTTGGGGCCACCTGTCATGACCACTCAGTGGCTCGCCCTTGAAATAAAATGACTAAGTTGGGTTGGTCAGTACTGACCAACCTGACAATAATAACTGACCTAGGTTGGTCGTATAGGGAGCCAAAAAATGACTAACTAGGTTAGGCACTAGTGATTGAGAGGTTGGGCGTATAGGGAGCCTAGGAATATCAGCATATATACATGTGAACAGCAGAATCCATTGTTATTTTACATCACACAAGATGTTTATGAGTATGACTATCACATTATGGAAGTAGAGGAGTAGAGGAATATAATGAAAGGGGACTAGGGGAAATACGGGGGTAGGGGACTGGGTCAATAAGGAAGTGGAAAAGGAGGATGACTGGGAAACTGTGAGTTGGGGATTGAAGGAACAGGGGAATGGCAGAATAAGCAAGGATACTAATTCCCCAATCTCCCCCCCCTTATTTGGACATCAACTTGTTTGTGACTAATGCCTGTCAAAATCTTTCAAAATTTTGGTGGTTCGTAGTTATTCTAACTTAAGGAACAATGAGAACGGCAGTTTCCAGGTGCGAGAATATCAGACTTTATTACAAAAGTAACTTCGGTTCCTTAACAAGGGGAACCATCGGTGTGAAATCAATACACACAGGTAATCAGGTTTCTCTATGAATATAGGAAACGGTGAGTATAGTCTCATATACAACTCTGTCCGCACGGTTGGACATAGTGAAGTCTATCGTCAGTCGGGCCTGCACTGACTGCCTTCCAGGTAAACACACTGGTCTTATATAATCACCGGCTCTGAGGTCACGTGGCCAGGTGGGTGGGTCGGCAGCCCACCTGAGAGCAGCACACAGTAACCTGGAGAGGACCTGCGTCCTCTCCCGGGAACTGTGTGCGCTAGCTCCAGGTAGAGAAGCCGAGTAAACAGTAGATGTTACCCGGAAATACCGTGTACGAGATTAATATGTAATATCATGCCCCTACAAAATCATTTAAACAAAAACACGATTTGGGCATTTTTTCAAATCTCTTTCTTTTCTTTCCAAAATCACTTTTTGGCCTCTTGCACCACTGTAAACGACAAACATTCCAGACCAGCTATAACAGCAATAGTTCAGGGCCATCTCTCACATGTAACCACAGGCCCCACTGTCAGCTCTTACCCCCGTATACATCTCCCTTACTGCCAGCCCACCACTATCCTTAGCTTTTAAAGGCCGCTTAGTGCTTTAATGTGCTGTGCCCTTTGCCATCATGATACATGAATACAGCCCTGGCGAGTCTACTGAATATGCATTATGATGATAATTCTTGAGTGTATCAATGGGATGAGCATGATGGATGAATGCAGCTCCGGTGATGTACTCGTTAGTGCCGTATTTATGCATCACAACAATAAGAGCACAATTCATTAAAGCACCATGTTGCCCTTTCCTCTTTAAGGGCGGAATGATGACTTAATGCATCATGCCCTTGGTCGTCATGGTGCATGCATGAAGCCCTGGTGAGGCACATCATTCCGACCCTATACACACTCAGAAAAATCAGCGTCATTGTCTCTAACACCGCTCTCACCTGAAAGTCAGGGACACTGCTGAAAGGTCGAAATAATGCATCAATGCAGCGCTGGCAAGTTACTCACCGAGGCTGCAATGGTGCGTCATGAGGACAAATGTCATCCTTCAGTGACATCCGTCTTTAAAGGGTTAAAGGGTCAGTGTCCTCCCGCTCATCTATGGCTCAGTCTCATGAGTTTGTAACAGTTGAAACGTCTTTGACCGGGTGTCGTCTTTGACCGGCATTGTTTTTGACTGGTGTAGTCTTTGACCGGGTAGGGATTAAAATGAAGAAAAAAGTAGTATATATAGTAAAGAAATTTAAGCTTCAACTTCTTCATGTAATAAACAGTCTATGGTTGTTTTACCCAATTTAAAAAAATAATTTAATGCACATATTAAGGGTCCCTTTTGGGCTTTTTTTCTTCAGCCGGTCAAAGACGTCACTTGGTATTTTACTTAAACTTTAAACAGCTTATTATTATTATTGCATAATACTTTTAACAGCTGCACTGTCCAAAGTATTATGCAATAAGAAGTGCCACCAAGGACATAACATCATATACATATAAAATATTTAAAAAAAATGGAAAAAAAGAACTTTTCTATATACCCGGTCAAAGACGCCGCCGGTCAAAGACGCCGCCGGTCAAAGATGACGCCGGTCAAAGACGACGCCGGTCAAAGACGTTTCAACTGCTACAAACTCATGAGACTGAGCCCTATTTGTAGGGCTGCACTGTGCATCAGGGTAACTGATCAGCAGTTGTATAACCCTCTAAGGGCCAGCTAGTGCTAAAATGTCCTACATATAGCTCTTAAGCCCTTAAAGCCCCAGCGCCCCTATATATACAGAGCTGAGTACCTGCCCCTGCTCCACTCCGACTGCCGCTGGAGGGCAACCGAGGTCTGCGCCTTTAACAGAGAAAAAAGTGGAAGTCAGGGTCGTCATGTGTCGCCAAAAGCACCCCAATGTGAAAGTCAGGGTGACTGTAGAGAGAGCCCAGCACTGCTTGACTTTCATGCCAATGTGAGTGCAGGATTTGCCTGGCTTTCTCTCCAAGCAGGGTCTAGCATTGGTGTGAGAGTCAGGCAATGCTGGACTCTTTATGGCTGACCATGCATGGTTGCATATAGAAGTCAGTCCAGCTGACGTTCATTTTTTCTCTGTGTTTGTTGTGCATTAAAGCATCCCTGATGAGTCCACCCACCAGGGCTTCCTTCAAGCATCATGTTGACCTTTTTGTGGTATATCAATTCCGTATGCTCGGCATGATACATGAATACAGTTGGTGATGATGACTGAGGACTTGGGCCAATGTTGACAATGAGCACCAGTATCCAAATTATCATAACTTTGCCCCAAAATGGGAAATGCAGGCAATGATACTACATGTGACCTTTCTCATTCTTGTCAATCCCTTAGGGAAATCTTGCAGACATCTTGGAAATTGGATGTTGGATCATCAGTGAAATTCTGACCACTGACCAAGAGCCGACTTGCTTGCAGATGCTGATATTAACTGTATGTTGGCACAATATTAAGCTTTTCAATGTTAATCCCACATTAAAATGCAATTTTCAATAATTTGTTCTAGAGGGCCATTTATGAGCAGTGGAGTCGCATTTTGAGTCCTAACTACAAGTATTAATACTACTGCTACCATCCCTGGACTACCACTACCCAAACAGGCATCACAAGTGCTACCACAATCCCTCCATCACAACACAGCACATCCATACCAACCCCCTCCCTGATCAGCAGCCTACACCACCACTAGAACTAGCCGCATTGTACGGGTGCTGGTGTCTGATACATGGCTCTGTCCAACCCCACAGACACCCATTCCATCACACAGCACACAACACCACTATAATCAGGTTTGCCGTGTAGAGGGGTGTGGGGGGGGGGTGGGATGGTAGAAAGGGGGGGGGGCAATCTAGAGGATATGCAGGGAGGAAAGAGAGAAGCGCCAAAGAACCTGGGAGGATGGGAGATGGAAAAGATTGACAAATATATCACAGGGTAGAACAGATAGGCAAACGGAGTAAATGATGCAAAGGGGATAAAATGTATGTCAAGTCTATTTGGTAAATTCTTGTGAAACCAGAGTTTTGCTATAGGGAATAAAAGCGGATGACAAGAGGGCAGGGAATGAGAGGGGGAGGTGATGGAATGACTGGGAAGGGGATGACAGGAGGAGCACGGTAGGAGAGGGGAAGATGCAGGAGGGACAAGGAAGGTCAATTGAGGGTATGAGAGTGGATGTGGTAGCAAGACATAAGGATTGGTATAAGGAACTTCCTGTTATAAGGAACACGTTTCCATAGCCAAAATTCCCCCATTCTCTTTTTATCTAGTCTTGATTATAAGGAACATTGGCCACAGTTAGCAAATTTGCCCTGCTAAAAGGATGTAATTATAATGAGATATCACCGTAGGAGGATGGGAGGGAAGAGGTGTAGAGAATGGTGATGCAGAAGTGTGAAAAGGGGGTATCATATATATGTCCTATATGAAAGGGAATATATATCGTATATGGTCAATTCCCACCAAAATGGAGCACAAGGCAGAAATAGCTCGTTATGTAATATCTTTTTAATGTGCCTTTAAATATAGTAAAGTTTGATATATTCACATAGATATTGAAAATACCAACTCATGGGTACCTACTTTTGCCTATCTAATTCCATTATTAGACTGTCCATGTGTATAAACGTGTGTTTTTAAGCCTTTTTATTACATATTTAGACAGGATAAATTAGAAATATTAATATCTGAACATCCATAATGTAAGAAATAAGTCTCACAAATTTCAGATTTGTATATGTATAGGATTAGTGGACTGTGAGTGATAATTCATGGTAATTATAGTGAGCTGCTGTATTACTTTATAGGATTTTTGTCATATATACAAAATGGAGAAAGTGGGGTAGGTTTTAGCATCACCGTGCGTAGGTACATGCTAAAGGGGCTTAATGAAAGGGAAGATATAATACTTCCATAAATAAATTTCTCAATAACTGCGGTCCAGTAGGGGGTATTTGATAGTAGAAATAGAATATTCATACACATGTATGTTATTGTGTCACAACACTGAAACCATAGTGGGGTAGGTATGGGCGTCACCGTGCGTAGGTCCACAATGCATTGAATTACAGAAAAATCCCATTGAATTAGTGAGAAATATTTTTATGATGGATAAGACATAGTCTGAAGATGCTGTATACTAAAAATATAAAAGATCCTGCTAATATTCTCTAATCTATGAGCCATTACAATGAAATAGTGACCGTGCGTAGGTACATCACCGTGCGTAGGTACATCATAAAGTCCAATTGAAAAACAGGTAAATTATAGCAAATATTAGCAATATCTTTCAATATTTGCTTCAACAAATAGACGACCAATACTTAGGAACATTTACATCTGGTGGAAAACTCTCAAGGATATATAAAAACACTATGTATAGGTCCCATCACCGTGCGTAGGTCCCGTCACCGTGCATAGGTCCCGTCACAGTGCGTAGGTCAACTAGAAAAAAGTTTTCCTATGCCAAAAAATATTTTTCTTTTATAAATCTGATGGAAATCTTTAGTTTCATAATAAATCTATTAAACAAACTGGGAAAAATCCTAAATGTAGCCATACAGTCAATGTAATAGCTGTAATGCTGTCATCACCGTGCGTAGGTCCCATCACCATGCGTAGGTCCCACTTTGAAGGGACATAAGTATGGCATCTTATAGATTTAGTGTTCCCAATTTCACGTGTGTACTCCCTTATATGGTATTTATGTCATATCTAAAAATCTAAGCAATATCTACAATATAGGAATTTAGTCCTCTCTTAACCTTGTGATCCATTTTCGTGACAATCGACCATATGGAGATTAACAGGGGTAGATACTAACTTTCTCATCTGTGGGCCAGGGAATACATTTCACTTTTTCCAAAAAGAAAATCATATAATTATATTCCTGATGTATCTATGCTAAAATGAGACCAAATTGCTTCATTTACTCACATTCCTATCTTTCCAACAACATATCACAAGACTGTACTCGTCAAGTACATTCCTATCAAATATTCTGCAAAATTTCCTGTGGGTCACCCTGGTCCATGGGAAGGTAATTCTTAATAGATCTACAGGGCCGGACCCAAAATTACAGGCCACTGGCTCACGGGCCAGCGTTAGTGTCTACCCCTGCATGAAAGCACTATGCGGCCCTTAAAGGGCTATACCCCCTGCCGCCCCCTGGTGGTAGGTCTGACAATCACCACCAGGCGGCGCTAAGCTGATTATTTTCCTATCTCGCTGCTTTCATCTCCACCAGAGGTCGCTGGCAGAACTAGTGGCGCCACCCACAGCCGTAAAGCCACACTAACACTTTACTATCAAGTTTTAAAACTTTTTGTAAATTCTACTAGGTAGTTGACATTTATTTGCATTGTTAAGAAGTTACGGTTGCAGACCATAATTGCCTCTTTAAGGGCACCTCCGGTTATGCCTCTTACCCGGGGGGGGTACTCAAATTTATTTTGACATTTGCCGAAAATTAACCTCAGTTGGAGGGATTTCGCTCAAAAGTGACCCTTTTTGCATGAATTTTGGTGAAAATTCGAAAAGGTGACCCTTGGCTAGAAAGTTTTTAGCGAAAACAGACCCTTGGCTAGAGGGATTTTGCCTCTTGGCCCCTGCGCTCATGGGACCTCACCCTTTGAAGATACATTTTGAGGTTTAGAGGGTAGTATACCTTGTTCTTTTGTGACCCATTCGCTTGAACTGACATTTACAGTACACATAATATATATATGGTAACATATACTGTCCTTTGTCACCATAATGCTTAATTCTGTCCATAGGTGATTTCCATAGGGTGGGCATGATGCACCCATGCAATGCCGGCTAGTACTTACCTTACCCCTTTGTGTTCCAAAATACCTCAAAGCATTCTAGGTGAGCTCTACTGTGGCAACTATGCTGAAGTATGGAAAAAGACAAGAAAAATCGCCTCCAAAATCGCAACATGGCCTTTTGAATTTAGAGTCTAGAAAAAGGGTTTAATACTGCTAAATCTACTCAATACTAAATCTAGTAGTGGTGCCCACCAACAGTGACCAGACCCGGCCGGCACCATTCCCCTCACGCCCCCCACTACACACACATCCGTTAGACACTGACTCAGCTTATTACACCTCAGTTAACTGCGCCTGCGCCAACACACCAAACCAAGCCACTTCCGGCAGCGGCGGCCATTTTGTTTTTCCCAGCATGCCTCATTGGCAGTCTGCGCGCGCCGGTGGCGACGGTTGGCGGCGTTCCGCGTCATTACGCTTTGATAGCGCCCTAATCGAGTACGCATCCCCCCCTGGGCCCCCCTACCCGCTACAACGCATGCGCCCCCACCCCTGCTGCCCCCAGGTGGCCACAGTTGGAACTACCAGCAGGCCACTTCCTGTCCACACTCATTGCGGCACCTGTCAATCAAACCTGGGGGGAGGAGCCTGGGGACGGGGGCTCTGCAGCAGGTCTCTCCGTGATGGTTTGCTTGCATGGAAGATTGATAATCTCTGCACCAAGCTGTGTCTGTGTTCACATAGATTGGTTCGGGACATATTTTGTCCATTAAATACACTGATATCATGTAGTGAATAACCTTATTAGTCATTTCTGGCTCCCTATGCGACGAATCTACATTAGTTAATGATGTCAGTTTGTTCAGTACTGACGAACACACCTTTATCTTTCAATTTCTGTGAGTATAATTTATTCTTTTTTAATGAGGTAGTAGTCATATTTTGTTTTGCCTCAAACATTTGTGAAAATCACCAAGTTGGTCAGTACTAACCAATATCCCGAGGACTAGCCTGGGATAGCCATTGCAGACTAAGGTCCGGACCATTTACATTATCAGTGTACATTCATTTCTGCATGTAGTTACGAGTATTAAAGCACACATTTCATGGAAATTACCCTAGCGCAGACTGAGAACCTAATTGGCTCTGTCTCACGACCTTGAGCCAATGTTTTTGTCTCTGACCGGGTGCCGTCTCTGACCAGGTGCTGTCTCTGACCGGGTGCCGTCTCTGACCGGATGTCACTTTGGGAGTTTACTTATCAGGTGGAAGACTGCCTGAATTTACAGTACAGCCTGCATAACACACCCAGCCCGTTTTCACAGGTCACTCAGCCTGGAATACAGGGCTGTTCATATAGAGGATGTAGATCAGTACATCACCTTCCAACTTATGGATGCAGTATGTGCCTGGTCCACTGCATTTTTGATTAATTACATGTTTAAATTGGTATTTTATCTGATGGGACAAGCATAAGAGCAGGCATAACACTTGCCTCTGCTTGGAAAAGGCGTGAAAACCTGACCCCCAGCCTGCTGTACCAGGGTCATGTGCTGGGAGAGTGTGAACAACCTGACCAAACACCCTGCCTGTAAAGACTCCCGGCCTGTTAAACCAGCCTGGGCAGGCTGCATTAACAGGCTGCCTGGAAAAACGGGCCAGGCTGTATCACTGGTGTAGTCCTCCACCTGCTTATGTTCTACCAACAGCAGGAGGCTAATAATAATTACATAACAGCTGCCATAAAGTTTTTACAAATCCTTATACATATGAGTATAGGTTAAAATTTAAAAAGCACTTTTTTCCGATACCAGGTCAGAGATGGCACCCGGTCAGAGACGGCACCCGGTCAGAGATGGCACCCGGTCAGAGAAAAAAACATTGGCTCAAGGTCGTGAGACAGAGCTTAATATGACAATGTAACCGGCAGATAACAGTATGCGAGTATGTGGTATGTGTGATAGTATACAATACAATCTACATCTGCATTCATCCAGCTATGATGTTGATTTGCAGTTACACAATAGAGTAGTTCTAAACACAATGCTACTTAGAATTCCAAGGTTCAGTGTCGAATCAGCACTGGCAATTGGGTGATCAACGCCGCTCACCAGTGGCCAATGTTGATGCAACTATAGATAATATACAGTACTCTAGATATTGTTTCTGATTCAACTGTGCATTGATTTCTGTGCCCGCTGGGTTTCAGTATCATTTCCCACCTCAAGATCTGCGACTACTGACACAGAAGAGATATGATTTTCTGGCCTCCTAGCGCATAAGACTTTAAATATTTCCCCTACTTTCACAGGAGAGCTTTAATTTCTCACCTCCTATTAAAGGAGAGCATTCATTTCTCCCATCCTGTCAAAGAGGATCTTTCATCCCTCCCCCTCCAATCACAAAAGAGCTTTCGTTTCTTTCCTGCTATCACAGCCAATCTATCATTTCCCCCCATCTATGATAGATGGGCTTTCATCTCCCTCCACCTATCGCAGAGGAGCTTTCATTTATCCCTGTCCCATCACAGAAGAGCTATCCTTTCCTCAACTCCAGTCACAAAAACACTTCCATGCACACTCAAAAAGTAAACTTGTCTCAAAACTCTTCAAAGTGACGGTCATGAAATAAACGAGTCAAAAACGCGTCTAAGTGACAAGGAAGTTTGTCTTTTAGCTGGCATGTGCCAGCCCAAAACTCGACATTTGCCAGCTCCAGATTCTATTTGTGGGATGGTAACCTGATAGGTTAAACAACTTTTGACTTGTTCGTTTTATAAAAGTCACTTAGAGGAGTCTGGAGGCAAGTTAATTTTTTCAGTGCAGCAGAGACGCAGCAGAGAGGAGAGTGAGTAAAGTGTTGGTTGTAGAGTGTGACCGGGGGCTGCAGGTGGGCAGAGCGGTTCTGGTATTCCACACATAGGACACAGCGTCCCCTGGCGGGGGTTATGAGCGGTTCACCATTAACCCTTTAAGGACTGCTAACTGCCCTTAACCCTTTAAGGACAGCTTATTGTGTTAAGGCATTATGCCCTTGGTTTTCATGATGCATGAATGCAGCCCTGGCAATTAACTCACCAGTGCTGCATTCAAGCATCATGTTGACCCTACAGGATTTAGACATTCCCTAGGCACTGGCGACTGACCCGCCGGTGTTGCATTGGTGCATCATGCCGCAAATATCATATTTTAGCAACATGCATCATTAAAGGGTAAAGCAATATTTGCCTTCATGATGCATCAATGCAGTATCAGTGTACAGGTTACTCATCAGTATTGCATCGGTGCATCATACTGACCCTGTGGGAGTGCATCAACATGTAGGGTCGGCATGATGCATGCATGCAGTTCTGTCAAATTACTCACAAGGCCTGCAATAATGCATCATTATGACAAAGAACATAGCCCATTAAAGAGCTATGCGACCCTTACAGGATTTATGACTGGGAACCTGCGGACAGCGACTGGAATCCTGATGTGAAATAAATGAGCCGAATATCCTGTGGGGACTTGGCGGATTATCGACAGCAATTTGTTTTCTGTTTTTCATATCGCATGTACATGACTAGATCCAGAATGCGGTAGAGTGATGGACGGTTTTATTGACTTTTGATAAGATGGGCGTGGACTGAATATACAGTCGATGCTACTGATCTGAATTCGAAAGTAACATTACATACATATGTACCTTTTTAAAAGTATCCTCAGTTGACGGTACATCATATGTCAAGAGAACCTTTTTGATTCAGTCAATTTATTATACACACTATGATAATTCACCATGTGTTAATGCGTGGAGCAACGTCCATATTATATCACCCACGTGGCGTTGTTTGCCCCCTACAGTTCTTTTATTGAATGCAATCTACATCTCAAATATCCCCTTTAAAAGGGCAAATTTATAAAGGGTTGGTTTTAGTTCACTCGTCGAACTGAGAACACTGAGCAGTACTCATTTTTAAGATTACTCGGCGGTGGCTTTACTGAAGCTATTGGGAGGTCATTTGATAAAATTCGCCAAGGATCCTGGTTTCTATGTCAGATCAATGGCGGCTTGCACAGTTATCTCAATAGGGGAGGTTTAGACCATTGTACAGTCCACTGCTCTGGCTATCGGCTGGAGCTGGGGACCATTAGAGAGTAACGTCTGTACAACCCCTGATTGGATGCAATTTTTCGCGCCATTATGACGTCATATAAGAAACGTATGGCGCACGGGGCATCCTGGGTAAACTAAGACCGTAAACTTTCCCCGGGCTGTAATGGGCCCTCGCTCCAATCAGATATCAAGAGGGCCTACTTGTATGGGCTAAGGGGAGGTTCTGAATTGATGTTGACTGATATAATAGGAGCTGCTGGTGATATCGAGCCTAAGTATCACACACTGTAAATAGTTAGTGTAGGTACACAGTAGAATCTACTGTAGATACTGTCTGGAATTGTTTTGACTAATTGTGTATTTTCTTTTTCTTGGTTTCTTCTCTACATATAAATATCATACTACTTCCTTCTCTATCTGGTGTGGGTGTTATCTTGTGTATGTTTCTAGTCATCGCCCCTTAGTCTTGTATTTGTAGTCCTGTTTGTGTCGAGTATTGACTCATGTGACTCACGGGCATGATCAGCTAGAACGCGATCTGGGACAGTTACTCTAGACTAGTACATACTAGCCTAAAGGAGATCAATAGAACATCTAATAAAGTGTGCGAAAAAAAAATTGTGTGAGAAAGGACCATATCTTTAGAAACAGGTTTGATTTTCAGAATTCAGGAAGATTGACTTATACTTCTGTGTTCTCACTTATTACTAGGACATAGTAAAGGAGTCAGAGTTGGAGTGCCTAGAAACGCATGTTGATCTCTTACCGTGTGCAGCTAAATATTCTATAGATAACATCGTAAAACAACTTTCCAAAGTTGAAGAAACCGGGATCAAACATTTTGACATCAGGAATACAATAACAACGCCTACTTATTCTTTTTTCTATCACTGTACACTGTAAATTGATAAATTGCAGACAGAGATAGAAATGTTGATCTGGTAGGCACATACAATGGATAAAAATGTGCATATGAATAATCCTTCCATGATAATTCATCATCAGGACAATGCACATGGTCCCCTGTCCAAACACTGCTGCCCTCTGGTGGAAATGTTATTTTAGTCCATGTATGGAAAATGCTGAACTTATTCCTTGACGGCCCAGCTTTAACAGAGGCGGCTAGCCCTGGGCAAATTGGCCCACAACAGAGGGGACTCAGACACATGTAGGTGTGCACCACTCCCCTCCCTAGGGGCTGAATAATGACCCAGATCCCTCCAAATCATGACCACATTCCCCGGTATAGTTGGAACTGAGACACCTCCCTGGGACACACGTGTCACACAGACCATTGTCCAATCTAAAAACAGGACCTTCATATTGCATTGGGGATCTCCTCAAGAGAGTCTTACACATACAGTGTTGTCTTTATTGGCATCAAAATTCGACAATATCAATAGCCCTAGGTCGGTCTTCATCTCTTTCGTTCTCTAGCCCCATACATCACTCCAACTCCATCTGGAGTTACCCATTTAATATAAACTATTACAATTTTTGCGCGTGGCCTATAAACAACATTGTTTGCCTGCTACATGATTAGTTTTATTATGAATCAGCATCATCACTACACATTTGCCAAAAGTGTGTTGATCTCAAGAATGTGTTACTCCTTAAGTGCCTGTTCCCACAACACACACAACACCCAAAGGCCACTTTAAAAAAAGTTGTTTCTCATCACCAAGTGATTAATATGACGAGAGCGTTTTTTATTTATTTATTTATTTATTTATTTATTTATTTTTGCTTGGTGCATAAATACATAGGAAAATTTGGAATTTTCACGCAACAGTTTTCACAATTTAGGAATTGCGAGTTTATTGATTAGCAAAAGTTGTTGGAATGCAAGGTATTTCTAGCCGACTGCATTACTGACAGCATAAGCTTTCATTTGATACCAAATCTGCCAATATTTATCCAATTTTAACATATCTATCATCAAAAATGTAAAAAAAAAATCAAAAAAGGTTTCCCAAATCATGCATGTGGTGATGAGAAACAACTTTTTTTGAGTGGCCCAAAGTGTAATTCTTGAGAAACAGACCCCAGCCTGTCCGTGGGCAATAAGGGCACCTCACATGACAAACACAAGCATCCTTTCATTATACATCTACAAGTACAAGTGACACTACAGTTTCAGCATTGACTCGTTTACACTCCACCATGGAATCAGAGGTGAGATATACTGTACCATCGCGATTAAGCGCTGGTTTCAAAATAGCGCCGGTCTTGTATAAGTGTGGGGGGTACAGGGGCCTTGAAAGGTTCCTTAAGCACAAAAATAGAATCTTGAACGAGCGCCTGTTTTGGGTGTAAAGGCCACTCCAAATTGAAGAGCGCTAAATCGCGACGGTACAGTAGCATTACATGGTGGTAGGGCCTTAGCTATGCTAAGCCTATGGGACCTCCATACTCCATGCCCCCATGGAGTATGGTGTACTCCAAGTTGCTGATTTTCGTTTCAAAACAGTAGGGCCATGTAACAATAATGTAAAATGCCACTCAATTTGCAAATAGCACATAGTACACCACGCCATGGGCCCCCGGCCCACAAGTGGCTTCATAAGCCATGAGCTGGTCGCTCAACGGCTCTGACAAGTAACTATTACATTATTTTTGAGAATTATCTCAAGATACCAAATCTTAAGATGTGTGAGGTCTAAAAAGTCTAAATGTACTCTTTGTGAAAAGGATGCTAAGGCGGTGGTTTAATCAAGAGAACTACTTGTAGTAATATATAACAGTTTTATTAGGCCACTCAAAAATAAAAAGGGGCCTTGAATCATGGGAGCAAAAGTGGCTATAATGCAAATTACCCCTAGTTGACTGCAATGCTAACAGCATAACCTTTAGTTTGATACTAAATTTGCCAATATTTTTCCCATCTTAGCACATTTTTAAACAAAATATGTAAAAAAAAAGTGGAAGGCTTTCCCCAAATCACAATTTTTATGATATGCCCAGTGATGAGAAACCAGTTAATTTTTTAAGTGGCCTTACATTTATATGCATGTAAAATATCTCTGTGTATATACATCCAAGATGTGTGATAAAATTGTGTTTATGATCATATAAAACAGAAGTTGTATCCGCAGCCTCGGCGTACGCATGATGCGGTGGGAAATCTGCTAAAGTACCCGCTGCAGCAGCTGTCGGATGCCACCAGTTACCAGCCCGGAGATCTCATCGCCTTTGACCGTCCATTTGGATACTATCACTATGCCATTGTGGAGAGCGTGGAAGGCGATGATATCAATATTATTCAGTTTCAGCCAGTGCTTGCTTGCTGTGTCAAGGCCGTAGTTGCCAGAAAAAAAGAAAAGTTCAGCGAATCCAAAACCAAGATTTGGAAAGTGTGTGTTGGTGACTCTGAGTGTGATGAAGTTGAAGAGGTCTTGGCCAAAGCAATTGATAATCTTGGCGAAAAAGGATATTGCCTTTGCAGCAACAACTGTGAGCATCTGGCAATGAATTGCAAGACTGGTCAGAAATGTTCATCACAGATAACCACCTTAGGCAAACATGGTGGCAAACTTATGGTGAGGGGTGTAGTTAAGTGTGTGCCAGGCTTGATTGGCAGAATAGTAGATGCGATAGTGGACGCAGGAGGCGTAGAACCATTTGGACAAATGTTCTGGGAGGCATCCCTCACCGCAGTTATTGACATTGCAGTTCATCTTATATGTGTTTTGTACGATACATACAAGCTGAATAAGCAACTCAAAAGAGGTGGAATAACTGCAAATGAGTACATATCTGCGTGGAATACCAGAGTTATTTCTGAGATTGGTATGATAGTATGCTCTGTCATTGGTATACTGATAGGTACTGCGCTGGGTGGTTATGTTGGAAAAGTTTTTGGTGGCCCTAAAGGTATAGCTTGGGGTGGTTCTATTGGGTCAATTGTTGGTGGTCTTCTTGGTGCTCTCATTGGTATATTTGTAGGCTGGAGAATGGGATATAAATATGCTTATAGACGAACTCCGAATGCTTATAGACAAACTCCAAATGAAAGTGGCTAGTAACTTGCCGGGGCTTCATGCTGACCCTTCAGGGGTGTCTCAACCCCATAGGGTCAGCATGATGCTTGATTGCAGCACTGGTGAGTCACCCGCTACCGTTGCATACATGCATCATGCCACCCTTAAAGGGTTAAACTGTAGAAGAAGTCCTAGTTGGAACACGTACCACCGGTGGGCCCCGATTCATTAAATCATAAACAAGGAAAATATTGGTAAAAAGGACAGGAATGAGGACCTGAGATTTGTTCTACACTAGATGGAGCTTCAAGTAGTCCAGGTAAACGCGATCCCAGTTTCCATACATGTTTTCTCATCTGTAGAGAACATGTATGAAAACTGGGATCGCGTTTACCTGGACTACTTGAAGCTCCATCTAGTGTAGAACAAATCTCTGGCCCTCATTGTAGTGAACACCAAATGTGAACATTCATAGGAGGCTGAAAGGTGTAACCACTACATGATCCTTAGATTCTTTTCTCTGGATTCCTGTTCCATTTCAGAATGTACTTTAAGTGTAATTCTACACATTATCCTGGAGGTAAAGAACATGGTTAACAAGTGGGTGAGGAATGTTTAATATTAAGAGTTTGAGTTTTTACAGAGTATACACATAAGCATTTATTACCATATTTGTTATATGTTAAGTTTAGAAGTGAATTGTTTCAATGTAGAAATTATATGCGATCTACATACGGAAAATATACCATTGTCATGAGACTATAGAGCATATATAGAAGTAGCAATGTAGTAGCGCTAGCATTATTAACAGTTGTGATGTCCCCATGACATCCCAGGAAACTGGGGTGAGAAAGGGTGAGACTAGTGTGAGCATTGCTCATAGAGCAAGGTAGGGTGAGCCCTGTGTGTAGAAGCTCACCCTATGTGCTAGACTGGGCAAGCCTTGTGCCTATAGCCTCCTCTGCCCTAACCAACACTGAGGGTGACCCTCTGGTCTGTGTGCTGGCACACCACCTTACCCAAGGTCCCCCAAGCATGCACACCAGTATTTAGTAGGTTGTGTATTGCCATGGTGGATAAATAGAGGTTCCTTTATATGGCCACCCAACACAGATCCGATAGTATAGTGGTCATCACTGGCGCTTTGTATGTGAAAGGTCCAGGGTTCAAGACTCGGCCATGTCAACCTACCCACCATTTCTTTCTTATTTTTACTAATGTAACTTTACTATTGTCCACAAAATACAGTCATGTCACTGGTCTATTGTTCTTAAAACAAGGGGCAACTGGGAGAACTCACATCATAGCTGCATAAGGGCTTCCTTATGCTACTGCAAGCCCCTCTTGTAACTCTTCCACCGTGCCACACAGTCCCAGCCATCAAGCCTGGATTTAGGCAACAATGCAGAGAGCTAGATAGGGCTAGCACAAGATTCAGGCTTGTGTGAGGGCAATGCTAGGAACAAAAGCTTAAAACATTCCAATGTAATACATATAGGTTCCTTTATAGATATTCCAACCTTGAACCCACATGGTAGTCTAGTGGTCATCACAGTCACCTTGTATCCCAAAGTTCCAGGGTTCGTGACTCAGCCATGTCAACCTTTCCACCATTTTATCTTCAATTTTCTATTTTTATGAAGAAAAAATGGTGGGTAGGTTGACATGACCGAGTCACGAACCCTGGACCTTTGGGGTACAAGGCGACGGTGCTGACCAGTATACTACAGTGTGGGTGTGAGGTGTTGACATATAAGTAACTGATATATACTGCACACTGGACAACCCCACACCTTGTGCAAGCCCTCACCCACCTCTCACCCAAGTTCCCCCACCACCAGCTAGCCACCGGGTGGGATTGGGTGGGCATGTGGAAGGGCTAGGGCACCTCACCCAAAGCTCACACTACCTCACTCCTTGAGCTAGGCACAAAAGTAGTTCGCCCTAGCTGGCACTAGCATGCTCTAGCCTCACCCCAGTTTCCTGGGATGACTCATATATAGCACTAAGATAACTATAATGGTGTCTAGTGACCATCAGTAGGTGACGATGTATTGTATAACTTTACCATACTATGCATTATGATAACATGATCATGATTAAATGACTTGTAATCTATTTTTAGAGATGTTCGTAATCATAGCCATGTTCACTCAGGTATAGCTATGTGTGAGAATGAAAAATGTTTCTATAATATTTGGTAAATCAAAATAATCATTCTTCTAGCCATCAACTACTATCAAAGTATCTGTACATATGAAATAAATAGTTATTCCAGCAAGTTTAAAATGTCTCTCTTTTTTATTTCAATCAAAGGTTTTGAATATAACTTATCCACATTCAAAATGTATACCCAAAATGGGGCCCCCAGAGCCCATTTATTACTCCCTCCAATGAACACCCCCCGACTTCTAGCAGCTGCCCCCCTCCCCCCGAATTACTCTATAGTTATATAAGAAATATCCACAAATTGACCTTAAAATGCACCAAATAATGTGCTCCTTGGGAGCTATGCCCCCAGACCCCAATTTTTTTCAGTGTGTCGCTTTTAACGCTTGGAATCGTGTACCCTTCTGACCTTTGTTAGGTTGGCCTAGGCTCCCCCAAAGTCAAGTTGCTTCCGACACCCCTGTGATGTATTTACTGTATGCTGGTCAGTGTGTATACAGAGATGTCGTCATCTACTGGGAGATGTCCCCATGGAGATGTGGGTCACCTAGGGGCCCCAGACGGGTAAATTCAACAAGGCGACAAGCCCCGGTTTTAAGCCCTATGAACAAGGGACAAGGGCATGCTTGGGGTTGGCGACAAGGGACAAACCTGCTTCTTTAAACTGAAAAGGGACATTTCTGAGGATCGACAACGGATATTGGCGTTTGTTACGATCAGCAAGTGACACAGCTACCCCCTGTCTGAGGCCCTCACCTACACTAGGTCAGCATCCTCTTGTGTTCTTATGGTCAGGAGCCGCACAGACTGTGACCTGTCTCATAGCGAAAAAACGGGAGTGAACTTGTTCCTGTGATCCACACATGCAGGCTGCCACCAGCAGGTCTCGTGAGAGGTTGGTTCTGCTCTCGGAACGCAGCTGCTTCCTGGCATATCATTGTGTGTTGTAGCCTGGTACCTGACTGAATCCCGCGGGATATTCCGAGGACAGAACTAACATAGCCGCTCATATGGAGACACCAGAATTATCGCTATACTGGAAGAATGCTATCGTACAAGGCTGCAGGTTTCACGTTACATTGTCAGAAAATCTGGGGTAGATAGGTAGGATTTCATTTTATACGTGTGTTTTCTTTAAATACACTGCAAAAAGTTGGTTGCCATTTTTGTAGGTGGACAGTAGATTCGACTGTAGGTGTACAGTTCATTGTAGGCAAACAGTATAATCTACTGAAAATCTACAGTAGATTCTACTGTAAATCCATTCTACAGTAGAAACTACTGAAAATCTACAGTAGATTCTACTGTAAATCCATTCTACAGTAGAGCTACAGCTCATTCTACTGTGTACATACACTAACTATTTGCAGTGCAGGCCTGAATTTACCAAGACATTAACTCATCAGTAGCAGTGCTGGCTATGGGACTGTGGCTTCGACTCATGAATCATTAAATGGACCCGACAATAACTCCAAAATGACCTAAAGGGATTAATTTCTTTAATTAAAATTTTACTTAACAGTAACAGTAGTTATATTTGAGTCAATATTATTCAACCAGATGTAAATTCATCGACCACGATCCTATCCTTTGTCCACCCTGGAGGGCTGGCTGACTTGAGGTATGTAGCCAACTTGGATTGAACCTACGCTACATCCCTAAGAAAAAAGTTGCGGATGACCTATATAGTCAGGGACCTTCACAATAAGTCTCAGTGAGGGAAATCCCACAGAAAACTGAGAGTCATATACGATTATAGCCAAAAGTGAATACTGCAGGAGCACTGAATGGCCAATAATTAAGTTGGAAATGATATTATTATATTTCAATATTATGGAAACTTGTACACATGCTGCTGAATGTCTGCCAAATTCAATAAAAAAATAGGCTTGATTCGGGATCAGTAAAATGCAATTTTCAATGCAAATTCATGCGGAATTCCAGTGGTGTTATGCTACAAACCCATGTTCAAATTTTCCGTGGTTAGTAGCTAGTTTTGGTTGGATATGTTTTGTAGGAAAGATGTATCTTTAAGGTCAAGGGTGACTTTCATGTCCTGGTAGTTGTTATTGTGTTTTCTGCTGTATTGAAGTATGTCGAAGAAGTATTTCCTGTATTGAGACCAGTGAGGGTATCTGTGTATCATATTGCAGTACCACGGTGACCGTGGTGTACACAGTCTCTACTGAATCGAACCACTCTGAGCAATTCATGTGAGTATTAGTACTATAGGCTGTGTCTCACGACCTTGAGCCAATGTTTTTGTCTCTGACCGGGTGCCGTCTCTGACCAGGTGCCGTCTCTGACCGGGTGCCGTCTCTGACCGGATGTCACTTTGGGAGTTTAGTTATGTTCTACCAACAGCAGGATGCTAATAATAATTACATAACAGCTACCATAAAGTTTTTATAAATCCTTATACATATGAGTATAGGTTAAAATTTAGAAAGCACCTTTTGCTGACACCAGGTCAGAGACGGCACCCGGTCAGAGACGGCACCTGGTCAGAGACGGCACCCGGTCAGAGACAAAAACATTGGCTCAAGGTCGTGAGACAGAGCCTATAGCCTTCTTCACGTCGGGTTGATCTAGAAAAGTCTAAGATACTCCTTTCATCAAGTTTAATTAAGTTAAAATAGTTGCTGATATAAACTTCAGATAAGGGCTGGTATTGAGAATTTAGAGATGGACCTTTCTGACAAATGAGAGTTGACTCCACCACATTTCCCCACCGAGTGTAATGCCTGGAATCGAAACTAACTCTGGAATGGAAACTACTTCAATATGTTAGATGAAAAACACTCGAGTTTGATATTCCTGCACCTGTCCCAAGTCTGTGTACTCTTCAGAGGCTCTTAAAAGTGACATTGAGTGTGACCTTGTTTCAACCTAGATATCATTCTACACATGTCAGTAATAAAATGAGCACGGATATCTTAGTTAATTATTCACTCCATCTGTTGGTCTGCATGTCAGCTTCTCTCCAGGATTCCAGACTGGTCCCCCTGTTAGCGGGACAAGGGATGAAGGAGGGACCGACTTCTGCCCAAAAGCACTAGGTCAGTGACTCAATGAACAAGGTATGGGATGTAGTATTGTTAGTATATGTGACCCGTTTTAACAAAATGAGTGTGAAGTCGCATATTAAAAAAATTGTGGTGGTGCCATATTCGTTTACAGCACAAGAGCTTTCATTTGAGATGTGACATGTAATACATTGGCCATTTTTGACCCTTTGGTGGTATTTTTTAATACATTTTGGTCAAATTGAATGGAATTTAAGCAAAAAGAGATAATAAACATTTGAATTAAATATTAACTATGTTATACAATACAATTATGAATTCTATGGCCATCATTTTGGGAATAATGGGAGTGGAAATTTGGTTTATAACTTAGTATTCCAGAGGATAATAATTCATATGTTAGAAAAACGTCCAAAATAATCAAGTATTGATTGAAAAAACTAAATTTCTTTTTACCAACAACACCTTAGCTACTAGCACGCAGATGTAACATTTATAGCCCTAAACAGCCTGTTGAACAAAGAATGTTACTTGCCCTTTAATCCGTATGTTTTACACTAACAAGGTTGGATATTTATATATCAACCTCTGAATTATCCCTGGATATCTCTCTGCCGTATATCATTGTAAATGTCTGTTATTTATTCACAACGCATTGCACATGTTTAGGCTTGTAAAGTGTGTTCATGGTAAGGCAAAAAAAGAGGTTGGTTTCCTGTAATATTGTCTGGCAAGCTAGGCCCGGCCAGCCATCTTCATATAACTTCGTTTACTTTAAGAGTTTTCGCCCTAAATCTCCGATTCACAAACCAGAAAAAAATCGAAATTCGCCAGAAATAAAAAACAGACCCGGTCGGGTTACGGGAAACAACATATGTTTTTTTGCCCTAAAACATGCCCTATTGTATCTGCAGCTTTGACGGCCACACGGTACCATGGGACAGCCACTCAACTTTAGGTACCGGCTCCCAGCAAATTAGTTCCAGATTGTTTCACCCTGTTTTACCCCTGGAACTGTGTGCTCATTTCGTGCATTTTGTGTGACATGTATACCATGTAACAGACTCACACACACTGACACAGTGTTCCATGGAACAGATTCACACAGTTCTGACAGATTTTTAAAAAGCTTATTCACACCAAATGACAAAATATAATGCCCTAAACCAAAATGTTTAGTCATATATTTTTAGTTTTATTATGAATTACTAAAAGATAGGAAATACTGTAATACTTTTTACAACCAGCAGTATTTGACATAGATAGTCATAGCACACTATTGGTGTGTGTGCTGCTGGTTTGTACAAACTCATTCGATCAGGTTCCTAGCATTTCAACATAGGCTGATGAATATATGTACCATTATAACCATCAACATTAGAGTTCACATGAGCAGCAGGAGATAGCCAGGCTTTTATCCAAACATGATGACCAGAGGAAAGGTGTCTAGCATCAGGACCTCTTAATGCTGCTTTCATTAAAATGATATGGCATCTATTTATTTACATTATGAATGTTAATAGAAGGACAGGTGCATTGTCTGATTCACAATACATTGGGACCCTGTATAGATACTTATAGCTAAAGAAAATCATTCTCTTTAATCAGGAAAAGGGTTACAATCAACTTTGATGACACCTGGTGTCACACATAACAGGTATTTGTGTGATGTAGTGTCACCTAGTTTCCATTCTGGCACACACTCACACATCTTCAAACATAACCATTATCACTTTGTCAGGTTGGAATAGTGCATGGTTTTGACACCAGGTGTCATCTTTGTTGTTCCTTGTTATTCTCATGGGTGAAATGGAATCATTTTCATTGTTTATAACCATAATAACATGTTGTCAATGCAACTTAGACCTAGCTATACACCTCTAAATCTATCAAGTTCCATTAGTGATTGAAAAACACACCATATGATTTGATTAAAGCGGCATTAAGAGGGACAGACCACAGACACCTTTCCTCTGGTAATCTTGTTTGGATAAAGGTCTGACCTTTTGTTACATGTGTATACAGCTGATAATTGGCATGAATTGTACACAACTTCATCAGGCCTACACTACCATGGTAGGAATCTTGTAGAATGAGATAGTATGCCCATATACAGCAAGGAGTGCACTAACAGATTTCTGCCATGGTGCCCTATGCCACCTTCTAAATATAATGAGTATTACAAACAGACTTTCCTTTCTTTTTCAAAAAAATCAAAAAAGTGAAACAATATGGTTGGAAACATGTTTGTGCCATGGTACACGATGCTGTGTGAATATGTGTGAATTTGTGTGAATATGTGTGAGTATGTATCACTTCTTGTCCTATGGGGTATTGTGTCATATTGTGCCAATTAGTTCCATAGGACACAGTCACACAAAGTGCACGTTCCAGAAACTAAGTCAAACTAATTTGCTGGGCTAATGCAGCTGTGGGATGCCGCTAATGCAGAGAACGTGAAAGATACTATCATCTATATCATCGAGTATTCGACAAACGCAGCAGTGCATGCTACAAAGAAGATGGCAGAGATGTCAAATCGGGCAGCTAGCGAAGGAGCAGAATATATGCGAGCAAACGCAGTAGGGGTCACTGTAAAGAAGGCATTGAAATACGTCGTTCAATCAGCAGGGGAAATGTGCCTCCCAGCATCATGCCCGCTTGGTCTTGGTGCTGTATTTGATCTATTAAGTGTTGGCCTGGATACCTACCAGCTCAAACAGAAAGCTGATGCGAAAGTAATAACAGAAGAAGAGTATAAATCCACAAGGAACACAAGAATGGTTTCTGAGATTGGTAAAAGGGGCCGTTACATTGTTGGTATACTGAACGGTACATGTATGGGTCCTGTCGGTGTTGGTGGCACTGTGATAGATTCCTGCCTAGGTTGGGGTTTGGGACGCGCTTATCGATGGTGTACATCGCCTGAGAAAACACCCTTGTCACCAGTTAGCAATTGCATATAATCAGCATCAGCATCGATACTCGGTTGATAACAGATGGTTGGTAATGGAAATATCAAAGTTAAAAGAAGAACGAGAAGTGGAAACTTCACTCTCGCTGTCAACTGTAAATTCAAGAACAGCAGCTTGTGACAGGTTTTTTTAAGCAATGTATGTCACTCCATGTGTCCTATGGTATACTGCAGTATTCTGGGCAGTTTGACGTCCTATGCGACTTCCTATGGGACTTCAAATTCAACTCTGGGTGCTACCCCAGATGTGACTCCCAAATCTGACTCCTGGTGTGACTCCCTATGCAAGTCCTAGTGCAACTCCAAGTGCAACTCCCGGTGCTACTCCCAGTTAGACTCTAGATGAGACTCTAGATGTGACTCTAGATGTGACTCCCGATGCAACTCCCGATGCAACTCCCGATGCGAGTCTTAGTTGTGACTCTTAGATGTGAATCTAGATGTGAATCTAGATGTGAATCTAGATGTGACTCCCATTGCGACTCACAGTGCGACCCCAGGTGACACTCACGGTGCTACCCAAGGTGCACCTGCCAGTTTGACTCCCGGTATGACTCCCGGTGTGACTCCTGGTGCGACTCCCGGTGCGACTCCCGGTGCGACTCCTAGTGCGACTCCTAGTGCGACTCCCGATGCGACTCCCGGTGCGACTCCTGGTGCGACTCCCAGTGCGACTCCTGGTGCGACTCCCGGTGCGACTCCCGGTGCGACTCCCGGTGCGACTCCCGGTGCGACTCCCGGTGCGACTCCCGGTGCGACTCCCGGTGCGACTCCCGGTATGACTCCTGGTGTGACTCCTGGTTCGACTCCCAGTATGACTCCTGGTGTGACTCCTGGTGCGACTCCTGGTGCGACTCCCGGTGCGACTCCCGGTGCGACTCCCGGTGCGACTCCTGGCGAGACTACCGGTGCGACTCCCGGCACGACTCCCGGTGCGACTCCCGGTGCGACTCCTGGTGCAACTCCCGGTGCGACTCCCGATGAGACTCCCTGTGCAACTCCCGATGCGACTCCCGCAGCGGCTCCCGCAGCGACTTCCGCAGCGACTCCCGCAGCGACTCCCGCAGCGACTCCCGCAGCGACTCCCGCAGCGACTCCCAGTGCTACTCCTGGTGCGACTCCTGTTGAGACTCCCGGTGCGACTCCCTGTGGGACTCCCGGTGCGACTCCCGGTGCGACTCCCGGTGCGACTCCCGGTGCGACTCCCGGTGCGACTCCCGGTGCGACTCCCGGTGCGACTCCCGGTGCGACTCCCGTTGGGACTCCCGGTGAGACTCCCGGTGCGACTTCCGGTGCGACTCCTGGTGCGACTCCTGGTGCGACTCCCGGTACGACTCCCGGTGTGACTCCCAGTGTGACTCCCAGTATGACTCCTGGTGCGACTCCTGGTGCGACTCCCGGCACGACTCCCGGTGCGACTCCCGGTGCGACTCCCGGTGCGACTCCCGCTGGGACTCCTGACGAGACTCCCGGTGCGACTCCCGATGCGACTTCCGCAGCGACTCCCGCAGCGACTCCCGCAGCGACTCCCGCAGCGACTCCCAGTGCTACTCCCGCAGCGACTCCCAGTGCTACTCCCAGTGCTACTCCTGTTGAGACTCCTGTTGAGACTCCCGGTGCGACTCCCTGTGGGACTCCCGGTGCGACTCCCGGTGCGACTCCCGGTGCGACTCCCGGTGCGACTCCCGGTGCGACTCCCGGTGCGACTCCCGGTGCGACTCCCGGTGCGACTCCCGTTTGGACTCCCGGTGAGACTCCCGGTGCGACTTCCGGTGCGACTCCTGGTGCGACTCCTGGTGCGACTCCCGGTACGACTCCCGGTGTGACTCCCAGTGTGACTCCCAGTATGACTCCTGGTGTGACTCCTGGTGCGACTCCTGGTGCGACTCCAGGTGCGACTCCAGGTGCGACTCCCGGTGCGACTCCCGCTGGGACTCCTGGCGAGACTCCCGGTGCGACTCCCGGCACGACTCCCGGTGGGACTCCTGGTGTGACTCCTGGTGCGACTCCCAGTATGACTCCTGGTGTGACTCCTGGTGCGACTCCTGGTGCGACTCCTGGTGCGACTCCTGGTGCAACTCCCGGTGCGACTCCCGATGAGACTCCCTGTGCAACTCCCGATGCGACTCCCGCAGCGACTTCCGCAGCGAATCCCGTTGCGACTCCCGCAGCGACTCCCGCAGCGACTCCCAGTGCTACTCCCGCAGCGACTCCCAGTGCTACTCCTGGTGCGACTCCTGTTGAGACTCCCAGTGCGACTCCCTGTGGGACTCCCGGTGCGACTCCCGGTGCGACTCCTGGTGCGACTCCCGGTGCGACTCCCGGTGCGACTCCCGGTGCGACTCCCGGTGCGACTCCCGGTGCGACTCCCGGTGCGACTCCCGTTGGGACTCCCGGTGAGACTCCCGGTGCGACTTCCGGTGCGACTCCTGGTGCGACTCCTGGTGCGACTCCCGGTACGACTCCCGGTGTGACTCCCAGTGTGACTCCCAGTATGACTCCTGGTGTGACTCCTGGTGCGACTCCTGGTGCGACTCCTGGTGCGACTCCCGGTGCGACTCCCGGTGCGACTCCCGCTGGGACTCCTGGCGAGACTCCCGGTGCGACTCCCGGCACGACTCCCGGTGGGACTCCCGGTGCGACTCCTGGTGCAACTCCCGGTGCGACTCCCGATGAGACTCCCTGTGCAACTCCCGATGCGACTCCCGCAGCGGCTCCCGCAGCGACTTCCGCAGCGGCTCCCGCAGTGGCTCCCGCACCGACTCCCGCAGCGACTCCCGCAGCGACTCCCGCAGCGACTCCCAGTGCTACTCCCGCAGCGACTCCCAGTGCTACTCCTGGTGCGACTCCTGTTGAGACTCCCAGTGCGACTCCCTGTGGGACTCCCGGTGCGACTCCCGGTGCGACTCCCGGTGCGACTCCCGGTGCGACTCCCGGTGCGACTCCTGGTGCGACTTCCGTTGGGACTCCCGGTGAGACTCCCGGTGAGACTCCCGGTGAGACTCCCGATGCGACCCCCGTGAGACTCCCAGTACGACTCCCGGTACGATTCCCGGTGCGATTCCCGGTGCGATTCCCAGTACGACTCCTGGTGCGATTCCCGGTACGACTCCCGGTGCAACTCCCGTTCCGACTGATGGTGTGACTGATGGTGTGACTGATGGTGTGACTGATGGTGTGACTGATGGTGTGACTGATGGTGTGACTGATGGTGTGACTGATGGTGTGACTGATGGTGTGACTGATGGTGTGACTGATGGTGTGACTGATGGTGTGACTGATGGTGTGACTGATGGTGTGACTGATGGTGTGACTGATGGTGTGACTGATGGTGTGACTGATGGTGTGACTGATGGTGTGACTGATGGTGTGACTGATGGTGCGACTGATGGTGCGACTCCCGGTGCGACTCCCGGTGCGACTCCCGGTGCGACTCCCGGTGCGACTCCAGGTGCGACTCCAGGTGCGACTCCAGGTGCGACTCCAGGTGCGACTCCAGGTGCGACTCCAGGTGCGACTCCAGGTGCGACTCCAGGTGCGACTCCAGGTGCGACTCCAGGTGCGACTCCAGGTGCGACTCCAGGTGCGACTCCAGGTGCGACTCATAGTATTACTCTTTTTGTGACTCCTGGGTTGACACGAGCTGTGACTCCCAGTGCCGCATCCAGTGTGACACACTTTGCACCGCCTGGATAATGTGGCACTGGGTGTAGGCCAATTGTATGACACCTATTATGACATCAACATGACACCAACATGACACCAATGTAACAACTGTGTGCCACCCAACAAACCAATGTTGGGACTCCCGGTGAGACTCCCGGTGAGACTCCCGGTGAGACTCCCGATGTGACCCCCGTGAGACTCCCAGTACGACTCCCGGTACGATTCCCGGTGCGATTCCCGGTGCGATTCCCAGTACGACTCCCGGTGCGATTCCCGGTACGACTCCCGGTGCAACTCCCGTTCCGACTGATGGTGTGACTGATGGTGTGACTGATGGTGTGACTGATGGTGTGACTGATGGTGTGACTGATGGTGTGACTGATGGTGTGACTGATGGTGTGACTGATGGTGTGACTGATGGTGTGACTGATGGTGCGACTGATGGTGCGACTCCCGGTGCGACTCTCGGTGCGACTCCCGGTGCGACTCCCGGTGCGACTCCCGGTGCGACTCCCGGTGCGACTCCCGGTGCGACTCCCGGTGCGACTCCCGGTGCGACTCCCGGTGCGACTCCCGGTGCGACTCCCGGTGCGACTCCCGGTGCGACTCCCGGTGCGACTCCCGGTGCGACTCCCGGTGCGACTCCCGGTGCGACTCCCGGTGCGACTCCCGGTGCGACTCCCGGTGCGACTCCCGGTGCGACTCCAGGTGCGACTCCAGGTGCGACTCCAGGTGCGACTCCAGGTGCGACTCCAGGTGCGACTCCAGGTGCGACTCCAGGTGCGACTCCAGGTGCGACTCCAGGTGCGACTCCAGGTGCGACTCCAGGTGCGACTCCAGGTGCGACTCATAGTATTACTCTTTTTGTGACTCCTGGGTTGACACGAGCTGTGACTCCCAGTGCCGCATCCAGTGTGACACACTTTGCACCGCCTGGATAATGTGGCACTGGGTGTAGGCCAATTGTATGACACCTATTATGACATCAACATGACACCAACATGACACCAATGTAACAACTGTGTGCCACCCAACAAACCAATGTGACACATGTAGGAAATGTGTGCAGAATTTTCGCGACACACTGTGCAACCCACTGTGTACTGCCATGTGTCACACATTGTTTGACACACTTTGCTGAATACCATAGGACACATGGACTGACATCCAGTGCTTAAAGATACCTGTCACAAACTGTTCTTCATGTATTGACAGTTGACAGTTGGAGTTTTCACTTCTCCTTCTTCTCTCAACTTTGATATTTGAATTGTTTCTGGTTCCTTGTAGTATTGACCGATAGCAGCAGATCAGATGTGGGTCTACTTGAATTGACAGTAGACAGGTGACAGTAGATCTGTTGTACACTATGTTTAAAAGCTAGCTATGACATTGTACAGATAAGAAGGTAAACACGGGGGGCGTAACGTACGCTGACTGCATAGATAAACACACGCATACTTTATTACATATAGCCCTCTTCACTCTTTTAAAAATCTTTTATTAGGTTTGATAAATACAATTACATCAAAATAAATGTAAATGCACTTAAACCTAGCATCTCTGTCATATCATTATCTTCATATCATGAAACATATTCTCCAGGTATGACAAAGCCATCACGAGCAGTCTGTTATCATGGAGCCAGGCGTTGGCATCGATTTGTACCAAATGTATGTACGCCCTATATAATATTGATATTGGTAAAGGTGCGTCAATTGTGAAACGAACATGTCATCATACAATATTTACCATCCTATATAACCTACCTGAAACTAATATGTTGTTATACTATGAGATAACTAAAGGCAACAGATCCTGATTACTTGCTTACTGCTGACCCCTGGTGGTCACTCGGATAACTAAATAATTGGAAGAAAGGTACTCCGCGATAAACATTATGAACTAGCGCAATGTCAACTAGTTGTAACCAAGGTCATGGGATTGACATCAGCCCTAGAACCAATGTGTGCTGTAGCCACTGTGTGATATTTGTGAATAAAAGTCTTACCCAGGAAATATCCACTGTTATCTAGCTGTACTCATTGTGTGGGAATACCACACATCGGTATAGTTTTTAAATATTCCGGATAACTGTTAAATTCGTCACCTCAGTGGAGTAAGATTGTAAATGCTTTGTCTTGATCACATGACCACGTATACCATGTAATATGATCATTGTAATATGTTATTTCCTAGATATAATCTGGGGGTATGAAACCACTTTGTAGATGAAGTTGAAATGCTGCCTTAACTATTTTAAATGAGAGCATTCGAAATACACCATGCTTCTCAAAATGGAAATAATTGAAAAAAAGAGGTTTTCACCTACGCCCTTCCTCCACTGCTTGTCCTTGCCATCGTCGTACTAGAACTACTGTATATGTAAGTAGAGAATAAACGATTCCAGTGAGCTGAAAGTGTCTCTCGTCCTATCATTGTAAATTACTATTTATATCATAGTTCCTGATGACAAGATTCACTGACATATGAGTCATAATGAACAAACATAATTTCCCTATTTTAACTGAATAAGATAAATAGTCTCAAGTGGCAAATGAAAGAAATAAGGAAATTGTCTTTATTAGCTGGGTAATCAGTTATCATCGGGACTAATAGTTTAAGAGTCTCTTGTAATTGCAGGGAAAGAACACCCACAAGAATGAAGAAATGACAAATACGGTTCGCCCAAAATACTTTGATTATGTTCATTTAATGAACAGAATATCGAAATGACTTTACCGTAAATTCATCTAAAAACGCACATATATATCTGCTGCCTGATTTTGTCACGTACTAGTCACGGCTTCTATGCGAGAATTTATGGTAATTAATTGAGAAATTAATCAAAAGAGATAGAAACCCTGTGAAACAAATCTCTCAGAGTAGGCTATACTCAACAACGAGTTACTGCCTTCTCTTATTCAGAGAAGAATGATCACCAGGATTTAAGGATGTAACATCTTGACCCTTTGATAAAAAACCTCTGCGGATTGGCTTCCTCCCAGCAGTTCAGCGTTCATCATTTGTTAACTAAAAATGAACACATGCATTTTTCGTCTCAGCTTTACAGAGGGTGAAGCTAAAACCGCCATGTAGTAAGGGGCAAGTAAGTGTATGCTCATGTCCACATCTATGCAATTTGCATATGAGATTGAGACACTCTGAAAGAATTGGCGTGATGCAGCAATGCAGCAATGCACCACTGGCAAGTTACTCATTGGGGCTCCATTGGTGAATCGTGTAATTTTAGGGGCATGGGTTCTTAAGGGATTAAAGAGGTTTATCTATTCATTGTTCCTTTTTTACAACTGTCCGTGTGATATAGGAGGCCGTTAAACACTACATTACCATAACAATAGGCAGCACTGTCAACAAAGGTATCCTTCAACTTGAGAAATAACCCCCAACATTGTTTCTAAGAAGATAACCATAGCAATTCCTGTGCTAGAGATTGTACCCGGACAATTTTTTTCTTTTCCTCACAGTGAGATCAGCAATTTATGGATAGTATTGTTAATTGAATCTTATACTCTCTCCACAGCTCTGCATTGTAGATGGGCCTCCTTGTAGAGAGGTGTTGAGCTATTCCAACAGCTTTCAAGATAAATACTTATCACAATGAGTAGGAATGCTGATACAGTGGTTACAGTGAGACTCAAATACTAACACTGGGAATGAAGGGCAGCACACATAGTCCCGGAACTAATGTAGCTTCATCCGCTCATAGGAGGCCTTGTTTCCGAGAAGATAACCATATCAATGCCTGTGCTTAAGATTGCATCCGAACAGAAAAAAAAAAGTTTCCTCACAATGAGATCAGCAATTTATGGATGGTCTTGTCAATTATATCTACACCTATCTACACAGCTCTGCATTATAGATGGACCTCTTTGCAGAGGGGTGTTGAGCTATTCCATCAGCTCCAAAATAAATACTTATCACAACGAGTAGGAATGTTAATACAGTGGTTAGAGTGAGACTCTGTTTTATCAAACACTTACACCTGGAATGAAGTGCAGCACATGCCCTTCTAATTTTTTAGATACAACAGCTAAGCCTCATTGAGGAGGTAATCTGCTTCCTACACTACTTAGAGAGTATAGCCAGAGAGCAGGAGACGAAGGAAAAATGACAATCAAACAGTCCTAATGATTATAAGAAAATGGAAAACATGTTAGGGAAGAAGAGGAAAAGAAGATGAAAACCATGTTCAAATGTATATAAAGGGAAAGGGGCAAACAGAGGAGAACTTCATTGTGCAGGAATAAAGGGATATTCAACATCTCCAGAACCAACATTGTCAGTAATATTGAGTAAATAGATGGAAACAAATCTGGTTCCAAGCACAAAGGCAGTCAGTTTCCTGTGTGCTGTCTTTGACTCATATCTACATGTGTGAATATTGACCATACACAGTATCTCCATTTTCTATGTCTCAGCCCCCTCCCACCCTATCTCCCAACTCTCTGATCTACCCCCTGGAGAGGGAGGGATTCTAGCAGAGGTCAGCTATGGGTCAGCTCAAGGTCACACAGCAGCGATAGCCAAGGTCAGCATTCATGCAGCCGGAAGTGGCAGGAGGCGAGCTGAGCCCACAGCCTCTATCTGACGGACGCGCACATATGTGGAGCCGGGTGCTGCAATTCCCCCTTGGAGACTGATAAGGGGGGTGCCCAGACTGATAGCCTGCTTTAAGCCCTTTGAACGCATGCCAACCGGAAACCAGCAACCAGCTCCCATTTCGGATCTCTATCTTTTCAGAAAACGCTGGAATTTATCACCCTGAAAATGTGAGATCGCTTTGCTGAAATCTGGTATTATTTCAGAAGAAGAGTAATGGTTTTGTCTGTGATTTACAACTTGTTGGATCATGACGGGTGTTTTTGCTGTTTATTTTGTGTGGCTTTCCCTGTGAGTGAATACATTGAGTGGAGATGAGGGATGTAAGCTTTATTCTGGAAGCTGATACCAGTCATCAGTAGGGGATTTATGTTGTGTGATCCCCTGGGGACTGATGAGGGACAGGCGGCGGGAAGTAGGGACCAGGAGTAGTCAGAGGGAGGAGGGGGAGGAACTGTAAGAGTGGGGCAGAGAGAGTGAGTGGTGTGCTGAGTAGGGCCTGACCTAAGCCTCGAGCATGTTAATGGTAGGCTTCTGTCATGTACTCCTGAACTCTGTTGTACATTTTTCTCCCTTAAAAATGCATGATCTGCACATGCATATACATATATTGTTGGTCTCATCTAGTGCAAAGGATGGTAAGGATATTATATCATGGTTTCAGTATAATATATCAATGTTTTTTTTCAGACTGCGTGCACTTCAGTTCAGCTGAGGTCATCTTGCAGACGCATGATAGGCATTTTCAAGATGGTGGCCATGGGGTCGCGATGAACTGCAACCTTGCCTCCAGGTGGTGGACATCAGAACTAGACCCCGTTTACCATATAATCACATGACCACCTGGCCTACTGCTGCCATCTAGTAGAGACATCTGGAAGTGTATGGATGCTGTTAATGTCATGTGACATGGCACATACATCGTTCCCTACTTTCCCCAAGAGTGGCCTTAATTGATGGACAATGTCGGCCAATGCTGGCCGTGCATGGAGGGCCCTTGACAGCAGATCCCTGTGACCTTGAAGTTCTCTGGTATGACCTTGGGAGGCTAGACAAGCAGACCACATTAGCTACTTCCTCGGAGGAGATTGGACTGTTGCAATTGTTGTCAGTGTGCATGGTAAGAGCAATGTGTTGTTCCCAGGCTGGTCGATAATAACAGTGAGAAAGAATTTTTTCTGCCAGCAAAAGTTACCAAAAGTAAAACTCAAAGTCAATTCTAAAGCATTTGTCATGAAGTATATAACAATCATTCAAATATGCAGGGATAGGGTCATGCTGTAAGGCAGATATAGCCACAATATACAGAGGTGATTATAATGACAAACGCAAGGGGAAATGTTTTAAAATGATACTGAGTTAAATATTCATTTCAGTGTTGAAGAAACTTTATGATATCTATTTTTCACCATATTTCGTAATGTATTTATAGGTTTATACACACCAGAGGCCCAGATACAGAACTGGCGAGAAACTGTCCATTAAGCATGTGGAAATAAAGGGTGAAACTCAACTACCAATCTGTGTCCCCTAACTGGTGCACAGAGGTTAGCCAGGCTAGACCATTCACACAAGTTCAAATGTCCAGCAGCATCTCGTATGGGCTATAATGCTATAGAGGAAAAATCTGTGAACTAAAGCTTGGCAGTTACAGTCTGGTGTGTATTCAGCAACCTAACTGAACTATTCATGTGATTCAGTTTCTATTCAGTGGCAGATCAACGTTTTTGAAATACAGTCCGTTTTGTTTGACACTCTCTATTTTTTCAGCAATATAGCAGAATTGATGATTTGTCTATTATGCATGACCCACTCTTGCCAATAATTGTAGAATATAACGAAACATCTAAAAATGTGTGGAGTTAATTCATTCCCCTTCCATTCTGGTTTATTCAGTTAGATATTAGTAGCATCATAATGGGCCCTGGTTGCTAACAGTCACACAGACTGCTGCCATACCATAATCTACCTGGAACAATACAAATCTCCCCTATAATTTTAGGAAGTGGACATTGTGTAACAAAAGGAGGGGGTTGATCCGTTTATGCATATTTCAGATCTGAGGAGTATATCAATCCAGCAGGGTACGCATGGTGCATGAATGTAGCCCTCACAAGTAACTCGCCAGGTCTGCATTCATGTCTAAGGATGACCAATGGATACATAGTGTGTCAACACAATATGTTGGCCTTACTTAGTTGACTACTGGAAGCATCGTAATGGCTCCTGGTTGTAAACAGTTCCAGAGATGAGTGAAAAACCATTCCCTATCCGGAGCATCAATTCATCTCCCACAGGCTTACACAGGTAATCTTTGAACTTAGTCAATAGAGACAAACCTAGTTTGGCGCCCTATACAACCAACCATGGTTAGGTATTACTATCAGGTACAGTCAGTAGTGACTAACCCACCTTAGTCATTCCATTACTATGAGTATTAGACCTTAGCCGTATTTACCTTAGTCACTTTTTGGATATCAGTTCTTCATTCTGAACACTATCCCTATCACTAACCTGGGATAGCCACTACAGGCTAAGGCCCGGGGCATTTTAATAGATTATCAGTGCAGGGACTGGGATTTTCTGCGGTAAGTGACTAGTGTGTACAGTGATGTTGATACAACAGACCAGCAAAAACGTCAACAGTGCCTCCAGGCCTCTACACCTGCACACATTCACCTGGTTCACATTGTCTGGATAATTGTTAGTATGTACAAAGCAATGATTAATATATTAAGTTGTTCAGCTTGAGAGTAGGTGCATGTATTCAACTTCTATCCGCCACAGTGTCCAGACCTCAGGGATCAGGGTGGGTTAATCTTCAATTATTTATATCCCTTGGTCTACCTATTGTCCCGCCTATTGTAATTACGATTTACTACATTGTACATCTCATTAATGTAATGTATGTTACCTGATCTGGAGCTACTCAGCAACATACACAGACATTTCACCCTCAGTTCTACTCAGGCCAAAAAAAAAAAAATATATATTGTTTCAGGTAACATGGGCAGAAAATGTAGGGTCGGTAGGTCAGATTTCTTTTTTAAACTTTGAAACATGAAAATAAAGCCGGCCGGTCCTAAGACCCAAAAAGTGACCAAAAAAGGCTAAAAATGCGGAAATTTCTTCAAAATTGCATAAAAAAACCCGTAGGGTGGGCACTGTTTTGATAGAGTCGGTTGGGTTACCTGAAACAAACCTGTTTTTCTTTTGGCCTTATACGTACAGACACTAAACACAGCTAGCATGGACTAAAGGCTCATCTTCATTGCTACAGCACTATGTCAACCGAGGAACTGCTCAACTGCCTAAATCTGGAAATCTCAGGTGGATCATCTCATATTTGTTTCAAACTATATTATGATTATACTATGATACTATGGTTATTTATAGATTGGCCATCAGTATAACAAAAGCTCTGTCACTACAGCAAACCGGACCCTTGCTTTACTTGTTTAGTGCAGTGTAGTGCATTGATGCATCATGTTGTTGGTCCTCATGAATGTGGCCCTGGTGAGTAACTCGCAATTGATACATTCAAGCACCATGCAGATCCTATGGGGTTCACATTTAATTCTGGATCTTCAGGGGAGATTATTGAGATTACAGGGCACTATGAAGTATTTATTCTGATACTATGGCTACTACAATGATCACATGATTATAGAGTCATTGTTAAATATCTTTGTACGATGTATTAGATATGGTTAGATATTATGTTTTAATTGATTCAGTTAAGTATGGTTTCTACATTTTACCCTAGTTTACGTAGAAATGAATTTAGATTCACAGCACTAAGCATGTATATCTAAAAGAAAAATGCCATTGCTCAAGACAAAGACATTCAGTAATGATAGATAAATTAGATACATATTCAGCTGTGTGTCTCATTAATCTGTCACCCCACTCTGCTACCTTTCATACATGGATATCACAGTTACATGAATCAATGCTTTATGGGAGTGGTCATTTTTTAACAACAGGGGGGGGTCGGTGGATTTTCGCGCAAGCGGGTCGAAATTTTTTTGGTCCCCCCGCGGAAGGGGTCACAAATTTTTCGGTCCCCCCCTAGGCAGGTTGAAAATGAGCGTGGCCGACCCCTTTGAGCTATAGTAACGCGCGGCTTTTTCACTAAAAAGGGGTGTAATTTTTTTGGTCCCCCCCTCAAGAGGGGTCCAAATTTTTTTGGTCCCCCCCTTCAAGGGGTCCAAATCTTTTTGGTCTCCCCCCCAAATCCACCAACCCCCCCCCCCCCCTGTTGTTAAAAAATGACCACTCCCTAAGGCAAAGTAAACTTAAATTGTGGCGGTTCCATTCATCAATGTCATGTGCCAGTGAGTAAAGTGTACACATCTACAATAATCAAGGATTCACGTAACATGCCATCCCCAGAACGGCTCGGGCACTTGATGGTCAAGTTTCTGAATTTAGTTGTATCACATCAATTTCCGGTTTAATCCCAATTTGCTTCTGGAAGCGGTTGTTGCATCTTCTGGAGGTTATCCTTTGTAACACCCTTCTAACTGAAGGAGTCATAATCCAATGATGATAGGATCATAGTCTTATGAAGCAAGATAGCTTCTTTATGCGTCATATTCTCATGTAACTTTGCTAACCTAAACAACTAGCTATTTACCTTTTGGTTAACATTCAAAAGGATAATCATTAAATCATTACTAAAAACCCAGGTATGTAACGTTTTATAACCACTATATCTTGGCTACCCATATAAAGTCTCAGCTTTTATACATGCACACTCCAACATACCTTGTATGTTGACCATCAATCTTATATTACTAATATGTGTCCTCTAACTGGTACAGCCAGATTAACCAGGCCAGACCATTCAGAATAGTTCAAATGCCCTTCGGTGCCTAGTATTATTTGACAAATCAGCGAGTGCTATAGAGGAGTATTCCCGGTACAATATGTGAACTAAGGCTTGGCAGTTATTGTCCAGTTTATATTTAGCTACCTAACTGAACAATTCAGCTTGTGGCACATCCAGGTTTTTGAAATACGATCTTTTGTGGTTAACACTCTCTAATATTTTAAGCAACATAGAGAAGTTTTTTCTATTATAAATGATCCCCTCATGGCAATCATTGTAGGATAAAACGAAACATCTAAAAATGGTGTGAATAGAATCCATTTCCCCTTAATTTAGGTTTATTTTGGCCATTAGTGCTTTAAAGCTCATCTTTATTTTGTCATGATGTACCAAGACTTGCTGATACTGACTTCGTACGCGATACAGATTATTTTAGTGTGTATCAATCCTGTGGGGATTACATGCTGCATGAATGTAGCACTCTTAAGTAACTCATCCAATCTGCTATTCATGCATCATGTTGACAAATGGATTCATAGTGCATTTATGCAATATTGGCCTCAAAGGGTTAAAAATTAGCAGTCTTATAATGGCCCCTGGTTGCTAACAGTTGCACAGATGCGTGTGCCCACTAGTGCCATATGATTATCTACTTGGAACCATACACATTTCCCCTATAAGTTCAGGGGGTGGTCATTTATTGAAAAAGAGGAGGGGGTTGGTCCAGCAGATATATCTTGGTCACATAAAAATGAGAGGATTGCCCATCAGGGGGACTGAACAATTTGATGAGGGAGGCCAACTTTTCTTTTTCTTTTGTCTTTTACTCACAGGTTAAGATGTATGAGGCTCAGTCTCATGACTTTGTAACAATTGGATCGTCTTTGACAGGGTGATGTCTTTGACCGGGTGACATCTTTGACCGGATGACGTCTTTCGACTGGCAAAAAAAAACAGCTGAAAAGGGGGGATAGGTACACAGAAACGCTGAGAAATTTGCAATATATAGTATTATAACATATTAACCTTTCCCCCCACACTTCTTTCTAAATAGGCCCCTTTGCAACTATTTTAATCTTGCCAGTCAAAGACGTCACCCGGTCAAAGTCCTCACCCGGTCAAAAACTATCCAATTGTTATAAAGTTGGGAAAATGCAAGTTATCTCCATCCCATTCCATTACTTGCAGCAAAAGCTTAATTCGATACCAAATGAACCCATATTTGTACATTTTTATCAAGCTTTTGAGATAAATAAAGAGGTTTGATGCATGCAGTATCTTTCTTCTGAGTAGCCTAATACGTGAGCTCCTTTTGCTGAAAAAGAGAGAGGGGCTTCAATAACTTTGTTCCCCCACTCTGAAATAGTCCCCAAAAATCCACCAACCCCTTATTAGCAAATGATCAGCCAAGTAGAAATTGCAGCTTTTGCTGTCATTTCAATGGTGCCACTACACTGGCTGGCACTTACCGCAATAAGGTAAACTATTACAAACGTATACAGTACAATTTCTTTTTTGTCAATCATGCATGATCCACCTATGTAAGTCATTGTAGTGCACAATGAAAGACATGTGACTTGCAATGCAAAAATTGGCCCCAATGCAGCCTGCATTCAGGTGACAAATGGTACTCATTGAATCCACAGCCTCCATTGCTATTAAGGAGCGTATAGTGCTTTAAGGCCCGTTTTTATATTACCCTGCTTTTGTGCATTGTTCATATCTGCTCAGAGTAAGGGGTATACATTCCTGTAGAGTAAAGTATGATGCATGAATGTGGCCCTTACAAGTAATGCACAAGGTCTGCATTTATGCATCATAATGACCAATAGCTTAAGCATGCATTAAAGCAATATGCTGGCCTTAATTGGTTTAATGTTGGAAGCATTGTAATGGCCCCTGGTTAACAGCTCCAGGGATCTAGTGACCATTCTCTATTGATGGGACACACCTGTCCGCCACAAGCTGAGGGATTGGGTATTTTCTAACAACAGGGGGAATCAGATTGGATTTTCTGCGCAAGCACATTAAAAATTTGTGATCCCTCCCGCCTCCCCATGCAGGTTTCAAAACTTTCATGGCCGCCCCCTTTCAGGCTGTTCTATGCCAGTTTTCTTTTTGCTTAAAGTGGCATAGTCCGATGATTAGGACTCAAAAATAAATTTTCCTAATAATGAACCAGAATGTTCAATATGGCCATACTTCATGTCCCACCTACTTTATTAAACATTATTCCCCAGAATTCAGCTTAGATTTCTGGTACCCCTCCCCCTTTGCGAGATCCGAAATTCTCCTTGTCACCCCAAATTAACTAACCCCTCCCACTTGTTAGAAACTGAGCCCTCCCTGAGTATCTGCTGTTTTGGGTATGATGTCAATTGTGCAACTACACTGGCTGGTATTGGATGTTGTTCATACAACAGACCAGTAAAAATCAACAACAGTGCCTGCACACCTGTAATGCCTGCTTCGCACCTGTACCTGATTCATTTTGTCCTGCCAATGGATTAATGTGGGTGTGTAAAGAGCAATGAATAATATATGAAGTTGTTAGTCTTTTGTGTGTGAGAGTTCGTGCATACAACTTCTGTATGACATGTTAGCCCGATCCAAGATTTCTGGGTGGGTTAATCTTCCAATATTTACAGGCCTTGTTTACCTATTGTAATTGTTCCCTGTCCTAAAGGTCTCAGTGTATTAACCCTTTATGGTCATTATGATGCATGAATGCAGCCCTGGTGAGTAACTCACCAGTGCTGCATTCAAGCATCATGCCAACACTACAGGGTAGAGACACTCCCAAAGGCTCAGCATGATGCACCAACGTAGCACCAGCAAGTTACTCGCTGGGGCTGCACTGGTGCATAATGACGAGCAATGCCATCTTTTAGAGTTGTGTCCTTAAAGAGTTAAACAGTGGAACCAAGACTGCGACCGATCAGCATCTGCCATACATTCACAGTCAGCTGTTATTCAGTCTGTTTCTACATACAGACACAACACACAGCTAGCATGGACTGCAAGCTCCTCTTTACTGCTATAGCACTATGTCAACTGAGGAACTGCTTAAATCTGGAAACCACAGGTACATCATCTTGAGATCTCATATTGAATTTGAACTATACTGTGATATTACAATGCTTTCTTTTAATTGGGTAAAGGTATAGCAGAAGGTCTGCAAAATATACACCACCAACTGCAGGCAATGTATCAATACAAATGTATCTTCCTTATGAAGCCTCTAGTAGTTTTCCTGCTGCCTTGGTGCATGAATTATTCCAAAACAATTATGAGAGATAACATGAATATTTGAAGATGTATTATTATTCATTTAATGCATCCCCGGCTGCACAGTGGATCAAAATTCACAATTAACATGTCGCCTAAACCGTAAATTAGCAGGGTGTGAGTGTGTGAGAACACAGGAGGTGTTTGACATACTACAGGCCATAGTCACTGGGAGTGGACTTAGACATCTCACCATCATCACACACAACACTCAACAAGGTAATTATCCCTTTTAGTTGCATTGAACCATAATTTATCTTTTTGAAGCAATAACATCATTAAAGGGCCAAACCAAAATGTACATGTGGAGATCTCTTATGTCATCTTTCCCTTTTTATCTTTTAGAATTACAACTTTATTCATCTTTATCAGATTGAATGTTGATAGGACCATCTCAATAGGCGTCCATATTGCCAAATCTGAACCCTATTGTTTGGGAACATAGAAGTTCATACATCTATAGGCTGATATCAATATTGATGTTGATGTTGTTCATATAACTGATATCTTGTATTTGTGTCTCTATATCAAGTGATATGATCTGCATTTAACCTGTGAAGAGTCAAAAGACCGCAAAGAAAGATCCCTTGTATCAGGATTCATTCACCCTTTGATAGGCCCACATAACAGTACTCTATTGAGATATGCATGGATGCAGCTCTATCGAGTCTACATCCTGTGTAACTGTTCTAGTCAAAAAAACAGTGACATTTTAGTGCTTATAGTAAAGCTTTAAGAACCTTATACACAGTGGTTGATTTTTCCTTCATGAATTATTGTTTTACACTCTCTCTATCCTGGTACAGGGTGTGGAGACCTGGCAGACCTGGCAGGGGTTCTGTCTACCTTTTCCTGCTCAAACTGGGATTTCAATGTCTTCTGGTCAGCGTCTGTACATCACCAGACAACTTTAAGTAGCATCATAATAAACTGTGATGTGAGTACAACTGAGGTAAGGTATTGTGGTCTGGGAAATTCCCATAGTAGAAAGATTTATATGACCTGTCTAAAACAATGGCCCTGAGAAACAGAAAATTTCATAGTAAAAAACAAATATAGGTTGACATATCTGAGAGACCCTATAGCCTTAACCGACTAAATAAATTGTGTTTCACAAGGGGTATATTTTATTCATCTATTTTTCTGTCCATACTTTATTCATCTATTTTTCTGTCCATATTTTATTCATCTATTGTTCTGTCCACAAGAATCTATGGGAACAAATATCACTGTGCTAATAGTGAAGGGGATACAAATGGGAAAACTTCCTTCATGAACAGGGCATTTTAAATAGAACTGTTGGAGGTCTTTCTCCATAATTCTGATAAGGCAAAATGGACACCATATATTAGGGACTTATGGTCCGGTCATGTACAATAGGGAAGGATAATGTTTAAAATTTAATTGATATGATTTATGTTGTCCATAATGACATTATAGCGATGGGCTGCCAAGTTACTCTTACAGAGGTTATAATCACACTCTAAGGTGAAAATTACAGCATCTTATTTTCCAATACTCAGAGTATGGTACAGGATTTGCTTGCTGCCCGGAGTGCAGGTGGTGTGGAGAGAAGGCTTCTACTGCCTGTGTATAACCTCATCTTAACTCAACCTATCAGAGATAACGTGACATGGGGACTCGATCTGAGTGCTATACATCAAGTCAACATTGTCAGGGATCCCAGACCTATAATATACAAGGTATTAAATGAAAATTGATTTACAGTGAAACTTTTGTGTTTGTTAACCATCTTTACGCTACTGTTGATTTAATCACAAGCTCTGTACTAAAACATAAATATTTGTTGTTAAATAATATTCTCCCACACAGGCAGGGTGCTGGAGGTCTGAGTATAAGGTACAGACCCGGGAGGGACATGGTGCTTGGAGAGTGGTGGGCAAGTACAGAGACAGCTACCAAGGGCATCCTGGCTTAATCAGGAACAAGTTTGTCAACTTTGAGGGGATGCATCTGAAAATTGCAACTCAAGCTGTAAGTTCAGTATTATGTACTACATAATTCATAATATTAGTATAATGAGATGGCATATTAGCCCCAGGTTGGACACATACCTTGAATTGCTTTGAATTTGCAATTGTTTACACATGTGTAAGGGCCCAGATTACTCACACCTTGATGGTAAAGAATAAACTCAAGCTATTTTCATTGATGTAGGATCAACCTACAATGAATCTACATATTTACTTCTGCATTATCTGTACATATTTTATGTAATAAATCACTTTGTGCTTTTGACTTTCTACAGTCCGGCTCTTTTATCATAAAGAATAATGGAACTTACTATGGGTTCTGCATTTATTTATTGGAATATCTATCGAGTCAATTAAATTTCACGTAAGTTCATAAATGACATTATGAATGGCTAAGGAGAAATTATTCTACCTTGCAATGTTTTATCTAAGGACTAACTGAATAGAATGAATCTATATTCCTTTATCTATCGATCCTAGACAAACATGGGACCAGGCCCTGCCTTGCCTTAATCCAGCTCGATTATTTATCATCCTGTTCATGCCGGGCTGCCATCAGAGATTTCAAGTATTGCTGTAGTGAATATGAAAACAACTATGGGGATCCTTGTCAAAACATCTGTCTAGGCAGTCTTGTCACATAAAGTTCAACCATAATTTAGTAGGGTTACACCTCCAATGATATAAATCTGAACATCATGGTGAATATGAGTGAATATATACTCCTTGTGAACCGAATTATTATTATTATTTTTTTAATGTTGCCTGAATTTTTGTTGAATGCTTACTTGATATGCAATGAATGTCTATTTCTAGGTATGAACTAATATACAGTATTGACTGGAGGTTTGGATCAAAGGGATCAGATGGACATTGGAATGGGATGATAGGCATGCTGGCAAGAGAGGTGATACTTGGAAAGATGGATGCATGAAACCAAATATAAACATACCAAATTTCAGGACAGCTTATCCACTACATTACACACACATATATATATGTGTATATATATATAAATAAATAAATATAAATATATATATATATATATATATATATATATATCATATTTATATATGTACAGTTATATAGACAAATGCCGATGCCCATTGATACTGTTGCTGATGTATTTCAAGTGTGGGGGCAGGGCCATATCCCACAAAACCGCAGGCCGAGTGGTATATATACCCCAGCCCCCATGAGTGAAATATGTCAGAGTGGTATTAATGAAACACACCAAACCACTTTGGTTGATATTCATCTTAAATTCACTCAGATTTTTTTTTCATGACAGCTTATGCACTATATTAACACATACACACACAGATATTCCATATCTATATATCTATTTTTATATGTATGAATATTATAGACAAATGCCAACACCCATTGATACTGTACCATATCCAAAAAAGCAGTAGGCATAATGGGATATGTCCCAGCCCCCACCAGTGAAATACATCAGGGCAGTATCAATGCAGTTGGCATTTGTTTCTTTTTTTAAGCCATTTAATGAAGAAAAGACAACTTTTCTTCGGCCAATTTAAAAAGGCCACATCATATTCAATGGTGGGCATTGAATACATTGCTTCAAGTACATAAGCATAGTGAATCTTTTATTTCAAAAGGAGGTGGACATGGTGGTGGCAGCCATGACTATTACCGCTCTACGTGAGGAGGTGGTTGACTTCACCTTCCCTTATCATGAGAGTACTTCAGCTATTGTCGTAAATGCCGAGATCACCAAGACAGAAGTGCCCTGGTCATACTTATTGGACCCTCTACAGGTAAGACCCTGGTGTTAAATAATTACCTACATACAGGCACAATTCTGTCAGTCCAATCCAAGCAAGACTAGAATTGGGTTTTGATTAGTATTAACCAATCAATAGGAGATGACACAACACAGCCATTAGAATTCACCAAACTTTATAAAAACATTTCAATCAACAAGAACTTGCCCTTCCACAAAATTACATTACTTGAATATACAGAGATAAATATAAATCACTTTTAGTTAAAGGAGCTGAGGCTGTTGAAGCTCTGTTCAACTCGGGCTTGTGCAGTGGTGGTGTGGAGATTAGTTCCCCCATGAGTTGTGACAGCAATTACAGCAACAAGCATGGCTCACAGGAGAAGTCACAAGGGTGTTGTATCATAATGCATATCAAGAACTAATTACAAACCATCTTGGTATGCCTAGTCTTATACCATGGGCGACCACTGAATATAAGCAGTGGTCTAAACATCAGGGGGAAGATCAAGTGTTCCAATTCATTGGAACAGGGTAAGCCACTGTGGTTTACTACACTGAATACCTGTGCCTATTGTGCATGGACCCCTGTACTTTCCTTGCTCCCCACAGTGTTGTAGGTATGCAGGCCATGTGCTGTGAGGACCGCAGCAATGTTGACACAAAGCAGAGGGGGGACTTTGCTAAAAGTGGCTCCATTTTCATTAAATGCTTAATTGTGTATTCTGGATCACAGTAATATTACTTATTAATGCATCTAAATACATGTATTTCTACCAGAATGTGATGCTCAAAGCAGAGGGGGGACTTTGAGTTGACTACCCTGTTTCTGTAAACAGAAACATGTGAAGTCCACCCCAAGGTTTAGCCAAGTCGGTGCCCGTGTCTTATACTGAACGAAATTTACATCATAGATCTGCATGAAGGCATTGATGCAGCACTTGCCATTTTGCATGTCAGAGCTGCATTCATTGATGCTGATAATAAAGGACTAACATATCACTATGCCCTCACCCTGAATGTATCTGTACCTTCCAGGTTTATGTATGGATGGCTGGAGCCGGTAGTTTTATCTTCTCTGCTGTTATAATCCATGCGCTGGAGCAATTTTCAACATTTATCAAATATCATGACACAGACCAAACAGCACCCAGCCTTCAGCAGAGTGTCTGGTTAATGGTCTGTCTATATGCCATACAAGGTAAGTCATTTATGTTCCCGTGTTTTGCCTACAACAGCAGAGCTGAGATGTTCCTCAGCCCACTACATGCTTATTATAATAAGTGAAGATGCATCTCCAGTTGATGCTTATTACTAAAACGGTTTCTTAATCGGCATATCTAAAGCAATATATAAACAGAATGGGTGTAATGTGAAGTTATGGCGTATAAGTGAGACAACCAAGTTATCAAGGGTGCACTGTATTATGATTCAGATAATGTTTCTGTCTTTCATGATCATTTCTGAGCTATTTCATCATAGTGTTATTATAACACATAATTTGAAGTCCCAGAGATTCATTTTGAAGATGATACACAAAAATTATTAACTTCAAATAATCAGTGATATACAAACCTCAAATTGTATTAATATCTGAGGTTTCTCAAAAAGCTGCAGAGAGACTCCCTTCAGCCAGCTCTGTGAGACTATGTCTGGGATTGTTCTCTCTGTTACCCTTACTGGTCGGCTGGTTGTACTGTGCCAACCTGACGGCCTCCCTGACTACAGTAGAAACACGGCCACCCTTTAACACCCTGGAGGAACTGGCTAAGGACAATGAGTATACCCTCATAGTCAGTGGTGGTTCACACAGGCTGGTATTGGAGGTAAGATTCTTCATGACCTATCTTTATATATCTCCAATAAAATAAGTGCAGTAGGGTGTGTTTTCCTTTTAATGAAATATCATTGGAACAACTGCAGAAACAAAGGCAAAACAGAAAGGTTTGCATTGCTTGCATGATATAAAAAGATGGTTGAAAATTTGTAAAAAGAATGTATCTTGATTTTACCATTATTCACAAACTAGGAGATTATGATGCTTGAGTAAATACACTGACTTGGCAAACCTTTTTCTGGTGGGCTGCACTGACTGAATTCATCTATTTCAACCAGCATTAAAAGTCAGGAGTCTACGCAGCATTATGGGCCAAAATGATGAAAACTAAAGATGTCTCCCTGTTAACTAGTGTCACCAATGGGATGAAAATGATGTTCGATGACAGCCAAGGTCGGAAGAAGTACGCCGTTCTTGGTGGTGGAGATGAAATCATGAAAAAATTAGCAACTATATATAGCTCACGATGTGATTGGGCATTGATACCTGACACGTTCTACAGATCTGGTTTGGGGTTTGCTCTACCAGAGGGGTCACCTTACAAGGAGGTCTTTGACACATGGTGATTTTATGGGATGACACATTCAGCGCTATTTTATGCTGAATATGGCCGCTCGATAAATTTAGCCAAGATATACTGTACCTAACACACACATCGATACCAAAAACTGTTCCAACTATATTAATGCCTAAGAGGTTTCCAAATACATTTTGTTGAAGCAAAATAAAGATGTAACTATTAAGTGTCCGTTTCTTTCAGGATAATGGAAGCTGTGGCATCTGGATTAACCATCAAGTATCATAAGATGCACCAGTCCAGATCCAAGTGTGAGGAGATAAAACAGAGAACAGAAGCAGAGGCTGGCAGAATGAGTCTGGACCATGTGAAGACCATCTTTATCCTGCTGCTGGCAGGTCTTACTGTATCTGCCGCTGTGTTATGTATGGAGCACATGTCAAACAGACTAAAGGGAGTCATGGTTTAGGAAACAGGAATCAAGAATGGCACAAGTTAGAAAGGTGTGTATTACCTGGGAAACGCACAAGCAGTATACACGGGAGATTCCCGAGAATAGTGAAAGTTCCAACTCACATGTTCAATGGCGATGTGTATTTCCCGAGATTTACCCGTACAAATAACCAGAAATTCCTTAAGGAGAGTGAAGATGTTTCACTACAAGAAATTACAGGGAATATCACACAATCAAATTTCCAAAAATGTCCCCAAACATTTCCAAAATGTACTGAAATTTATGAGTTATGACACGAGAATGGCGTGAGTTCCACTTGACATTTTATTTGCAGGGTACCTACTACATCTGATTAAGTTAAGTCAGGAAAGGGCTAGAATCGTCCCAGAGTTTTATATTTCTGCATCACATTTACTTTATTTCTGGAATCAATGAAGTTGTGCACTGAAATATAATACTGCATTTTTTCCTGAATAAAGTAAAAATGTAAAAAGATAGTCACTTTGCTTTAAATTGAATACTGTTGCCTGATAGATGCACAAAAGGGTTTTTCAAGATGGCTGTTATCAGAGCACATTGTGGTAGTGGGTACCAGAACTAGACCCCCATTACCATATAATCCCGCATGCCCTGCTGCTGCCATCTAGTGAAGACATCTGGTAGTGTTTGGCCACTGTTATTGCCATGTGACATGGCACATACAGCGTTCCCTACTTCCCAACCAAGAGTGGCTTTAATCAATGGACAATGTCCGCCATTCTTGTCTGCATATGGAGGATCCTTGAGAAAATATCTCTATGACCTTCAAGTACCTTGGGAGGTTAGGAGGGACAGGCCCCATCGATGGGTTACTTAGAAAAGATTCAACAGGGCAAATAAGTGTCTGGAGAATAGTATGCATGTCTTGTTCCCAGACCAGTCAATACTTAAAGCAAAAAAAAAAGACTTTTCTGCCAACAAAACTTGCTAAACACAAAAATTCATGGATGTTTAACAATTATTGGAGGATTCAGGGATAGGGTCATCCCATCAGGATGATGCAATCACATATATGCAGATGACCAGGGCAGAATTTAGTTTAATTGGTCAGAAGTTTTAATGCTGGAACAGTTACTCAGCAGATCGATATTTCTTAAAATTCCTATCAACTGGATCTATATAAGGGCACTATGGAAGTTTTATTTTGAAGTAGAGTTTTCATTTAAGTATTGGATATACATAATAATCTCTTACGAAAAAAGGTCACACAGAGAAAAACATGTACCACATATTATCATCACATTTTATATGTATTAAATTTTGACAATAAATAATATGTTTCCGTTATGATATTCATGCACATAGTTAATTTAATAGATAGCACAATGAAATGTCATAGTATATCAAATGTTTGATATTAAGGTGCTGAAGAATTCTCCACTCATTTATCCTTTTCTCGCGATTCCTGTGAAAGTTAACACTTAGACATCATACGACCCAGAAAGGCTTAATTCAATGAACATGTTCAATATTTAACTACATCTAATGGCCAACTACAACTGATGATAACAGTGCCGATCTAAGTAGAATCTATAATGCAATGTAACTGATCAAATATTCAACATTTCTATACCGGCAGAATTACAGGTATATGCCCTAGACAATACAACCAAGTGAAAATACAGCCCCACCCCTTTCTCTTATATCGTATTGGATGCATTATATTGACAAAACATTGCTTTAAGTGTGAAAGCGTTAAAGACATCAAGATTAAAACACCCCAAAATTTTAAGTCATAGAATTACATTACAATCGCTTTCAGTAAACATTTTCCTTGCGTTTGACATCATTCTTTTTCATATCAATGTTTCCCTCTGCTGATTTGGATGAAGGAAGAGAATAAAAACTACAAAAGCTTTAATTAATGTTACAATTGACAATTCCCAGAACATGTCAGATTGATCCATAAACAGCTAAACCAGGCTAGCCCTGTAGGGGAGTTACTGTACTGTTATGTTTAAGCACCCTGGCACTTCTAGACATTGAATAGGTTTATGGGCCATGACTTTATTTAAATACTTTGTTTAAACACTATATGGTCCTCAAAAGAAAAGACCAGTGTAACATTGAGTGGTCTTCTATCGCTAGTATTGGCATTGATTAGCAATATACTGATATACAATTGGTTGAAGTATTTACCATGTAGCATCAAACCTGTAATATACAATCCCAGACCAGGCCAAGAATGATGTCACAGAGGACCAAAAATCATCCAGACATACTCAGTCCGTCTCCATTGATTGGTCTAGACACCCCTTTAACAACTCTTTGATTGGTTGGTCGGTAATCTACACCAATCTTTTGTAGTCTGATGTATCATAAATGATGATAGAATATACTGTATTTGCGTTGGTTATGTATGGCTGCTTATATTTGTGGTCTCTTGTGACGCCACTCTGTAACTGTTTATTCCAGGTTTAAAAGCTAAATGATGCATATTTGGGGAGAATGAATGTTCGAATATTGCTAATCAATGCTAATACTGTGCATAGATGGCCACATACATTTACACTGGTCTTTTCTTTTAACGGGTCAAGTATGACCTGAGAGATGGAGTCAGGAAATACTCACTTTGATTCCAGCAGTGGTTTGTGAATTTCTATCCCCGAAAAACATTGATACCAGGCATCTTAATTTCCTTTTATTCAGTCAGTGGTTGATCATTTAGCCCTTAAAGGGTTGGTTATTTAGTATGATATTGCAACAAAACCTCAAATATAGGATGCTGGTAGTGTGTTAGTTATAACCACAATAGTAAATCTTGCTGGTAAATCTTAGGGGACAGGAAAACAAAATCTGGAGAGATCACATCATTCAATATCAGCTAGAGAACCCTGTGGTGCCTTTAAGTGGAAATTTTCAGAACTTTTAGAAGCACATTATTTTACAGTATTTCCGTGACAGCCTCAAACCCGCAACCACAAATCAAAGCGCCAGACATGCCATCATTGGAACTACCCTGTCAAGCGCTTGTAAGGCTTTCCATTCGGATAGTTGCATTTGACTCATAAGCTAGATATTACTTTCTAATAAATCAATAAACATAATAATGAATCATTCTGCTATCATTTTCATCTTTTTCTAATAAATATCTTCATGCAGAAAGATGTAGTTTCAACATGGGAGGTCATACACTTCCATGTTAGATTTGGTATTTTGCATTACTATTACATGTTGTATCAGATCTGTCATATGCCTCTGGATATTCTTGGATAGGATTTTGAGATGCCCACCCAGTCAACATTGCTTAGTAGGGTCAATATGTATTTTTACGTGGGCAAGCTAATTTGCTCACCCTGGGTTTTGGTCCTTTTCGTCTAGGGCTACCAGTGCAAACCCAATTGGTTCAGCCCAGATCTAAAGTGCCCAACCCTAGCCCAGATTTAGCATATACTATTAAAATGTACAATAAATGGTATTTCTGGAAGCAAATGAGATGTCAGTATGTTTCTTAAAAAATTATAATGTACTTAAGGGAAAAAAGTGTTTGTGGGCTGATACAGGGCTCCCACTGGTAGCCTTGGACAAAAAGGACCACAACCCATATATGGGCAAGCACAGCTGGCCCAAGAAAAACATGTATAGGCCCCAGTGACCAATACTGACTTGGTGCATTTCTATCCTGAAATACTAAATATTGTACTGCAGTATTATAACCACAGCTTTGGATTCCTTGGTGTGTTGTGCAGTGATATGTTCATATTCCGCAGATGTCTCTCGCTTGTTACCAGTGAGTACCCAAGTTCTTCCATCACATCTTTACACATATGCTCTATCAGCTTTACAAAATTATACTGAATCTTTAGTCGCCATGACCAAGCAATATCGTAAGGATGCCTAGATACTCTACGACTGCCTTTTCGGTGCCAAGATGCTGTACGGTTCGATATTCTGGGCTTAGGTCTTTTACGGTTACCCTTTTGATTTGTAGATGCTGTATGGTTTAGATTCTGTGATTCTTTAAGGATGTCATTTTGGGGCTTAGATGCTCTATGGACGTCATGTTGATACTGTGGTAATTTACTGATATCATTAGGATGCTCAGACCCTCTTTTTTTCTTGTCATATAGGTGCTGAAATACATCACTGATGTCCGTTGCATACTTTGATGCTTCACCAATGCTGCTTAGATACTGAGCTGCATTTTGGATGCTGTCTAGAAGCAGAGACCAGCTGTTAGACTGTGTCGGCCGTAAAAGACCACTCACCCATTTTTTTACCCCTTCATCTTCCTTCAGTCCTGTGACATTGTACAGCTTTTTATTATAGCCAACAAGGTCCTTAGTAACATCCTCGTAGCGAACCATGAGGTAGTTTTCCCTTACTTTGGCATCCTTCTGTAGAAGATACGATGACAGGTCGAGACCCTGCCTCAGTGTACTACATACATGCTGAGCCCGCTCAATTGACGACATATTTCTGTAGATATCGAGACTTGTGGCAAAGCGTCTGATAGACTCAAGCTGGCCTCTTGGATCCCGCACTAGATGTATGACCTTTACACCTTCCCGCATCAATGACACCAAACTAGTGAAGTTCTTCACTGTAACTGTTTTTGTCACAACATGGGACTTTTGGCTGCACATTTCTCTGATTTTTTCTACATTGTTAGGATTGCATACATCAATGCATGAGCAATTTGTCTCATGCAGTTTAATTTTGTTCCAGTCACAAAGGGCATGAGGTCCCCACCGATTTATCCTTTTCTGGCCACTTTTGTGGAAATCCCTTATATCCTTGATAAGCCTGGCTAGATTACAGTGGAGAATATCCCTGAGAAAGACTTCACTTTTCTGATCAATGTGCTGCTGTTTGTTGGGCACAGAGAAAGGGTACATCTGAAAGGGTTCATACATGTAGAACACGTCCGGATGCATGCCCAGAATGTTACCTACAAACGTAGACCCAGACCGGTGTAGAGTGTACACGATCAGCCGCTTCTGGGGTGGCTTCACTCTGCCTCCATGTTTCCGAGGACTGTCCCTGGTGACTCCCACATTGATATCACCTACACTGAGAATGCCTGCTTCATCTTGGAGTCTGTGAAGGCTCCTTGGGTTTTCAAAGACGGATAAGGTTAGAGTAATCCAAGTTGTACCAAGTACAAATCCAGCTATAAAGAAGAGGAACAATTTGTCCATGGTTGAGGTAGATGTTGTAATGTACCCTCTTCTGGTATTCAGTAAGCAGTTGTTATGAGTACTGCATTATATATGTAGTATACAGAGCTAGATATTACAACCTGGCACTATATGAGTAGCTAACCCTTTTAGGTCAGTAATTTGTCTTATGGTAGACACATAAAATCTTCCCTGATGAAGAATTCACCATGGCAGTATTCATGTATCACAATCATCTTACAGTGTACATACACAGTGAAAGAGTTACCATAATGGTACATTGCGAGAATTTGCTGCATCGGTGCATCATTATGACAAATGAATAAGACATTATGCAGCCCTTAAAGGTTTAACTGAATGAACATGCTGAATATTTGATGATAACTAATGGCTAACTACCATTGTACAACACTTGTGGCTAAGAGCCTACTTACTTGAAATCTATAATGCAATGCAACTGATTAAATATTAACTTTCTAGCTGCTCATGCCTTCTGAATTACAGATATATACTCGATAGACATTACAGCTGAACTAAAACAGCGCCAGACCACTAAGTACCACTCTCTTAGGCACCCACCTCTCATCATCGCGGGGAAAATTCATCATGCTGTTTGGGTCATCTGGTTTTGTCATCTCTCCCAGCCACTGCACAACTTTAGCATTGTCTTGTAATCCAATGGAATCATACAGCTTCTGCTTTTTGGTCTAGTACATCCTTGGATATGTCTTCATAGCTAACTAATCTTTAATTCTCAGCAATATCATTATCAAGTTTGGCGTGGGAGGAGGAGAGTTCAAGAGATTCTCTGATGCTGGAGCAGATATGGTCGGCCCTCTGTTCCAGTGACATATATCTGTAAATATCTAGCCAGTTGGTAACGAGTCGCACAGACTCGAGCTGGCCTCGTGGATCCCTCACTAGATGTATAACCTTCACACCTTCCTGCATCAAGGACACCAATGTTATAACCCAGTGGGCACAGAACATTGGATCAACATTGACAAATGGTTGTCAATGTTGATTCAATGTTGATTGAACGTTGATTCAATGTTGAACTGAATTTTGTGCCCACTGGGAAGGATCACATGTCCCTGCACAAGAACAATGCACTGTCATTGTCCCTATCTGGTTTCTATAGCAATACACAAATGGGGCCTAGATTTTGATCCTCTTTGTGCCATTATCACGAAATTCCCTTACTTGCAATGCGGAACATCACGTAGGAACTCCTCTCCAACTTGATTTATATGTTCCTGCTTGTTTTTCACATTGAAGGGGTACTGTTTAAAAGGCTCATACATATAGTAAACATCTGGATGTCGGCTTAGAATCTCCCCAACAAAAGTGGATCCTGAAAGACAAAGGGAATATACAACCACTCGTGTCTGGCAGTTTTAAATACACCTCCAAACCATAACCATGAATATATAGCAGCTGCCTAGTTTTTATTTAGTCTCAGGAATATTGGTCTTGTTCTGACTTCAATGTTCCCTATTAGGTCAGGGTTACTGTGTTGTACCATGACTTTCTACATACTTATTTTGTCCCCAGACCCAGAAGCATGAAACACACAATTTCAGAAAAATCTGCAGTAGGTTGTATGGAGTAAAATAGTAAAAACATTTTAAGCACAAAATTTGAGAGTGATCACGATTTGAGAAAAGTGGAAAGGTTAAGGGGTAGGTGAGGACAAACAATTTGAGTGATTGGCCTGAACGATTGATCCGTATACACCTGGAATGCAATGTAAACCAGTCATGTTGTCTCTGGAAGTATGCTCACAACTAGATAAACACTGCAGGTATTCACCATATGGTGGCCGGTTTTCAACCATTTAAAAGGTGCATAGTATATTAATGTAGTATACCCTTGGGCTTTTATGATGCAGAAATTCAGCCCTGGAGTGTAACCAGTGCTGGATAATGGCATCTAATATAGGCTTTGACTTGATACACTAGTATAGCATGAATGTTTGCATGTTAGTGAATTGAATGTGCTTAAAAGAACACCTTAAGCACATTGAGTTCTAAGATATGTCACTTAAATGCATGTAAATCATTATTGAGAGAGTCAATTTGATAACCAATATCTTATCCCCACAATTCTGTCATATTCTATTTCCATATATACATGTATGTGTGATAAAAAAATATAATCTAGGCCATGACCAATAGAGGTCTGTATAAATGTATGTCTTTTTATATTATCATTGAATGACAAGTATTTCCATGGATGAGAATGAATCTTGTACATCTTGTGGTCAATAACTGTTTTATAGCCTCTGACAAGAACTTTAAAAGGAAAGGAAGAACCAAGTTATACAAGGATTTAGCCAGCATAGCAGTGGCCCCGCTACAAGAGTCATAACTAGAGTTAACTCTTGTAGGAGAGTCATAGCAACACCTTTGCCTTTCCATGTGTATCCATGACTATCATGCTGGCAGAGTTTGTTAACTTACGACAAATGCTGTCAATAATCTAATCAAATAAGAACAGCTGCAAACAGTGGCAGCCCAGTTCTCCATATTGTATGGATCAGTTTTAGCATCAAGAAGCTTTAGAGCAAAAACAGGTGTTTTAACAGCCTCTAATAAAATATCATGTGTTGAAGCTGGGATTCATTTATCATTCATTAAAAGGTTATGTGTGATGGTCAATGGATCTGCAAGGAAATAATCTACACCAATGTCTCAGGTTCTAGGAATACTGGTAATTCATCCACACATTTATTCTGGACAGTGCATGCATGTTATGAGTTGAACTATGGATAGGAGGGCTTGAAAAGGAATTTTTCTAAATATGTGCCAGGATGTTCGCAATTCCATACTTTTGTTCCTACATGTTCAATTCCTTCTGATTCCCTATAGATAAGCTCAATATTCATGTTATTGCCCAATAGATGGTTTTTTGGGTATAAAAGATTGTGCAACTTTTTAATTTCCCCATTGCAAATATGCTGTAAAGCCCTATGGCTGGGTGCCTTGGGACACCCATTTTGACTTTAAGAACAAAAGATATAGCCACTAGAAAGAACCGAAGAGTTACTAAGATATATATACCATTGTTTTATTGAAGAAAAATCATCTACGGAATGAAAAAATATGCAAAATCGAATTGCCCCGCAGTGTTGCTGGATGCAGCTCTATCACTAACTAGTAGAAGAGCCTTCCTCCATTGAAATATTTCTGAGATTTGAAAAAGCTGTTATATTTGAGCACATGATCAGATATTACCGAGCACAAAATCAGGTGATACCACAAATATATAATAGTAGTAGTATATGGCTGACAGAACCTCTGCTTGGTGAGTGAGTTACTCTAAGTGTGCATGGAGTCTATGTCAGGTGGCTTATCATAGGATAAATCAATTCGCTTTGATTCAGTTTACTCTCAATTCGATGTAGCTACTATTTACATAAACGTATACAGCAGACTGCTACGAACAGAACCTGCCACCTGCACCTGCTTCAGATGGTCTTTTAAGTGGAATGCAGTAGGTGAGTACTAACATCTGATTACGGTTTAGTCGGACTATCTCAATATCCTATGTAAACTCTAGAGTCTCCTTATAGGTCATTTACAAAATATAATCCATACTCAACCCAATTTGGAGGTGATGAGCAATATTGATACTGCAGCTTTCCAGAGTATGTCAATCCTTATGTTAAAAATGACAGAGTTCTGACCTAATGACATGACATTTGGTAAAAATGGTCTATCAGGCCCTCACCAGACTTAGTCATAGGTTGTGGATAAAACCATACTGTAATAATATTATATCAAAATATCAGAGTGGGTTATCATTATAATTTCTATGATAACTTGATGAAATGAATTACCAACATATCATCCAAATGGAACATTCTAATCTATGGTCATTAACCATTGCCTCTCATCAATAGACCAAGCTTGCCTTGTCAGTAGGATTCTGCTCTCTAAATCCTAGGGTGGAGGGTTCAAGGCTTCATTGGGGAAACTTACTGAAATGTTTTCAAAAATTAGCCCTGAACCAACACACACCAGGTTGAATGGAGTTGAATTGAATACCGATTTCAACAATCAATGACCCCGGGCCCAATTCAATATTTTCCATAGGGAGTGGTACATCTTAGGGGTACCTCTTGAAGGGAGGGGACTTGAAAATTTGGACCCCTCTTGAGGAGGTTACCAAAAAATTGACCCCTTTTTAGCAAAAAAGCCAGCGCGTTACTATAGCTCAAAGGGGTTGGCCGCGCTCAATTTCAATTTGCCTAAGGGGGGGGGCCCAAGAAATTTCGACCCCTCCTCTTAACTTAACTCTCGCCATTACATCTATCAATGTCGCCTTTCCATAAGTGAGGTCTACATATTTACAAAAGTCAACGACTCATCTAACATCCCATCCTTAGAAAGTTTTGGACACTTGATGGTCAAGTTTTCGAATCCAATTCTGACAATCAAATTATACACCCCCCCCCCTTTTTTTTTAATTTAAAATATTTTTTTGTTGTTGATCGCTCACAACACACAATCAGAAGATGCCATGATCTACCCCATCATTTTCGACGGGGTATCCTTTGAATATGCAAAACTAAAAGATTTACCAGGTTAAAAATATAAGGCTACCTATTTACTATTATTCCCAAGAGTCATGGTTTGCTGCCTAGACATGCAGACTGCCAATATTTATCTCCTAACCAGTACAGACAGAATTGCCAGGCTAGACCATTCACACAAGGTCAAATGTCCATTGGCGCCTCGTATGAATTAACGAATCAGTTAGATCTATAGAGCAGTTTTACAGGTACAATATGTGAACCACAACTTGGCAGTTACTGTCCAGTCTGTATTCAGCTACCTAACTGAAATAACCATGCGATTCAGCTTGTGATTCAGTGACATTTCCAGGTACTCCATTATACTATAATATACTCCATTGTAGTCAACACTACACTTTTTTAGCAGCATTGAGGGATTGATGTTTTGTCTATTTGCATAAAAAACTCATGTCAACTATTGTAAAATGAAATGGAATATCTAGATAGTGCGAAGCGGTTTCATTCCAATTCCATTCAGATTTATTTCAGCTGTTAGTGCTTTAAGGCTCATACCTTGCTCATGATGCACCAAGCAATCCATCTGGAGTATATCAATCCTGTGGAATTCCCATGACGCCTGAGTGTAGCTCTTGCAAGTAACTCACCAGGTCTGCATTCATGCATCATAAGACAAATGGTTTCATGGTTGTAATTAAGCAATATGTTGACCTCAAAGGGTTAACCGTTTACTTTAACAACCCTTTGTAACAGGCACAGGGATGGGCGTGCCTAACTACTGCCATAGCATTATTTATTTAGAATAATACACCCATCCCCTGCTATGAGGTTAGGGAGTGATCATTTTCTAATAACAGAAGGAGGTTGGTACACCAGCAGAGTTCTGATTTTCTGTAGCTTACCACTTTAAGCTTTGATAGTAGACATTTTCGCTAAAAAGGGGTACAATATTTTCCCCAGTCTGAAATATTTTGCTGCCCCACTCTCAGGAAGTTGCAATTTTTTCTTTCCCCCAAAAATCCACTAAGCCATCCCTTGGGGGCTGTTACAGAACACAGCGTAAAATCATAACGTAAAAAGTGGGTGTTACAAAAGAATCCTGTTTACGCAGTTGTTCAAGGGGGTGTTACAAAAACAAAATTTACGTTACTGTTTTATTGTTTTAGGTTTTTTACGTTATGGACATTTTTCAACGTTATGGATTTTATTTTTTCACACGACCTTCCGGGTGTGTGAAAAAAAGTGTAAATTTGCCAAAATTTGCCAAAATTTGAAAACAACAGCATAAGTTTGACATTTACGCTAATGTTAACGTAAATTTTTAAACACTAACGTTTCAAAAAAAAGTTAGTCATAACGTAAAAAAAAAAAAGTTCCGTAAAATAAATTTTGTTTTGTAACTGCCCCCGGCTGCCACCACTCCTGTAGTATTTGCAGCTTTGTCTGTAATGTCAAAGGTGCAACTACAGGGGCTGGTACCTACATAACAGCAATAGAGCAGACCATTGCATACACAGTGCAGTGGATGTTTTGTTAATGATACACCCATGATGGCACTTCTGGGGTACAATGGACGACCTACATGTGACATGCATGGGGAAAAAAGGCCTTAGTGAACCCTGCTTTATTGTCACAAATGGTGCTCTGTGAATCCATTCCCCCTCCATTCATATTAATCCTTTCAAAACTGGAGGATGCTTTATGGCTTATTTTAGTTTTGTTATGATGCAATAATGAAACACTAGTAAGCACTTTGCGGATACTGCATTTTTGCATCATGCATTAGTGTTGCAAGTAACTTACCAGGTCTGCATTGATGGGTCATATATATAACCAATGGATACATGGTGCATTAAAGCAATGTGTTGGCCTTAATGGGTTAAATATTGAAAGCATCGTAGCATGTCCCTGGTTGTTAACAGCACCAGTGATGAGCATGCCTGCCTAGTGACATACCATTCTCTATTCACAAGCCTGCAGGCTAAGCGAGAGATTATTTAATTAAACCAGTGGGGGTGGAGGGGGGGGGATTGGTGCCGTTTTGTGCAATTGGGTAATTGGTTGAGTTTTTTTTTTTCACAGCCTACCCCTTTAGAGTGAAGTAATGTGCTTGATTTTATTGCTAAAACACTTTTTTGTCCCCCCCCCCCCCCTTAAAAGGGGCCCAAATGTTTTGTCCCCCTTGTAAAGAAGTACAAATTCATTTGGTCATCACCAAATCCACCAACCCCTCCATGTTAAAAAATGACCACTCACATAGTCTTCGTACTGTGATGTGAAAGGTACAACTACACTGTCTCTTACATACATTTATGCTAACCCTTTAAGGGTGGCATAGTTCATTAATGCATCATGCCTTGGTCATCATCATGCATGAATGCAGCCCTGGCATTCCAGCATCAAACCAACCCTACAGGGTTCAGACACACCCATATTGTCGGGATGATGCACCAATGCAGCCCTGGCAAGTTATCTGCCGGGGCTGCATTGGTGCATCATGACGACTAATGTCATCGTTTAGCGACACCCATCCTTAAAGGGTTTAAACGGCAGACCAGGGCACCTGCACCTGATTCTGACTTTGTTGTGTAAATGGATCATTGTGGGCATGTACAGGGCAATGATTTATATATGAGGTTTTTAAGCTTTTGAGTGTGATGCTTTAGGTCTCACTTATATAAGGTGTTTTAAATGCTGTAACCAGATCTGTGACCAGTCACAGGGCTAGCTTACATTCAGTCTACCTCTGTGTGTGGCTACAACACACAGCTAGCATGGACTGCAGGTTCTTACTCATCATTATAGCACTATGTCAACTGAGGAACTGCTTAAATCTGGAAATCTCAGGTAGATCATCTTTCAATAAATCTCATGTTTAATTGGAACTATACTGTGCTATTGTTATGCTTATTTTTAGATCAGCCAAAAGAATAAGAAAATCTCTGAAAACTATTAAGTAAATCCCACCAACTGAAAATAATGTATCTGTACAGAAATATCTTCCTACAATATGTATAGTAGTAATCTTCTTCCGGCTTCCTTGACACATAAACTTTGTCAGAGCTTTAGGCACACTCAGAATATCCCACTACATATTTGGACGTGGAGTCTTTGACTTAAGCCATGATAGCCTACAATTATTAGAGATAACATTCAAGAGGAGAAATTGTACTATTATTCATTTCATTCATACTCTGCTGAATAGTGGATGAGGATGTACAATTCATACATTAACTAGACCCTATATTGGCAGGGTGTGAGTGTGTGCAAACACAGGAGGTGTTTGACATACTACAGACCATAGTCACTGGGATTGGACTTAGTCATCTCATCATCATTACACACAAAAATGAACCAGGTAATTTACACCTTTAAAGAAATATTGCATTAAACCAACATTCCTTTTCTTGAAAAACTAGCACAGGTCCAGCCTTTTAATTCACTGGCGATGTTTTGGTATATTATGCAGAGCCTTTAGGTTAAAGCCGCATTCTTACCAAGAGTCTTTATGTAATGGTTCATCACTTTTCTAGTCAAATAATAAGTGGCATCAGATGAGAGTGAAGCTTTAAAACCCTCTAACAGTTGTTTCTGTTTTCTGCATTAAAAATTGTTTGGTTTTCTTTCCTGGTACAGAATGTGGAGACTTGACAGATCTTGCAGGAGTTAAACTTTCAATCTACTCCTGCTCAAACTTGGATGTTAATCTGTTCCTGACAGCATCACTAAATCACAAGACTACTTTAAGTAGCATCATAATAAACTGTGATGTCAATACAACTGAGGTAAGGTACCGGTATTGTCCTCTAATAGTAGAGTGAGAGCATAACCTGTCTAATAAACTAGACCCGAGAAATTGAACATTTCATAGCTTATGGAAATACAGGTTGAACTGTATCTAAGAAACAAGATATGCTATATATGATAAATCGAAAAACTGTGTTTCACACAGGACATATCTTGTTGACATGGCCACTGTGGTGTCCATAAGACATATCTGCACAACATGACTGTACTAGGTTTACTTAATGGGATTCCACTACAGGCCATAAACATTTTGTAAATTGGGTAGCAATCAGGTGCAAACTTTACTGAAAACATCATACTGAGGCACCATATCAATTAGTCTCAAATAATGTGAAGTCAGATAGTATTATTGATCTGAGAAACACATATCTACCCACCTTCAGAGTGTAGTGTATGAGCTGCTTGCTGCCCGGAGTGCAGGTGGTTGGGAGAGAAGACTTCTATTGCCTGTGTATAACCTCATCTTAACTCAACCTGTCAGGGATGATGTGATGTTGGGGCTTGACCTGAGTGCTATACATCAAGTGAGCATTGTTCAGGATCCTAGCCCTACAGTTCTCGAGGTAATAACAAATAGTGATTGGAATGATACCTCAATGCTTTATTATACTTTGTCATGATACACCATTCTGTCATGATAGTCCTTCAGTTCCTGTATAAAGGAAAGGCTAGTACAAGCCTTTAAGGTGTGGGGTTGTGGTTCAAACAGCTCCTTTGAAGGACTAGACAAATTTCCAAATCGTGCAAAATGAGTCAACTTGAGTTACAGAGTCATATTTTTTAGGAGATTTTGCTTAGACCATTTACTCAGATATTCCTACTTTCAAACACCTTCATATTTTCATAAATGACATAGCTATTTCATCTAATTCAAAATATTTACAAAAGTGCTTCACCCTATCATTTGTGAGACCACCTGTTGGTTCAGCGGCATGTCTGCCCTTTGTATAGCCTAGCCTTCTGAACTGACTCCCTGGCTCTGCATTAATGCATCAGGATGAAGGATGACATAGGGCATTACAGGACTTTAAAAGTTAAGGACTGTTTTCCAACACAGGCAGGGTGCTGGAGGTCTGAGTATAAGGTACAGACCCGGGAGGGACATGGTGCTTGGAGAGTGGTGGGCAGGTACACAGACAGCTACCAAGGGCACCCAGGCTTCATCAGGAACAAGTTTGTCAACTTTGAGGGGATGCATCTCAAAGTTACTTATGAACATGTAACTTTAATTTTGCATTCTTAGTTACATGTGTAATAAACGATACTTTGTCTCTTTATGATATTGGTAGAGTATCAATTAAAGAACAAAGTCGACACAGTTCGGATCAAGTGTTACAGGTTGCAATATCAGGTTTATTCAGAGAACCTAGACAAGCAGTCACTAAGTGTGCGAACTCCCTATAGAGTTCGGAACGGGTCAGTAGGCTAAGCAGCCGATATGATCACAGGGTCTCCTCTGCCAGCGTGGCTCAGAGTAACCGACGAGTACCGCCAGATGCCGGGTATATATAGGCAGCCAGCCTGCGCGCGCACACGCAGACCGGAAGCCTATAGCGACCTCTGTCCATACCCCAAGCCCGGGGTAGGTGTCGCCACCTACCGTCGGACTGAAGGGTTCGGACTGAGCTCGCAACACAGCATCCAACAGCACTCGTCATATAATAACCCCGTATAACCCTAGCCCCTACACTACCCCCTACCAGATAATAACCGGGAGGTAAATAATTAAGGTTATAGTCCGAAAACACTTCGGACTGGCATTATCTTATAAATACCACCTTAGGGGTTTATTAAAGTTATACCTTACAAACAATATGACGTTACTGTTGAACACAAAAAGGTATTAATTACACACATATCTACATATATAGACCGTAATGAAAATTACGCCCCATTCCCTAGGATAGATGGAGTTAATCTATACATATAGTATACACAACACTTGAAAAAGTACAATATCACAGTAAAAAAATTTCGTCCCTTCAGGACCCCGAGCTAATTACACTCGTAATGAATAATACTTATAAGTGATAAACACTATCACTTCTTTTAAGGTTTTAGAAACATATTAAAGTATTATTACAAAAAGACATCATACGTGATTTTATAGCGAAGATCCGGATCCTCTCTTGATGATGTTGCATTCCGCCCGGCTTTCAGAACCTACTTCATTCAGCTCCTACTCACCGGAACGAGAAAGTTCATAGCTCATGCTCGGGAGCTTATAGTAGTAAAAAAAAATTCCAAGTCCTGCCTCCAGGCGATCTTCGGACTTATAATTAGGAGCACTCGGTCCTGATATATATAGTTTATATATAAAAAAAAAAAACATCTCGTATCGGATCCATGGTGGTAGCGTACTCCTGTCCCGAGCTTTGATCTCTCTCCGGATCTCCTCGTCCTCCTCCGTCCGTTCTGCCTGGCAGACTGCCTCCTTGCGTAGCCAGCCTGCCGCTTCTTTTCGTCCGGATACTTGTACACCCTATAGCAGAGTGTTTTTAACCTGTAGGGGTGGTATCCTTAAAATACCCCCCCTTCTCCTTGATCGGATCCTAAGATAGGGTAATCCTATCCGGATTCCGAGTCGTCTTTAGGGCTCGGCTTGGCCGCAGCTTCCTCATCATCAGAGTCGGACTCAGCTTCCGCCAGAGTCAGCTCCTGGAGCCAGAGCTCGATTTGAGCCCGAGTCCCATCCCATTCGTGCATCTCGTGCGCGAAACAGTCTCTGAACCTCCGACGTTCGTGGTCCAGTTTTTCCTCGGCGTTCTTGACTGCCAGCTTCTGCTTTTTCCTTTCGGATTTAGCAGCAACTCGCTCAGTCCGAGCATTTTCACGCTCCTCCTGAACTGACTCCTGGGCCGCTGCTTTTTGAGTAGCGACTTCACTCCGGTGGAGATGATGCACCGTGTCCAGGGACAACATCGGCACCTCCTGACTTAAGCCAGTAAGCAATCGGTGGAAGTTATCCTGCCACCGGTCAAAGGCCTCCTGTCCGGCTTCGTAGGACTTGAAGTCAGCGGGAGGAAACGTGGGAGGGCCCCTTAGTCGCAAGACTAAGTGCCCCTCCTCCGGAGTCTCCTGTGGGGGATCCGGAGTCTGTTTTGGCTTCGGCTTTTGCTTCACCGAAGCCTTGTCCTTCCCGGTCTGGGTGAGAGTTTGTGACTCCCCACCCGGAACCAAATCCAGATTGGGGAATTCGTCAGCGAACGATCCCCCCGTACTGGAGTTCGGATCCTCCAGACTAGGCCGAGGTGGCTTGTCCTTGGGACCCGACTTCCAGTCGGTCGTGCGAGAGGTAAATGCCGGTCCTTTGTACCCCGGATCTGCCTTCTCCATAACGGATTGCCTTTCATCCGTTTTCTGTTTCTTCGGGTCGGTGGGCTCCGAGGACCCATCGGATCGTTTCGGAGCTCGCCGCTTCCGTGTACTGGTACGCTGCTGGTACTCTTCGAACTCGTCGTAGAGTTCGCCCTCCGGGATATGGAGATACGTGCGATCCGGGTTCACCTTGTAGAAGACCCGCACCTTCCCTTTCTCGTTGGAGCCAAAATCCACCTCGAGATTGTCACTCTTGTCTACTAGGGTCCCAAAATGGGAGTAGACTTCTGCGTGAGCGGTCTGAATTCGTTCCGCTGCAGTCTCCAGAGCCAAGCTATGGAACTTGGCAAGGTGTCGAATGATGTCTGCTCTGGTATAGAACAGACCCCCATTCGGACAACCCTTGCTCTGCTTCGAACCCACACTCAGGCAGTCATATCGCATGAAATGACGTAAGTGATGGCGGGTAACATGCCTTGCATACCGAACCTTGGTAGGCCAAGTTCGGGGTTTCTCCAGGGTCTCATCGATGTCTCGACAAGCTTTGAATGGGCACTTACTAAATGAATGCCATCTAGACATTGCCCATGCCAACTTTGTCTTTTGAAGGAGCGAATGGTATTTGGTGCTACCAGTTCGGACCTTCTCCAGCAATTCGTAGTGGTACAGCTGTACCGACTTGTCTAGAGGATCATGTTTGATCCATTCTTCGTCGTCCGAGAGGCCGTCAGGACCCACTTCCTCCGGAACCTTGGATGACCGCTTATCTTTAACACAGTCATTTACACACATGGGTTTAAAGAACTGAAACCCACCAGCGGCATTGGCTCGGAGTGCAGTCCGGACCAATTCCTCTAGTTCGTTGTCCGGGATTGTGTTCTTGTCCAATCCCTTCAGAACTTCATCTACCTCCTCAGGGGACTGACCCGCATTCAGAGATGTCAACCGGATAGTCTCCCGTAGGTATTGATGCCTACGACTGGCCTTCTCCATCCGACCAGTGTCAGCAGACCTAGTCGCAGCTGTGCTCTGTTGGACAATCTCTTCCTCCAGAGTATCATTAAGAATAGACTCGTTAGTCTTTTTCTCCATGTTCCGGGCCAGCCTCATGGCCGGCGTCAGCTGTCGCCTTTTCTCCCTTCTATTATGCACGACCTTGAATTCGTCTGCGAGTAGCATTTCGTATTCAAGGGCCGCGATAAGTTCGGGGCGTCCTTCTGACTCAGCAACCAAGCGAGCTGTAGCCGCCGATTCACTGAGGCCTTGCATTGCAGCCGTCACGTAGGCCGGGAACCAAGTCGGAAACCTGTCGGACAGAATGTCCAGGCCCCGGAAGGTTCTCATCTGGACCAAGTCAAACGACCTGATCTCCTCCTTGGTCATCTGTGTGATGATGGCTCCTCGTAGCAGGGACGGGACGTCGGCGTCCTCCTTATCCCATGCTTCATGTTGGACTGGGGGGATTATCGGTACCCCCGATCCACCTGAACCACCGCCTGCAGCTTGGTCCAGTTTACCGGCCTCATCCGAAGTATCCATATTGGATGGCTCCAGACGGGGCTCGGCAGGCTGGTGAGGAGTCTCCACTTGGACGGGGGTTGCTCCTGCAGGAGGCCTCTCCACCCGAACGGGTACTTCTCTTCTTGGCTCCACTGGAGCCGGTAGCTGGAAGGTGATGCCGGACAGCACCTCCTGCACAACTTTGACCGTATGAGCTGCGGATGACGTATCCATAGTCTCCTCGGTCCTAGTTTCAGTTGGGTGAGTTTTCGTTTTCGGACGAGCTCCCCCGTGCCCGGACGTACCAGCCATGGCTGCGGCCGTAGCGGCCACTGCAGAGCTGTTGTCCAACTCTCGCGAGAAGGACAACACATCCACGGCTGACGTCGGAGCAGCTGACGTTCCAGCTGCTTTACTGGCATCCTTTTCCTTGCTAGGGATCGGGATGTTTGACTTGGTAGGGCCCGGAGTCTTGACAGCCTGAGTGCTGCCGGACGTCTGTCCCTTCTTCTTCTGATCCTTAGCCCCTGGCTTCGGATCAGTTTTCTTTTGATCCTTTGGCACCTTTGGAGTCGGAGCCTTGGGAGTGACCGTCTTCGGATCCTTGGTTACCGTGGCAGTGGCAACCTTCGGATCCGCTTTCTTAGTACCCTGGGTACTAGGCTTCTTCGGATCGGGCTTTTTAGGCTCGTCCTTTCCCTGAGGCTTCTTTCCAACACCTACGTGTTTAAGAGCCTTGGTACTAACCTTACCATCGGCCGACCGGGACCGATCTCGGGTAGCACCCTTACCACCGCGCGTCCTCGGACGTGAAGTGTCGGAGTCGCTGTCGCCTCCCATAGACAGTTTCCTTGTAACTGTCTTCTTGAGGCTGGGCGAAATGCTCAGACTGCACATCCGAGAGAGATGTCCAGTCGACTCGGAGGGGTTCGACTCTACTGCACTGTAGGCGATCCCTCGCAACATTCCGGAGTCCTCGCTGCCCTCGGGTGACGGAGACTTCCGAATCGGTGACACGATCGGATCCACACGTAGTTCCGACAGAGTCTGGCTAAGCTCATCACCACTGGGGCTCTGAGCGTCCATGTGCTCCTCGGTGGCGGACGCCACCTCGGAGTGACCGGAGAGTTCGGACTGGCGGAGCTGTTGCTCGGCCATCCTCACTTCTTCAAGTGTCTTACGACGGGGAGTTTGACGGGGAAACACTTAGTTCCCCGTCTCCCTCTTTGTCTTAGACTGACCAGCAAAGAGTACTCACAGTTCCTACTCTTTGTATGCCTTTCTTACTCCTCTAGTTGCCCAAAAACACCGACTTCTCCGCTGCCGACACCCGCACGATTGATCCGGGAGAGCCCCAAAATCAATATGGCGGTTCCCTCGCTTTTGTTTTTAAAACAAAGCGCATGCGCAGCGTCTCGCGTGATTGGACGCGATCCCGTTACCCGGTGTGACCCAATTATCGCTTAATCAGGTCACGACCTTTCCCGCCCGCAGCTCGGGCTCGGGGGATCACACTGCCACGTAGGCGGCTCGCAAAAGTCAAAATATACTTCGAATAAAGAGTTCGTCAGGAGTATTAGTGGATTAATATGGGAAATCGAAGATTACCCCACCGGATTATCCGTCCACCACCCTCGGGAGCACTCCAACATTCTTTTCTATTTGACTCTGAGCGCCCCTGTTGGTAGCACACATATAACATATAAAACAACACAGGACACCACACTCGTTGTGTAAACAAGCTAGGTTACCGCCCCTCTGGCCACCAGCCTTGGGCTTCGCCGAACGGGTTTCCCGTTCCCCTCTCGTAACCTGGCCGAAGGACTCTCGTTCTTAACTAAAATTCCAGCCTTGATTTTAGTTTTCCGTGCCCTTCTTCCTTCGCCTGCCGAGACTTTCTTTTTCACAGTCTTCTGGGGCTTCTTTCGTACCACTCTCTTAGGGGTATCCGCTGACACCCCTTCCAAAGGTACAAATTTAGCCTCCGAAGTTCCCTTTTCCACCTCCGTTTCCGGGGTGAGCTCCCTTCCAGCCCAAGCACGCAACCGAGCCACATGGCTCGTCCGGATGCGCCCTGCTTCGGACTGGATCAACACAGTCGTCTGACTGATACATTTAACCACGGTGTGTGGTCCATCCCAGTTATTTGCCAGCTTGACGTTGCAGAGCGGTTCGTGCAGGCGGATCACTCTATCCCCTACTACGAAGCGTCGCAACTTCAATCCGGTGTCATAACCTACCTTCTGCCAATTCGCAGCTTTGAGCAAATGCGCCCTAACTGTTTCGTAGGCAAATTTGAACCTCTCTCGTAGAGATTCTACAAATAGCACCGTACATGGTGCTTCCGGACTGATCCCTACCACCCCGAATACTAAATCCGCCGGCATGATCAAGTCCTCTCCGAACACCAAGAGGTTTGGTGTGCAATTTGTCGAAGTGTGGACCGTATTGTTATACGCATGTACCACAAATTCGCACTGATCGTCCCAATCATCCATATGGGAGTTCACTAACGGCTTCAAAACCTGGATCAAGGTCCGATTGAACCGTTCCACCTGCCCGTCGGACTGTGGTCGGTACGGATTGGTCCGAGTTTTGCATATAGCCAACTGATGACACATAGCTGCCCAAAGCTTGGACTCAAATTCTCTCCCTTGATCGCTATGTAACATCAAGGGAGCCCCCAGATGGAGGATCCACCCCTTTACTAGTGCTTCCGCACAAGTAGCAGCAGTATGATCCTCTAGTGGGTACACTCGGGTGTATTTCGTATAGTAGTCCGAGACCACCATCATACACGTATTACCCTTAGGAGTGGGTTTCACTCCACTGATAATATCCACGGCTATTCGAGCAAATCTCACCCCGAATAGTTCCTGCTGCAGTGGCAATTTTCCTAATCCAGGACCAGGTTTGCCTAAACAACATGCCGGACATGTCTCGATCCACCTCAAAAGGTCGCCGGACATTCCGGGCCAGTAATACCTCCGACTCAGCCGTTCCAAAGAGCGTTTCTTGCCGAAATGCCCACTAGTGGAATGGCCGTGGCAGTAGTACAGGATGTCTTTCCTCATAGCAGCAGGGATTACCATTTGTAATACCCTCCGCTTTCCTGGACAAGTCTTCCACCTGCACAACAACGAGTCTCGGACCTCCAGTTCATGGAACTGTGCCAAGAAACGTCGCATTTCACGGTTTTCCAGCGATATTTCGGGTCTCACTGGACAGACCCCAGTAGGGACAAGCTCCCTCAGTCGTGCTATGGTAGGATCGGCCATCTGGTACGTCCTTATAGTGTCGGTGGACCAATCCAACAGGTTTTGCAACAACCCATCATAAGGCAAACGCACACTCGCTACCACAGCATTGTGAGCACCACAATCCCCACATTCCGGACGCACACAACGGCGTACCGGACGTCTACTCAGGCAGTCAGCATTAATATGCTTTGTGCCCGCTCGGTGCTGGATATGAGAGTTCTCCAGTCCGAACTCGCTGAGGTGGTTCAACCATCGACCAATCATTCCCTCCGCATCCTTAAAGTTAAGGAGCCACCTGAGGGCCGAATGATCAGTGCGAAGTGTGAAATTCCCTCCATATAAGAAGTGCCGAAACTTCTTCGTGTATACCACCACTGCGAGCAACTCTCGCTTGGTAGTACAATAATTTCTCTGTGCCTTGTTCATACTGTTACTAGCGAACGCCAACGGGACCTCTACTCCGTCCTGGATTTGGGACAATGCGGCCCCGATGCTCTCATTGCTCGCATCAGTGTCAAGGATGAAATGCCCCTTCTCCGTAGGGTATCTCAGCACTGGGGTGGTCCGGAACAACGCCTTAATCTCTTTGAAGGCTTCATTCTGTTCCATCCCCCATGGGAAGGGTTCCTTTTTCCTCCCCGGAGTCCAATGGCTCAACCGTTGAAGGGGCTGAGACACCCTAGAGAATCCGAGGATGAAGTCCCTGTAATAGGAACAGAACCCTAGGAAGGATCTGATATCCTTCGGTCCTTTTGGAACTTCCCAAGTCTCCACAGTCTCCAGTTTAGTCGGATCAGCCTGCACACCCTCGGTGGAGATGATCCGGCCCAAATAGACCATGGACTTCCGAAAAAGTTCACACTTCTTTGGCTTTAATGTCAAGCCATTGGACCGAATTCGTTCCAACACCTCTCCGAGGTTCAACGCACACTCTTCAAACGTCTTGCCGAAAACAATGACATCATCCAAGTATACCAAGCACTTGCGCCACAGTAGATCACTCAACAGAGTTTCCATCATAGCTTCAAATGTGGCCGGGGCGTTGCATAACCCGAAAGGCATCAGTTCAAACTGATACAGTCCAATGTGACTCGTAAAAGCCGTTTTCTCTTTATCCTCCTCCTTCATCCCGATCTGCCAATACCCGGACTGCAGATCAAGGGTGCAGAACCATTGGTTCCCACCCAACGAGTCCAGAGTCTCATCAATTCGGGGGAGAGGATATGCATTCTTCTTGGTTACCCCATTCAGGCGCCTATAATCGATACAAAATCGGATAGACCCATCCTTCTTAGTAACCATCTGAACCGGACTGGACCAGGGACTAGTGCTAGGCACTATCACCTTCTGTTCCAGCATGGTTTTCACTTGTTCTTCAACAACAGCTTTCTTACCCAACGGCAAACGTCGGTAAGGCATTTTGAAAGGCTGTGCATCTCCAGTATTGATAGAATGCAACACTTTGTCGGTTCGGCCTAACGGCTCCCCCTCCACTTGCCATGCATCCTGATACTTCACTACCAGCCTCCTTAGAGAATCGAGATCCATCCGATCCGTCAGATCCGTTTCGGATATCATTTTCTCGAGTCCCTCACTCAACGGGGTCGGAGAAGGGTCACCCTTCATGCTCACCTGTCCAGCGGACACTATGGCCTCACTGGTGAACACCTTCCCCAACACTGTATCTTTCTTAAGATACTGTGGTTCCAACCCGGGGTTGGAAACCGGCACTACGGTCCAAGCACCATCCCCCACCAGGGTATCCATGCCCGTCAGACCGATGCTTCCCAACATGGCCACATCCGGTTCCACAACTGCTTCTTCCTCTCTCCTAAGCCCCTTGCTTCGGACCAGCACGTCACACGTCTGTCCGGGAGGAATCTTAACAGTTTGGACCACCGTTGCCACTGTCGATACTTGTCGGAGCACACATTGCTCCACCGCACGGTACGGGTGCTCTATTCGGAGTACCCCTGTACCAGGATTCAGGACCGCGTCATACAACGCCGAAAAATCCAACCCCAGTATACCGTCGTCTGCAATATCCGCAATTGTGGGAGAAGCCACATACTCCTTCCCTCCAATCCGGACCGGTATGAACGCGCGCCCATACGTCTGCATACTCGACCCATCGGCCGAACAGGCGTTTACCCTCGTTTTGAAGTTATCACGACTGTCCGGCATAAGAGCATAGAATTTGGAGGAGATAAAGGAGTGGCTGGCTCCCGTATCTACTAAAAATTCGCCCGCCCTACCGGCCACAGTAACAGACACATACCACCGCCTCCCCCCCAGCGGAGACGGGTTTACAGTGAAGCGTTTGAAATCCTTCGGAGCAGCCAGATCAAGGCCATGTTTCTTCAAATGGTCGAAACATGGATGATCCGGGGAAAGCTGGGTACTCCCTACCCACACGGTGTCTGTGACAGCCGCAACTTCCTCGTTCCTATCCGTAATGGGCCTCCCTGCCTCATTGCCGGGCAACTGATGGACTGGAATGTTAATCAGGCCGGCATCCGAGCCCCTCAGACTCGAAGCCACCCCTGATTCCCTTCCTGTCTTCTGAATTCCACTAGGCTCTACCTCTCTGGTATGTTGGCGTACTTCATCTCCAGGGGTTGTCCGCTCGCCTTCTCGGACTACCCCCTCTAGTTTCCCTCCTTTCCGGGAACTTTCGGACTCGGAGCCGTACACTCCGCGGCAAAGTGACCGATCTCTAAGCACCTATAGCACTTAGCGGTCCTCCGATTGATCTTCCTTCTGTTAGGCTGTGTAGCCCCCTGAATGGAAGTCGTCATCTTTTCAAACAGCGCTGTGAAAAACGCTGCGTCCATCACCGGAGCCTTCGGCTCTGATGACTCCCTTTTCGGAGGGGGGTTTCCACCCCCTTCCGGCTTCTTATTCTTCCACGGCGGTTTAGAGGAATTTCCATTCCTCTTGAACTGAGCCGCTGAAGCTATCGCCCCCTCCTCATCACTGCCCGAACCATCAGACTGTTCCGGAGAACATTCTATAATGGCCGAGGCCCGGGTAGGCATCCGGTCCCCTAACAGTGACTTTTTGAGAGCATGTATGTCGATGGCCTTAAAAAGGTCATCTAGTGACGTATCTGCTCTCCACATGTCATACACCGTTTGTTGTATGTCTGGGTCTCTCAGTCCGGCAACGAACTGAGAGAACAATTCCTTAGAGAATAAGGCATCATGGATTCCTGAAGCAGGGTGTACCTTCTTCAGGAGTCTCATCAATGCAAGTCCGAAAACCCTTGGAGCCTCGTTCTTGCCTTGCACACGCTTCTTAAAAGCGACCATCGGATCGATCCGTGCGGAATCTCCGTACAGGATGGTTCCGATTTCGACGAGCTGTTTGAAAGTTCCGCGGGGTCCCTATTCCTCTTTCCACTGCTCAACTGCCATGAGACCATCTCCCATGCGTAATCCCTTACAAACGTACGGGATTGCATCCTGTTGGTCCCACCCGCTGAGGTTTATATCCTCAACGGTGGCCCCCAACCAATCTTCCCAGGAATTCTTCTGCCAGTAGGGAAATGGCTCGCTAGCTATGCGTCTAGCAGCATTGGATGAACCTCTAATCTTAGAGGTTATCGCCAGACATTTAGAAATGGATGCTGACGCGTCCTTTTCCGCACCTACATTGTGCAATCCGATCCCCGCTATTGCGGGATTCGTATCGTACAATTCTTGCAATTCTGTACTCAGCATTGTTCTCCTGGGAGCCTTCTTCGGACTCTTCGCACCGGGAGTCGCCCCCGGAGTAGCGCCCGTGGTTGGCACACTATTCTGTCTGTCCAGAAAAGCCTGGTAGGTCCCATACGACACTATGTCCGTAGTGGGGTCTACGCCCTGTCCGAACCACCAGTTCTTCTCCTGATCAGTCATATACTGACACTGCTGGGCCAGAGCAAGCAATCGTTGATGCTCTGACTTCTCTTTCTCCAGCTCTTTGGCCTGCTTCTCAGCCTCCTCTTCCTGTTGAGCTTTTTCCAGTTTAGCTTTAGCAGCCTCTCCGGCAGCTCGGAGCCCTTCCTTTCGAGCCCTCAGAACCGCCGCTTCCTGCTCCGCTAACTCCTCTGCGAGAGCAGCGTTTTCCTTCATTCGTTTCTGTTGCTGCTCTAAAGCAGCCTGCTGTTTGCGATACACGTCTCGCCTTTCTATTTCCAAGTTTTTCTGCTCCTGGAACAATATGTTTGCTTGGCACTCTCGCCATTGCAACAAACTTGCAGGAGTCAGGTCGGTTTTCGCCGCCTTATCCTGTTCGGCCGCTTTTTTCAAGCGGACCGCGTCTAGTTCTTGCTCGTCCACTCTCAACTGCGATCGTGGACTCCGAACCAACTCCGACAATGGTCTTCCCCTGCCTACTGAGGCTAGACCGGTCGGGGCTGTAAATACCTGCTTTGGTATCGGACGGATACCACTGATCCCTACCCTTGGTGAGGAATCACCCCCCCTGCCTCTGCCCCTGGATCGTCCCACTCGGAGTGGTCGTCCCGGTGTCGAGGTTGACAAGGCAGGTTAAATGGTTACTCCACGTCCCATAGGCTGATTGGGAGTGTCTGTAAAGCTCATGTAATGGAGGCCTTCCGGACTACCATTGTCTGCAGATGCGAATGAGGTACTGCTGTCGTGCATACTTTCTCGCGTCTCCGATAAAAACTGTTGTAAAGCAGCTCTTTTTGCTTTCAGAATGTCGCACTCCGTCACTAGACTTCGGCGGACCTCCTGTAAGTCCTCTGTGTCCTGAACAATGGCTGTTCGGGCCCCTTCTGCTTCATGCATTACAGCGTCTCGAGCTGCGCAAATATGGTTCAGCTCCGTGTTTGCCTTGACAAACTCAGACCGGATCCCTCGGAGGTCTGCTTCTTTCTGATCGTATTCCGCTCGGACTCTGCTGAGGGATTGTACCAGCTTTTCATTCTCCTCCAACAAGGTAGACAGCCTTGCGTCCTTTTCCTTGATCTTGGAAGCTCTGTGTGTGACTGCACCTTCCAATGCAATCAAACTGCTTTTCCATTCATTGGATTGCTTCTGAATGGTCAACAATTCCATTTGAGCCATCTGTACACGTTCCTGCACTCGGGCTTCTCTCATGTCGTCAAACCGACGCTCCTCCAACAGGGCAAACCTCCTCGGAGTCGGCGCGGCTGACCTTGACCCACCAACGTTGAACAAGGACAAGTTCATTTCTTCCAATGAGCGGCTCATTATGGTAGGACCCCTGGGTCCTCGTGCTGCGTCTGTTCCGGATGGAACATTCGCCCTACTGTGGGTATCTGCCTCATAACTGGCATCTAGCCCCTCCGGTGACAAGGCTGCTGCCTCATCAGGAGACCTCGCTGCTCCGTCCAGAGCCCGAGGTCTGTGCTACTGCACAGGCTAACCTGCGTTTCACTCAGAACTGGTCACGGCACCAGTGTAATAAACGATACTTTGTCTCTTTATGATATTGGTAGAGTATCAATTAAAGAACAAAGTCGACACAGTTCGGATCAAGTGTTACAGGTTGCAATATCAGGTTTATTCAGAGAACCTAGACAAGCAGTCACTAAGTGTGCGAACTCCCTATAGAGTTCGGAACGGGTCAGTAGGCTAAGCAGCCGATATGATCACAGGGTCTCCTCTGCCAGCGTGGCTCAGAGTAACCGACGAGTACCGCCAGATGCCGGGTATATATAGGCAGCCAGCCTGCGCGCGCACACGCAGACCGGAAGCCTATAGCGACCTCTGTCCATACCCCAAGCCCGGGGTAGGTGTCGCCACCTACCGTCGGACTGAAGGGTTCGGACTGAGCTCGCAACACAGCATCCAACAGCACTCGTCATATAATAACCCCGTATAACCCTAGCCCCTACACATGTTTAACTGATTGAATACAACATATAGGTAGGATTCATAGAGAATCTACCCGGATAACTGTTTGTTAAGTTGCAGAAGTAAGGTAAATTGTAATTCAAAGTTAAAGGTAAGGTAGCAATTCCTACTTAGTAATAGTATATGCATATAGTTAATATATAAATATGTATTGTAAATTCCAGTGTACTAGCCACATGTTGTATGCAAACCAATGTCAGCTCTCATCAAATGCATATAATTATAGTCTGTGAGTTATACAAGGATATTCATGACTATAGAACAGTTCTAAAAGAAATCCACATTCACTCTATGATATTTCACTTTCTACAGGGCATTCCATTCATGATGACAACAAATGGGGTTACTCATGGGTTCTGCATAGATTTGTTGGAAGATCTAGCAAGTCATTTAAATTTCACGTAAGTTGATTATGACATTTTTAAAAATCATCTTTTTGAATTGAACTGAATCATCATGTTTCCTGAGTTTAAGTTGCCATAACAGAGTTCCGGTAGTTGTATAATATCAAAGATGTTGGATGGACAAGTTGAAAGTCAAGCAAAAAATTGAAATAAATTGAATACTAACAATGCTGTAGGTTTCAAGTAGTAGTATAGTCAATATGAATATTGGCTTCAATGAAAAGCTGAATATCTGGACAACCCTACAGTATGAGGTTTCTCAACACCAAGTACTTACGAATAAGGTGAACACATTTCACACTTTAGAATTGAAGAGCTTGTTTGTCTACGAACGTTTTCTGCAAATTGGGATTTTCATAATGAAGTTGAAGTTCGGAGTTTGAAGTTTGAAATGTTTATTGGCCATATGGATTGTAGCACAGATGCTTTTCATTCAACCCTCATAGAAAGAAAGATGAGGTGTGCTGTGAAGGGGAACCAGTTTCTTCATAGGAACCTTATATTGCTCATTTCTTTATATTGCTCAAGAAATCCTATCATTATCATTGATACAAGAGAGTTTAAGCTTTTGTGAACAAAACTTAATGGTACATGTCTATTTCAAGGTATGAACTAATCTACAGTATTGACAACAATTTTGGAACCAAGACATCGACTGGTCGTTGGAATGGAATGATAGGCATGATGGAAAGACAGGTGAATGCAGAATGCAAAACATAAACTAATCAAAAATAATAAAAACAAGTCCAAACTGATGTATGACATTGTTGTGGTTGCTTATAGTATATATAATAATAGGCATCTCTACTAAAGGTTTTGTATTTCATATGAATATAAATCATGTGATACAAACCTATTCAAATGCATGTATTACGCAACATCTTAACAAACTTTGCTTGGTCTTCTGTATCAGGAGGTTGACATGGTGGTGGCAGATACAACTATTACTGCCCTACGTGAGGAGGTGGTTGACTTCACTTTCCCTTTCTTTGAGAGTCCATTAGCTGTTGTGGTGAGGGTTGAGATCACCCAGAAAGCAATGCCCTGGTCATACTTATTGGACCCTTTACAGGTAAGACCCATGAGGGACTATAATCATCATTCCATTACATAACAATATAGTACATTAATTTGCTACACCAATTTGTCCTTCTTACAATCCTAATGAAAATCATTTACAAAACATGGGGGTATTTTGTAGCCACTTTGACCTAACATATATATTCAGAGATGAAGTCTAGGAATGACTTGCTTTTTCAGAATTCTCAATTAAAATCTGATTTATGACAACAGGCTATCTTTTCAAAAGTCTCAGTCTCACTACAAACCTTTTGATATTTTGAGTGGCTTTGACATTTTCTTAGGACTAGCAGTTATCACTAAAAGACTTTTATCTGACATATTCTAGTATATCTAAGTTTACTTATGCTCTTAAATCTGAAGAATGACCCCATTGGAACCAGCATGATCAATTACTAAAATGCATTGTAACCAAGGTTGATTAGGTAAATATAATAAAAACAGCACCAGCTAAGTCTTCTAGTTGTAAAGAAGCTTTAATTATAGTTGTTACAATCACTCTAGGGTAGATCCACCATGAGTCTGACATATATACCTTAAGTAGAACACTTGAGCTTGCAATAGTTCAAGTTTGCTGAGCCCCCTCCCCATGCATAATTTTACAGTTTATCTTATTTTTGCTAACAACTAGAGGGCCTATCTTGCCTCCGTGACCACAAGTTCTGGATCAAGGTATACATGTGTCTGACTCATGGTGCCCCACACTAGGAATTGAAAACACAAAAACATATTTTCCAGCTTCATGTGTGGATCACAACAGCAGGCAGCTTAGTCTTCTGTGCTGCAATTGTCTTTCTGTTTGACCAATTTGTAACTTTCGTCAAACTTCGCAATGATGAAGATAGCATATTTCATGTAGACCTCACAACGCCCAGCCTGCAGAACAGCGTCTGGTTAATGGTTTGTCTATATGCAAGACAAGGTAGGTCATTTATTGATTGATTGGTTTTTATCATGGTACTGACAGCTTGGATCCTGGGTCCTTGCTGTTGTTTTGAGTATGGAGTACATACATAATGGTCACCTTTACATTCAGTCTCTTGGCAACCATAACTATCCCATATAATTCAGGGTTCTCTTAGTAAACTGACCCCTACAGTATATTCTAGATTCCTGTTTTAGACCGAGAGCATGTCGCATTCTTTAACTGATCTGTTTTAGATTTGTAAGTCAATTTGTTAAACCTATATCAGCCCATATCCCTGTTTGGAACCTAATTTATCCCAAAAGTCCAACCATTTTCTTTTACATGGATTCTTTGTTTGATTTTTCATACAGAGAGTCTACAGGACAGTACATTTGTTCTACAGATAATAGTTGTAGTAACTTCAAATTATTTTTCGGGCACTAGAATTTTGTTTCACAGAGCTTCCCAGTCACATGTATTTATATCTTCAAAAAGGTTTAGAGAAGATTCCCTCAGCGGGTTCTTTGAGACTGAGTCTCGGTGTCCTCTGGTTGTTACCCTTACTGGTTGGATGGTTGTATTGTGCCAACCTGACGGCTTCTCTAACAACCATTGAAAGACAGCCACCTTTTAACACTCTGGAGGAACTGGCTCAGAACACAGAGTATACCATTCTGATGAATGGTGGTGGTGCACATCAGATGTTACTGGAGGTAAGTGCTCTAAATATTTCTAGTTGATCTTGTTCTCCTTATATGTTAGTCTTTTTTAGAGTAATTTAACTTCATTTCACGTTTTGTGGATTTACAAATACATATAAATATTCAATGTTTCATATCGGGTATCGATATATATATTTTTTTATGATGAATAGAAGTCACATGATTTTGCTTCTATATAATCATCAAGAATACATGTCATATCACAGTTTGGTTTTGTCGTAAATTGTTACATAGGAAAGCTTTTAATATATTATTGTGGATTACCAGTGCTATTTTTTTTCTTTAAAATGTACTTTTGAAGATTTCAGTGTAGCTGATGTTATATTCCACCCTAAAATCTCCTTGATTTTTCCATGGACACAACAGCAGACATGCTTTGCAGTTCTTGCAATAAACATGTCCTAGACAATTTCAAGATTAAGGTTAACGTTAAATTTAGGCAATTGACACTCATCTAGTGTCAATCCATATTGTCAGTGTAATTTTGTCTACTTTCATGATAAGTATCAGTTAATAACTACGTCTTGGTGATGGGGTTAGCAAACTATTATGAGATTTCTATTATAACCAGACTTCAAAATCAGGAGTTTTTGCTGCACTATGGAAAAAAATATCGAAAACAAAAGACGTCTCCCTGTTATCTGGTACAACTGCTGCTGTGAAAGAGATGTTCAATGATACCAATGGTCGGAACAAATATGCGGTAATTGAGGAGAGAACCTCCATAAAGACCAAACTGGCAACTCTCTTTAGAACACGATGTGATTGGGCATTGATACCTGAGACGTTCATGAATTCCGGTTACGGGATTGCTCTTCCTGAAGGGTCACCTTACAAGGAGGCCTTCGACACATGGTGAGTGCATTTTGTAAAATTCAACCTTATTCTGTCAGTAGCGCACATTAACATAATTTGGTTGATATTGACCAAGTTTCAGGATCTTCATAGAAAGTTCTCCTTTTGGCCTAAATTGTATTTAGTTCCAAAAGCTGTAAAGAAGATAACGGTTTCCAATTTAGGTTTGAACACGGTGTGTGCTTAGAACATGCTTTTAGGACACTCAAAGAATGTAGACCTAGGTCATACTAATTCAAATTTTAGTTATCAAGAAATTATGTAAATGTGTATGTTTTCTCGAGCTCATTTCATTCAAGACAATGTACGCTTTAATTTGATACCATATATCCCCCATTTTCTCAGTTTTCCATGTAAAATTGCAACAAGAAAAGAACCTTTAACAAGCTGTCTCTGGAGTATTTTAGGATGGTAGGTAATGGAATGATAGAAGTGATAACAATATATATCAATGTGGTTTAATTATAGATGCTATACTACTGATATATACTTGGTGGCCTGAAAGTATTACCTTATTAGCAAGATGACTGTAAACAACAGTGCAATAGCAGTTTTATCATCTTGCAGGGTCAGGTCAGCTGTGTGGTCTGGATTAACCTTGAAGTATGAGAAGAGACACTTCTACAAATCCAAGTGTGATGAGATAAAACTAGGCACACAGGCAGAGTCTGGGAATATCAGTCTGGACCATGTGAAGACCATCTTTATCATACTGCTGGGTGTTCTAGTTGTATCAACAGCGGTTTTCTGCATGGAGCGCATGTCTTTTAGAAAGCTACCACATGTTGGTAGAATCTCAAAAGGTTGAACACAATCAAAGAATTAATTAAGCATTGGCCTGTAACCATTAAGGCAGAATTTGAGATGCAGTCATATTGTCATGTTGTCAACCTAAGGGCAGTATTCTTCTGTAAACATATTTCTTGCAATTTTTACAGTTTCTTCACAAAAGCCCATCCCTTCTTCTGCAGGATTAAATGCTTGTTCTAGGACCATCACAAATACAATGCATTTTAAACTCACTTCGTCAGTACAGAGGTTTTATATATCAATTTTAGGAGCATAAAGGTTCCTATCATGTTTAAAGGTTTCTATTCCTATATAGGATGTTTTTATGGTTTAGAATGAAATCGGGTTTATTCTTAAGCAGACATGTTAAAAGAAAAGACCAGCTTTGTTTTAAGTGGCTGTCTATCACTACTAATGGCATTGATTAGCAATACAATGCCATTCATTCTGTTGAAGTATGTACCATGTAGCATTAAACCTGTAATATACAATGCCAAGCCAGGTCAAGAACGACGTCACAGAAGACCAGAAAATAGCCAGACATACTCAGCCCAGCTCTATTGATTGGTCTAGACACCACTATAACGACTCCTTGATTGGTTGCTCTGTAATCTACACCAATGCCAGTTGGCCTGAATCGTCACTTAAAGGCAACTCAAGAACCAATCATAGGGCAGTGTAGGTGCAGATAATTTTGTATCTTATATTTGTTTCGTTTATATTGGCTCATGTGGCCTTTTTGATAACTCTTTTTATAACATGTACTAAAATATGGGTTTGTAACTTATTAATAAAGACATTGAATACCTCCTTAATCTTAAATTGGTTGTCTGATGCATCATAAATGATGGTAGAAAAAACCCTATTTGCATGATGTTAATATGGCTGAGCACATTTTTGTTCTCTTGTGACGTCACTCTCTAAATGTTTATTTCTGGTTTAAATACTAAATGTTGTACCCTTTGATAGCGTGTGTGTCAGAATTGTCAATCAATTGCATGCACCTTATGTGAATGACATTTCCATCAATTGCACACATCTATGAGAAGAGATAACAATATATGACAATCAGGTAAAATGGAAGTAGCCTGCAGATAGATAAACTAAGGAGAAGGTTGTAGAAGCACCTAATGGGAAAGGTCGGAAACACATCGTTGATTCAAGGTTGATATCCCAACTGGTGTTTTTTTGACAATAATGAAATCATAAGATTCCATCAATATTGACCACGGGTTGATCAACCATGTAAACCTCTATGAACTGTTCAATGTTAATTCAAGCTTTTGTGCCTATTTAGAGAGGAACATATTTAACATTCATTGTTATCTGCAATACTCATGAAGGAAGCAGATTGTAAACCTTGTAATCCTGTTGTCTAGTAGTATCATATAAAGGCTTTCTAAAGATGAAAGAGATCGCACCACATTTTGGCTGCCAGTAGAAGAACTGGACATCTCCAATTGTACCTCAGTAATTTGATACAAGCAAAAACAATTGTATGTACTTTTATATTTTTGTGATTGCAGAATAAAGTTTTGAAATTAAGAAAAAAATGTAAATTGATGTCATCATGAGACTATGTGCCCTGCTGCTGCCATCTAGTGGAGACATCTGGAAGTGTGTGGACACTGCTATTGTCATGTAGCATGGTACATACAGCCTTCCATACTTTCCTAGTGTATTAGCCTACAGGTGCAACTCTTAATAGCGCGTAAGCCAAGCCATTTCCGACTGCCAAATTGAGGGTTTGGTCGCCACCATGATTTTTAGATAGCTATTTGTATGGGGTATCAGAAAATATGAGGTGGCCTTGCCTCAGGAGTAGCTTAAGGTCAGGGTAGGGCTTCAAGGTCAGAGAAGTCTAGAAAAATCTGAAATTTATTGATTCACATATGCAAGTGAAAAGTCACTTTAAATTTGAATTTCCCAACAAATAAAATATCTACAGCATACTACTCATTCAGGGCAACACGAAAAAGACAAAAAAGATAATTTTTCTCAAGGTCAACATCATTTTATTCAAGGTCAATCTCAGAAAAGTGACTTTTCTATTAAAACAGTTACCTTTCAACTCTAATAGATTCCTCAAAAATATCCAGACATTCCCCATAATGCATGAGGGAATACCTACATAGTTAGGGATCATGGAAAAATGAGGTGGACTTCCATATCACATGGCTTTTGGTAAGGCACAGCCTCATTCCACACTGATGCTGTAAAATAGCAGGGTCTGCAACAGCACACTTAAAGGGCAAGAACCTGGCAATAACTTTGTTTTTTCATTCATGTTAAACACCTAGAATATGCTATGCTGTGAGGCCGACCGAAACGTCTTTTTCATTTTTATTTTTTAAAGGTCAAGGTCACTTAAATCAGGGTCACATGTGTAAAATTAGATGTTTGATAAAAATCAATCTTGGATGGTAATAAAGTTAACAGAAATGTTCATATCCACATCAATATCTGTCTATGCATAGCATCAAATATATGCAGTTTAAGAAAAAATGTGTTTGAAATCCGTATCATACAGTAAAGAGTAGGTTTAGGCCTCTTGTGATTGTTCATATAAAATAGAAACTGCATATAAACATATTGGCCTCAAATTGTGATAGAATTTCATACACAGTTTATCATATTTTATCAACGCTTTAGGGCCTGGCATTGACTATAGAAAATACCATGGCTGGCTGAGCACCTTCTATATTTTATACCATTGCTGGCCAAGCATGGACTATAGTCATCATAATTAACTCGTTTGGATTTGGGAAAGCTTTCTGCAAAACATCTGGGCCCACCACCAGCAAATACTTTCTTGGTCAGCCCTAATGGGTTAAGGTGGGTCAACACAAAACACTCTTTGAATGTGACCTTCATTAAGGTCAAGGTCACTTAATTACTTAAACAATTTTACATAGATATCTTAAATGATTACTCTGGATTAAATTTACTATGAAGAGTTAACGATTTAGGTCAGACCTTATCTGACCTTTATTGGGTTCAAGGTCATTCTAAATATGGTTATTGTATATGATACAAACTTATGACTGATGATAGGAACATCTAATTTGCACAGTGTGGTCAGATTTATTGTATTGGACTACTAGTCAATGTCGCTTTCCTCACTTGAGCTGTCACTCATTTGCTGTTGAATCTCATCGTGCATCATATTGGCACAGTCATCCAGTTTACAGGCTGGTGTGCACTGCAATTCATTATCAACACAAGGGCATTTAGATTGTTGGCAAGATCTTGAGCAAGTGCAGGCCATCAATTCTAAGACTACCTCTACGGCTGGAGAACCTCTCATCCAGTCAATTGATAGATTTGTGCCTTCAATGATCCCACCATGGTCTTGGGGGTTTGGAACTACTGGGAATGGCTCAAGGCTTCATCTCCAGATTGCTACTTGATAGTTAGCCCTGATATGAGGCAATGCTTGTACAAATAGTCCTCACATGGTGGCAATTGCCCAGACTCAACATCACCACGCTTGACCCTGAACAGCTCATATCTCAACTCATTCACCTTTTTGATCTTCAATCTGGCTGCATACATTTTGCATACAAATTCTTACAGAAGTGTGGACAGGTCAGGGGACATTGTTCAGTCTTTTCCTACAGTTTGCATGACAGTTTGCGTGTTTTTGTCCTTCATTAGAATCTTCAGACTGCTGATTTTCCCTCGTCCAGCAAAAGCACTTACACTGTCGCATGTAGTGAATGCATGCATGCCAATGAGCACCACTAACCAATGCGGGGTTGGTAAAGCACAAGTAATTCGGTATAATTTCTTCAATTATTTTGGAAGTGTACACTATATACTAGTTAGCATAACTTTCTTCTGTGGAGCTATCATAAATTTCCTGTTGTATAAAATAATGTGAACAAGGCAGGGGACATTGTCCAGTCTTTCCTACTGTCTGCACTGCAGTTTGCATGTTTTTTTCCTTGTGTTGAATGACTGGATGTATAATCACCCTATGGGCAAGGAGCCTCTTGGAGTCAAGCCCAGATTCCTATCAGACATTTTATTCAAATAATTTATTCACCAATGACTCTGGCTTCTTCCTGATTCAGTGATCAGTGGTTGGGGCGTAAATCCAGTGATTGAGCTGTCATCTATTGTGTGTTCCTGTACTTTAATACAGTCAAACTACTCTATAAGAATCTGGAGTTATACCCGGTAGGTCCACCATTTTTAATTTCCCTGGTTGAGGTTAAACCCACTGATGAGACATACCACTATGGGTACAAATAGGGGACAAACAGGGGACAGGCCTGTCACAGTCTTGTCAGCTCTTATCAGTGCTTGTCGCCGTAACCAGCGCACCACCCTCCTGACCCCTATATATGAAAATCACAACATGCCTGGTTCCAAATTATTGTTTTGATGACCATTATATGAAATGGTTTTAAGGATGCTAGGAGTAGTAGCCCTATATCTTGCATCTAAAGGCCTGTCTTCTCATTTAGTTGGTAACAATGACCTTGACCTCAGATAGGGTCACTACCGCAATATTTATAAAGATACTGATGATTTTGGTATGCATCTGATATCTAGATATATCTAGATATGTTTACATACATCATTCTGTCAACAACTGAGATGTAAAGACATTTTATTCATTTGGCATCATTGTACCCTCCAATAAAAATGACCTTGACATGGATAAAGGTCAGGTCAGATGAGTTCTTTGGTATGCCCTTCCTCAGTGATATATAAGAAGTTGATATCAAACAAAAAGGAAAGGTCAAGGCACATGGGAGAATCCATATGTCTAAATGCGGTTTAGACCAGAGGTACGAGGCTTGCACCTACACTAAGATGCATGATATGTAAATTAACCATATTATTCTTTGAACCCCTCTGTATAGCTATACAAAGACACACATTGATATGTATATAAACATATTTGTCAACTTTATATTCATCCAAAGTTGATTATTCTCAGTTGTGATGTGATTTTACCTGATGTGACCTTGATTTAAGTGACTTTGACCTTTATGAAAGGGTCGTTTGGGTTGGCCTTACAACATAGTATATTCTAGGTTTTTAAAATGAAGGAAAAGACAAAGTTTAACCAATATCCTGGCCTCTTGAGTGTGTTATTGTGAATCTGCTATTTTATAGCATCATGGTGGAATGAGGCCACGCCTTACAAAAAGGCATGTAATATCGGAGTCCACCTCATTTTTCCATGATCCCTAACTATGTAGGTATTCCCTCATGCATTATGGAGAAATACTGGATATAATCCATGAACCTATAACAATTGAAAGGTAACTGTTTTGATAGAAAAGTCACTTTTCTGAGATTGACCTTGAATTGAATGATGTTGACCTTGACGAAAGTTATATTTTTTGTCTTTTTTGGGTTGCCCTTGATGAGTAGTACATCGTAGCTATTTTATTTGATTAGAAATTCAAATTTAAAGTGACTTTTTTCACTTATATCCTTAGCACAACCATAGCGTACTAATGTGGGGTGTAAAAACGGCCCTCAAAACGCCAGTGCTTTCTGTGCATGGACCCCCAGAACGTATTGATGTGGGGTGTAAAATAGGCCCCCAAAACGCCAGTGCTTTCTATGCTGGGACCCCCAGAACGTACTGATGTGGGGTGTAAAATGGGGCTTCCAAATGCCAGAATTGTGGAGATTAGAGACTCCCAAACGCCAGAGGTTTTCACATATTTCAAGGGATTCAATGTAATTTATAAGGTCAAGATTACACCAAATTATTAATCTTTTTTCTGTAATATATGTCTATGATATATGGTACTAGAGTAACTGCCTTTCTATCCCTCATAACTTAATGATTTATTTAGAATAATTGACCTTGAAAATCGATTATCTCATAATTTTGCAATATTTGATATAACATGTCATTTATAGTACTATATCTCACGATGATATATTAGCTCAATTCAAATTATTTTGAGATCTCAGTATGATCAAACACTTCAAGCTGCATATTATGTTGGAATTTAATCTTAATTACCATGTGATATGATGAATTTCATGCTAATTATCATTTATTCTCAATACACATTAGCAGGATCTGGCACTTCTTCCTGTGATATACATAGGGTACCAGTAAAACGTTTCAATACGTTTTAGTACATTCTGGCAGATGGATCTCCAGGAACTTCTCTGGAGCTGCCCAAGCCAGAGTGTAATAAAACGTTCTACAGAAGATAATTCTTGATAGGAATACGTATTAGAACACTATGGCAGCCGGATGTCTAAGACCTCCTATGGAAATTCTTGATAGGAATACGTTTTAGAACACTATGGCAGTTGGAGGTCCAAGACCTCCTATCAAACAGCTCATGCCAGAGTGTAATAAAACGTTCTACAGAAGATAATTCTTGATAGGAATACGTTTTAGAACACTATGGCAGCTGGATGTCTAAGACCTCCACCAAAAAGCGACTCGATCGGAGCGACGGAATCTCCGTTTTCGGCTTCGCTGTGTCGGTCGGACGCCTCCGTTTCTCCCTTTATCGCGTTGCCCCTTTATCACGTTCTCCCTTTATCCCATTCTTCGTTTGGCCCGTTCTCCATTTATCTCAGTTCTCTGTTACCCCTTTCTCCATTTATCCCGTTCTCTCTTTATCCCGTTCTCTCTTTATCCCGTTCTCTCTTTATCCCATTCTCAATTTATCCCATTTATCCTGTTCTCTGTTTATCCTGTTCTCTGTTTATCCCGTTCTCTCTTTATCCCGTTCTCCGTTTATCCTGTTCTCAGTTTATCCTGTTCTCTGTAATATTTAATGGAGAACGGGATAAATGGGATGAACGCAGAACGGGATAAAGGGAGAACGGTCTAAAGGGAGAATGGTATAAATAAGGGAACGGGATAAACAGAGAACGGGATAAACGGAGAACGGGATGAACAGGGAACGGGATAAACAGAGAACGGGATAAACAGAGAACGGGATGAATAGAGAACGGGATAAACAGACGCCCCAGCCTCCGATCCCCCTGCCTATGATTCAGTTTTTGCGTTCTCCCTTTATCCTGTTCTCCCTTTATGCCATTCTCCTTTTATCTGTTTATCCCTTCATCTGTTTATCCTGTTCTCTGTTTATCTTGTTTTCCGTTTAACATGATGCCAGTTGGATGTCTAAGAGTTCCCATGCAGCTGGATTTCTTGATAGGAATATGTTTTAGACAGGCAGCTGGATGTATCATGTGAAGTGAACATATGCCATGTGATGTGATTTAGTACCATATGTCAATTTGTATGTCTGATGTGCTGATCACCTCCCCCCGCCCCCAGTCCCCGCTGTAGGTGAGCAGGTGGCAGTGGAAAAGCAGGTGGCTGTAGGCGTCAGCGCCGGGCAGTGTGTAACCGCTGTTTTACGTCTCCGCCGAAAAGAGACTGGATCAGAGAGTCAACAGCGACGGCATAGTTTTCTGTTTCGCCGTGTCGGTCGGACGCCCCCATTTCTCTCTTTATCGCGTTCTGCCTTTATCGCGTTCTCCGTTTATCCCATTCTCCGTTTGTCCCATTCTCAGTTTGCCCCGTTCTCCATTTATCTCCGTTCTCTGTTATCCCGTTCTCCATTAATCCCGTTCTCTGTTTATCCCGTCTATCCTGTTCTCCGTAATATTTAATGGATAACGGGATAAACCGGATGAACTGCGAACTAGATGAACGGAGAACAGGATAAACGGGATAAAGGGAGAACAGGATGAAGGGAGAACGGGCTAAAGGGAGAACATGATGAATGGGGGAACAGGATAAATGGAGAACGGGATCAATGGAGAACGGGATAAATGGAAAACGGGATAAACAGAGAACGGGATAAACAGAGAACGGGATAAACAGAGAACGGGATAAAAGGACGCTCCCGCCTCTGATACCCCTGCCCATGATTCAGTTTTTCCCTTTCTCCCTTTATCGCGTTCTCCATTCATCCTGTTCTCCCTTTATCCCATTCTCCTTTTATCTGTTTATCCCTTTATCTGTTTATCCTGTTCTCTGTTTATCCTGTTTTTGGTTTATCCCGCTCTCCATTTCTCCCATTCCCCATTATCCCGTTCTCCCTTTATCTGGTTCTCCCTTTATCCCGTTCTCCCTTTATCTGTATATCCTGTACTCTGCTTATCCCGTTCTCTGTTTATCCCCTTCTGCGTTCATCCCCTTCTCCCTTTATCCCATTTATCCCTTTATCCCGTATATCCCATTCTCCCTTTATCCTGTTCTCCCTTTATCCCGTTCTCCCTTTATCCCGTTCTCCCTTTATCCCGTTCTCCCTTTATCCCGTTCTCCCTTTATCCGTTCATCCCTTTCTCTGTTCATCCCCCTCTCCCTTCATCCCGTTCATCCCCTTCTCTGTTTATCCCCTTCTCTATTTATCCCGTTCTCCATTTATCCGTTTATCCCGTTCTCCATTTATCCCGTTCTCTGTTTATCTCGTTTTCTGTTTACCCCGTTCTCCATTTATCCGGTTCTCTGTTTATCCCGTTTTCCGTTTATGCCGTTCTCCGTTTATCCCGTTCTCCGTTTATCCCGTTCTCCGTTTATCCCGTTCTCCCTTTATCTGTATATCCTGTACTCTGCTTATCCCGTTCTCTGTTTATCCCCTTCTGCGTTCATCCCCTTCTCCCTTTATCCCATTTATCCCTTTATCCTGTATATCCCATTCTCCCTTTATCCTGTTCTCCCTTTATCCCGTTCTCCCTTTATCCCGTTCTCCCTTTATCCCGTTCTCCCTTTATCTGTTCATCCCCTTCTCCGTTCATCCCCCTCTCCCTTCATCCCGTTCATCCCCTTCTCTATTTATCCGTTTATCCCGTTCTCCATTTATCCCGTTCTCCATTTATCCCGTTCTCTGTTTATCTCGTTTTCTGTTTACCCCGTTCTCCATTTATCCGGTTCTCCGTTTATCCCGTTTTCCGTTTATCCCGTTCTCCGTTTATCCCGTTCTCCGTTTATCCCGTTCCCCAATTTATCCTGTTCTCCCTTTAGCTGGTTCTCCCTTTATCCCATTCTCCGTTTATCCCGTTCTCTGTTCATCCCGTTTATCCCGTTCTCCATTAAATATTACTGAGAACAGGATAAACGGAGAACGGGGTAAACGAAGAACGGGATAAACGGAGAATGGGATAAACAGAGAAAGGGATAAACAGAGAATGGGATAAACGGAGAACAGGATAAGGGTCAAACTCATGACTTTGCAACAATTAAAAGTGAAAAAAATGCAAATAAAAAATATTTTTATTCTCATTATTTCTCAAATGCAATAGAAAATATAGGTCTTTGGGAACATGCACATAAAATGTTGTGATATAGCTATGATTATTTCTCACTGCATTGTAGCCATGAAAATACCATGTAAAATCATGATTTTTCATGGCTTCCACAAAATCGGATATTTTTCATATAAAAGGGCTGGTTGCTAAGCAACCATTCGAGATAGAGAAAAATGGATAGCTTCATTGGAATCCTTGACATCGATTTAGGGGGGGTAGGTGCTCTTAAAATTATTATAGGACAAATATTAAGGACATTATAAGCTGCCATATGTTAAAATCTTCTGTGCTAAATATGGCGCAATATGGCGCCATATGGCGTAACGGACGCGTAACGGACACATAACTGACACCTTAACATGGTTGTTTTGTGACATTGACTTTAAACTATTAAAAATAGGTGAAAGAATTCGAATATCTATATGCAAATGGTGTCTATTAATATCACAAAAAAATTTCCAATCATTCTGGACCATTTCTTATTGTGCATTATCATGTTGTATATTTTTAAATATTTATACAAATGATAAAATAACTGCTTTTTAATTCCTTTGAATTATAATGGATTTTTCTGTAAAACGTGGAAAAGCTGAAAAAATACCACAAAAGTTCTAAAATTACATCATTGAAAAGGAAAGATTACAAACTTTGTTCTAAGAAATAAACATGTACGATAACTTAAATAATTCTAATGAAATATTTGAGGTAAAAAAATAATCCACTTTGTGACATCTGGGTAAACCTATTCTGTGGTATTCTCATGAGCCTGAGCCATAAAGGGAGAACAGGATAAAGGGAGAACGTGATAAAGGGAGAACGCAATAAAGGGAGAACGCTCTAAAGGGAGAACGCGATAAAGGGAGAACGCAAAAACTGAATCATGGGCAGGGGGATCGAAGGCGGGGGGAGGCGTCAAACCGACACAGTGAAACCGAAAATGGAGATGCCGTCGCTGTTAACGCTCCGATCGAGTCGCTTTTCGGTGGAGACGTAAAACAGCGGTTACACTCTTCCCGGCGCTGACGCCTACAGCCACCTGCTCGCCCCTAGCCACCTGCTCTCCCACAGCCACCTGCTCACCTACAGCCGGGACCGGGGGCGGGGGGAGGTGATCAGGGATAAACAGGATAAAGGGAGAGGGGGTTAAACGGAGAATGGGACAAATGGAAAGCGGCTGAACATCAGGTGGCTTAACGTCAGGGCCTAGGTAGCGCACACCAGTGGTACAGGGTATCAAACCACGTTACATAGATGGTAACAGACCATGTAAAATAGGGACAAATGGTAACAGACCACATGACATAATATGCAAAACGTTTTTGCATGAAGACATTGTATAAATCCTGCTTAACCTTCTGCCATAACTTTCTAGAATGTTTCCCCCTCATTTTGTAGAATAGGATCACTGTGCTAACCTTCTGCCATAACGTTCTAAAACGTTTTCCTCTCATGTTGCAGAATAGGATCACTGTGCTAACCTTCTGCCATAACGTTCTAAAACGTTTTCCTCTCATGTTGTAGAATAGAATCACTGTGCTAACCTTCTGCCATAACGTTCTAAAACGTTTTCCTTTCATGTTGTAGAATAGGATCATTGTGCTAACCTTCTGCCATAACGTTCTAAAACGTTTTCCTTTCATGTTGTAGAATAGGATCACTGTGCTAACCTTCTGCCATAACGTTCTAAAACGTTTTCCTTTCATGTTGTAGAATAGGATCACTGTGCTAACCTTCTGCCATAACGTTCTAAAACGTTTTCCCCTCATGTTGTAGTATACTTGTGTATTCTACAAAAGAACTAACAGAACGTTTTAAAACGTTTTACTTTTGGAGGTGGGACTACCAGAGTGGGACAATAGGGAGTTTTAGCAGGCTCTACGTACACGTACACGTAGCCGTACGTAGCGTGTCACCTAGCAACCCTTCTAGTGACGTCAGCAGTTTGTGTGGTCCTTCCTACGTGCAGTGACAGCTACGTACGTCATAGACGTGGCAAAGCCGTTTGCTACGTTCAGCACTACGTATCTATATAACTCAGGATTGAGCCCACAGATTTTTATGAAAATTTATGAGCATCATGTACGGGTATATGTGGCTATGCTCAGTGAAAATCACATAGATTGACGAAGTATAACATAAGGAAAATGAAGCTCAAATAGAGACATAATTTTATTGCGCTCCAACCATGCCAGGGAGCGTCTGGATGCTAAAACTCCTTTTACTGACGTACCTAGAGGGATAGGGGAGACCGGGGCAAAACGGACCCCCGGGGCAAAAGGGACCCGACCCATAACTCAGTTCTCAGCTATCAATTCCATATTTTTGTCAATTTGGCTCATATAATTGATAGAAATAACATGTTTTAAAAAAAAAAGTCGATGCTACCTATGGTATTCCGGATTTTATAAAGAAGAAACTGAAATTAGAGACTTTGATCTAATTTTGCAAAAATCAGTTTATAAGCTTCTGAGAATTAAAAAAGAGGTATATGTTAATATTTTATGGCTAAAACAATAATATTTAATAGCTAAAATATTGTGTAACATATTTGCAAAGTCATTGGAAAAAAATATTACCCTACAGTTATTTATTTTGGCAAGATCATTTTTTCACATATTTTTCATGAAGCTGGGGCAAAACGGACCCCCCCCCCTCACAATCATAATTCCTATGGTGAAACCCCATAGAAATGATCAAAACATGAAAAAATAAGCATGCTTGGCCTAAAAAATGATAAGAATGATGAGACATGCTTATTTGAATATGAAATTATTTCTTATAAGCCAATTTTTATTTTTGGGGGTATTTTTGGGGTTTTGGGGAATTTTTCCTGAATTTGGGGGAAATTATATTGAAATGCTTGATATTCAACGGTCATAAAAATCAATTAAAATTGAAAAATGTTAGATAATGGTCATGCATGACAACAAAGAAATACCTAAAGAACTGACTAATAACATAGCTAAAAGATGGGAGCAAGAAAATTATGAAAAAAGATAATAATTCAAAATTAAGAAATTTCCAGGGTCCCTTTTGCCCCGCCCCAAAAACCCTTTTGCCCCGGGACTTTTAGCCCATGACCTTCGGAGGTCAGAATATGTTATGATATCCCACTATGCTATTAATGATACTAGCACAATAATAATTATTTTCATGGATGGTATACTTCTATGCTTTGTTATGAAAAAATAAATGTTTCAATTCAGGGGTTTACCTCTGAGTTATTTACCATCTTCCCTTAAGGGGTCCGTTTTGCCCCGGTCTCCCCTACGTAGCTCTCCCCACGTTGCGTGTACGGCTACGTTCTGCCTGCTAAAACTCCCTAATGTGTATTGGGTGAGACAATTTATATTAAATAAAGAGGAAAACCAGTCCTTGAATACACATCATTACGTTCTGGGAGCCAAAAACTTGAAAAATCCATTACACATATTACGTTCTGGGGGTCCCCTGACAGAAAGCACTGGCGTTTGGAGGGCCCTTTTTACACCCCACATTGATACGTTCTGGGGGTCCCCTGACAAAAAGCATTGGCGTTTTGAGGGCCGTTTTTACACCCCACATCAGTACGCTATGGCAGCTCCATGACAGAAAGTACTGGCGCTCCTAAGGATATACGTGAATAAATAAATTTCAGATTTTCTAGACTTCTCTGACCTTGAAGCCCTGCCGTGACCTTAAGCTACTGCTGAGGCAAGGCCACCTCATATTTTCTGATAGCCTATACATATAGCTATCTAAAAATCATGGTGGCGACCAAACCCTCAATTTGGCAGTCATGGTCACTCTCAGCCAGATTGGCTTACGCGCTATAAGGGTGGCATGATGCGTTAATGCATCATGCCCTTGGTTGTCATGGTGCATTAATGCACTCACTAGGGTAGGCATGATGCACTCAAGCATCATGCAGAACCTACAGGGTTCTAGATCTGATACTCCCGAAGGGTTGGTATGATGCGCGAATACAGCCCTGGCTAGTCATTCAATGGGGCTGCATTGGTCAGCCATGACGACAAATGTCATCCGTCCTTAAAGGGTTTATAGACAGACAATTGCAGCTGATTTCACTTGTGCATAGAGGATCTTTGACGGCTTGTATCTGTAACCTTTAATCGCTCTGGTATTACATTGGTAGGGTAGACAGACAGGTAGTTTTGATAGGACATTCTGTGGTAGCAATTCTGACGATCGGTATAAATATGTTGAAGGTAATGGCCACAATAAAGACTGTGTCTTGAAATGCCAACCATATAAATGTGGTCAATGCACTTCTTTGTCATTTTGTAATATGTAACAGTTGATGCAAGGGGTACAATTAAATAAATGTGTTCACCATATACCCACCAATTTGTCATTGATTTGCTTTGTGTGATATTACTGTATTTAATCCTTGGAGTTAGATGTTTTGTATTAGTGTATTTTGTATGTTCAACTTTGCCTAAGTTCTTTTTGAGGATCTGTTCTATGTATTATTTCCCTGTTTATCATTCATCATCCAACATTCAATGTTTCTATGCTAAAACTTGCGTTCAATATTCACAAGGCTCATCAGAACAAACAAAAGAAATGTCCACAGTGATGGCAAACAGCATTTAACAACAGACATGACCAGACATCAATAGTGACTAGAACTGTACACCCATTCTCCCTGCACAGTCTCAAATGAGACTTTGCCAAACGCCTGGACTTCAGGAAATCTTTTGTGGAAAAAGGGACAAAAATGGTACTACTTTTGTGCTTTTCCATCCACATCACACACTGCAGTGGCCCTACACGTTAATATTTGTATTTGTATATTATTTTCAACAATCACCATTTATATGTGATCATTCTAAGAACACAAGCAGAGTCTTGGAATAGATTTGAGGCTTATTTACAATTTCTATCATAAAAACATGTTCAATACATCTATAATTGTAAATAAATGCTCTTCATCTATCCCTTAAAATATTCAAATTGAATCATAGTTGTATAAATATATATTTAAAAAGCATGGCGTAGGTAAGTTTTTAGGGAAATCCGGCACGCTTTGGCATAAAGGGAAGTAGTGCCGGTAGAAATGTACGGAAGAATCTGATGGGAGATTGCTGTACGCCTTCTACCTGTCTATGCTTTTTTGGTATTCATAACTATCACTTCCAACATACAGATCTGCCATTTCTGTCAATAACAAGCCACAGCTTGCTGAAGCTTGTCCATTGCAAGTCCTAGTCACAGGTATCAAGTAGAATGGTTTACTTGAGGTAATTTGGCAAAATTTGAACATAACAGGTATGTAACCAGTCTTTGCATGTTAAAAATCATATATACCAGCTGATGAACCACCTTATTCAAGCAACCCCCTTATGTTGTGTGCCTAAGAACCAACATATGACTTTATGATTGAGCTGCGGATGTGTTTGCCTCGGCCTCGGCTACTACATGCACAATTGATTTGAAATCTCCCTACGTTGAAATAAACAGTGAATGAATAATATTAACCTCAGCAAATAACTTCATGCTGCAAAACCCCTGGAAGGTCAGCATTATGCTTGTACGAGGCCCTGGTGATTAACTTACTGTTTGAATGGTTATGAACAAGTCAATTCCTGCTTAAGGAATACAGTGGAAATATTAGATAAATTTAGATGGAGAATCTCTTAAAAATCCTTTTCCATTTGTTTCCTATACCTTTGTGCAGAAGAAAATTGACCTATTATCTGCCCATTACCAATATCTGTAAGATAAACATGTCTCAGGATGCTTTATTCTTTTGGGTGAAACCATTGTCTCAAATGTGTGTCTTTACATTATGATACATGAACTCAGCATTGGTGAGTAACATGCCAGGGCTACATGCATGCATCCTGCTAACCAATGGTTGTTCACTGATATGGGGTTAGCATTATGGACCAACACATTAGTTACTAGAGCTGCCTTACTCCATTGGTACTCTGTTATGATATGTGTGTTCATCATATATCCAGTTGCAGCTAGTATGAATTACAGGAAGCTATTGATTATCATAGTTCTCAGTCAAGTGAGGAATTGCTTGAATCTGGAAAGATCAAGTAGGTCACTTTGCATTGAATCTCATATTTAAGTAAATATCTCATTACATAACTACTGCAAGCAAAAGTCACCTGAAAAATCCCAAGCTTAGACAATAGTAAAGGTGATATAAATAGATAATTAATCATCTATTTCATTCCTCCCCTGCTGTACAGTTGATCAGGATGTACCATCTATATATAACCCTGACCCTATATTGGCAGGATGTGAGCGTGTGAGAACACAGGAGGTGTTTGACATACTACAGACCATAGTCACTGGGAGTGGACTTAGACATCACACACAACACTCAACAAGGTACAGTTATAACAAATAACATCACTTCTTGCTTTCTTTTGAAGATTGCTTAAAAACTTCTTTGGGAAATGAGCTGAGGTGCATTACATTTTGCCATGATGATGGACTTAACATGTTCACCATTTGAATTAAAACATCACAATACCCGTTTGGTAACAGCCTTGAGTCTCGCATAATGCAGCACCTGCTGAATATGATCAATTGTTTGTACAGTCAATGACTGCATGGATTTAGCCTGTTTTATCACATTACAATTGCATATCTTAAATATCTAAAAATAGCAGTGGCATGTCTACTGTGGGCTGATACATTCTGTAAGCATGGGCATCATGCATGGATTAAGCAGTGGTGAGTCTACTTGCCAGGCCATGTTCATGCATCATGAGGCCAAACGGTTGCTTTTGCTTCAGTGATAAGAAGATTGGTATACTGCATTAATCATTGTTTTGTTTTCATCCTGGTACAGGGTGTGGAGACCTGGCAGACCTGGCAGGAGTTCTGTCCTTCTTTTCATGCTCACACTGGGATTTTAATCTGTTCCTGAAAGCATTCGTGTATCATAAGACAACCTTAAGCAGCATCATAATTAACTGTGATGTCAACAAAACTGAGGTAATGCATTCACCTTTGGGAAATTACAATAGTGAAGTGAATGATGGAACCTGTCTGATATACTAGACCTGAGAAACAGAACATTTTGTGCTAGATACAAATAAAGGTTAGCTTATACCTGAGGAAAAAACTGTTTACTGGCAAATCTCATTGACACCAATTGACATTGTTGTCTTTATATAACATCAATACACCACACTATCATTTTGCTAATAGCCCTTTCCGTAAATTCCACCATACTGATAAAACGTTTGGATAATAGGGTAGTCATCGAGTGCAAAGTTTTCTGTTAATACTTATACCTGTGCAATTAAAGTGGGTGATAATTATGTCTATTTGATGTAATCCATGATAACATCAGAGCCAAGGGCCACACCAGTAATCTTTACATAATATATAGCCACATAATGATTCGAATCTGAAAAACACTTTTCTACCCACTTACAGAGTATAGTACATGAGCTGCTTGCTGCGCGGAGTGCAGTTGGTGTGGAGAGAAGGCTTCTACTGCCTGTGTATAACCTCATCTTAACTCAACCTGTCAGGGATAATGTGACATTGGGGCTTGACCTGAGTACTATACATCAAGTCAGTATCGTAAGGGATCCAAGACCTATAATGTACAAGGTAATAAATGAAAACTCTACCATTTAATATGAAAACTTTGGTGTTTGTTAACCATCTTGTGACATTGTAGCAGAGGTGCTCCTGTTAATTTAACCACAAGCTATGCATTCAAACATAATTTCTTAAATAATATTCTCCAACACAGGCAGGGTGTTGGAGGTCTGAGTATAAGGTACAGACGAAGGAGGGACATGGTGCTTGGAGAGTGGTGGGCAGGTACAGAGACAGCTACCAAGGGCACCCAGGCTTCATCAGGAACAAGTTTGTCAACTTTGAGGGGATGCATCTGAAAATTGCAACTCAAGCTGTAAGTTTAGTTTTATGGAGTACATAATTCATATCATAATGAGATGGCATATTAACCACAGTTTGGACACATACCTTGAGTTGCTTTGAATTTGTAATTGTTTACACATGTGTAAGGGCTCAAATTACTTGCGCCTTGGTGGTGTAGCAGCCACGTATCGCTCAGGGCAGCCGTGCGTGCGTGGAGAGCGCACTACCCGCCTATGGTAGCTCAAGTACCATAGCAGAGCGGTGGAGAAGCAGCTGGCCCTGTGGTGCAGCAGTAGCATTCTCAACTCTAGAGCGGAGGGACCGGGGTTTGACTCCCCGTGGGCTTGAACATTTTCCGCTGCCTGTTACAGGGGTAAAGAATAAACTCAAGCCATTTTCATTGATGTAGGATCAAACTACAATGAATCTGTGTGTTTACCTTTGCAATATCTGTACACATTGTGTGTAATAAATCACTTTGTATTTTTGACTTTCTACAGTCGGGCTCTTTCATCATCAGGAATAATGGAACTTACTATGGGTTCTGCATTTATTTATTGGAATATCTATCAAGTCAATTAAATTTCACGTAAGTTTATAAATGACCTTATGAATTGTTGATGAGAAAGTGTTCTACCTTGCAATGATTGATCTAAGGCCTAACTAAATTGAATGAACTGATATCCTTTTATCTATCCTGGAGAAACAATGACAGATTTTGGGTATTTCTGTAGTCAATATGGATACCACCATCGTGATCCTTGTCCGCACATCTGCCTCGGCTGTTTAGTCACCAAAAGTGAAACCATAATTGAAAAGGGGTTATAGCTCATTATTGATAAAGATCTGAAGGTCATTATATACAGGAAATTTTACTTCTCCTGAACCAAATGATGAATCTATTTATATGTTGCCAGAATCTTTTGTTGAAAGCTCACTTGATAGGCAATGATAGTCTATTTCAAGGTATGAACTGATATACAGTATTGACTGGAGGTTTGGATCAAAGGGATCAGATGGACGTTGGAATGGGATGATAGGCATGCTGGCAAGAGAGGTGATTTGGAAAGATGGATGCATAAAACCAAATATAAACATACCAAATTTCATGACAGCTTATCCACTATATCAATACACACACACATATATGTGTATATGTATAAATATATATATATATTTGGGTGGGGGTCCAGAAAATGTCCATTCCACAAATTGAGTTATTTAAAAAAAACAATCATTTTAAATGAAGAGAATGTATTGGGATAACTACATAATTGCAAAAAGCCCAATGAGTACTAAGAGAAAAAATATGCATACTAATAATAATTTCATGATTTTTTCAGATTTTAGCTACTTTTCAGGGAAAAAATGACCAAAAATCGATGTCCCCTGGAAAAAATCTGATTTTAACGGAAATTTTCTTCTCCCAATGATATAAGATTTACACTTTTTGCTTCATATGTGTTCCATACAAATGATACTTCTTCATAACACCATTTATTTTAATATTTAAAAATTATTATTTTTTAAATTACAAAAATAGCAATTATTCTCATAATCTCATATATCCTTTTTCAACACTTGAATTTTTTGGAAAAATATTACACTAGATGGATGTTTTGTGCCATTAGGCATATCTCGGACACCTATACTCTTGGGCAGAATGATAAAATTAAGACAATTGATCATTTTCTTGGTGAAATTAGAGCCCAAAGAAGGAATTAAAAATGACCTGTTTAAGCCAAATTTCTTGAAAAGGTAATTAATTATACAAATCCTGCATAAAATTACATATTACCTGCATTGGATAAGCGTATGTGTGAGCTCTACACTCCCATATCGATAGATTTTTTCTATTTTACATTTAACAAGCAAAAACAATTGTTTTCACTGGATGTTACTTTCACTAGATTGATGTTACATTCACTAGATTTATTTAAACATTTTGAATAATATCAGCCTAAATGTCCTCTAAGGAGGAAGGGAAATATCCATGTGGTGCCTACATAGTACATGCACCATATACAATAAGATTCGTAACTCGGTGCAATGTCTTTGTCTTTGTAAATTTTAAAAAGATATCAATTTATGTAACGTTTACTAGAATTATGTTACATTCACTAGAATTATGTTACGCTCACTAGAATTATGTTACGTTCACTAGAATTATATTTGGTTCCACGGAGACAGTAAATTGTCACGAAAATATGTCCTTTTTTGTTAATTAGTTTTGATAGGCCACATGTATGTCTGTTTGACAAACCTATCAGCAAGGATGTATGTAGATGAATGCATGATTTATGTAAAATTAAGAACTATCAAAACAACATGTCCTTTATTTTATGAAATGTTACGTTCACCAGATATATGAAAAAGTCAGAAATATGCATAAATAATCAAAATATAGCCGTAACACAAATTGTCCAAGTATATCTGAGCATTACAAATGACACTGACCTGTTTCCATCATTTTATCATAATCATATTTCATTCTAGAAACTATTCAATTTTTGTGTTACGTTCACTAGATGTTACGTTCACTCTAGCTATCAAACTATCACAATGGGGAATTAAAAATAGAGAAAAAGTGTACAGCACCCTGTTACATGGTAGGAAATGACACATTTTTGCCCTAATTCAGTGAATCAAGTTCATAACTAAAATATTTTATCATATTTTTTCACTATTCTCATGTTTATGATGATGTAGGGGCACGAATAATACGTGTACATATAAGGTCCGTGGAGTCAGAGCGGTAAGTGCCTCCAACGGACACTAGGTGGCAACACCTAAGCCATGTCCTTTCGGTTATCCGGTAGCGGAGCCAGGCAGGGCACTCCAGACAGCGCTACGGAGGAGTGCCACGTCGACACTGCTTGGTCCGCGCTCAGGGTATATAAGAGACCGAGGTTGGCTACCTCAGGGAGTTCGTCCCAGGACAAGCTCTGACCCACACCTTTCGTACCTTCGCTTTGACAGGGGCACCTACACCCCTCCCACGTTATGACTCCTGCACCAGCCATGCTGGCACAGGGCTTGCCTGTCTGGTATTGCTAATGCTTCAAACTATCGATAGAATCCTGTGTGTCTTCGAATGGTTGAAAGACAAAGTGAACCAAGTAGAAACCTTCGTGTACTTTTGAGGCTGTGATCGAATAAAAACCTGTTGCATTCAAACCGAATTTGGAACCTGTGTTCGAGTTGTACGCATATGAAACCCCTACATTGGTGCCGTGACCAGTTCGGGTGAAACACAGAATAGCACAGTCGGTTAGGGTGAACATGGCTGAACAGGCAAAGGGTGGAGCGTCCCTTCATCCTATTTCGAGTCCGGATCCGGAGGTGGTAGCAGCCCTTGAGAAACACTATGGGCCAAACCGTTTGAGTTCTACACCAGAACCAAGGAGAGGCAATCCTGATACTATTCGAAAAGATCTGGGGTCAAACCTAGAGGATTCTTTGTTTGAAACTGGCAGTTCGAAGAGGCTCATTGCTCCTATGCCAACACAGGGCATGAGCATGCTGCATGCTGAACGACACCAGTGGCAGGAGGTGACACGTCGTCATTTCGAAGAAGAGAAGAATCGATTCGAGGGAGCAAGGATTGCAGAGATGGACAGGATGAATGAAGAGTTTGAAGCTTTGAGTCATCGGTTGGTACAGCTCCGAAACAAGAATGAAGATTTAGACGGGGCAACAATGGAGAAACAGAACCGTTTGGACACAACGAAGGCGGAACTGGAACATATGGAAAACCAGTTCTCTCATCAGCAGAATGTCTTGCGGCGACATACTGAAGCTCTTGAACAACGTCAAGATAAGACCATACATGATTCGGACGAGCTCCATGATACGATCCGAGAAGCAACCAAGGCGATGATGGAAGAAAAGGATCGTCTGATCCGGGAAGTGGAAGATTTACAGAAGAAACGAGATGAAGAGTCAACTCGAAGTGGCCATTCGGGGTTCGATCATGTCAGTGGTGGCATATACAACTCATCATCTGGTGGGGGTGGTGCCTCTGCCTCAACCGGAGGAAGACCAAAACGGGTGACCATTGATACAGGTGATTCGGATGGAAGATCTTCACGGCGTGACCAACGCCCAATGTCATATGATGACGACTGTTCGAACCCTCCCAGCCGTTCTAGCTCTCGAGAGAGACCAAGCCGTCCGGGTTCGAATGATAGATCTTCGAGATCTGATCCGAACGAGCGTTCGAGTGGGCCCTCAAGGAGGTCAGGGAGATCTCCTACAAATGCAGGTAGACGAGTATCTCGCCGCGAATCAATGTCCCCTGGGATGAAATTGATTTATGATTCGAACCCCTGCATTGCTGAAATGGGAGTGGACTGTGTTAGCAGACAAGCTGATAATGCTGATATTGTTGACTGGAGCATTGAGCAGTCTTTTCTGTTGCACAGAGACAACCACAACGCTGCTAGACGCACTGCAAGCACTCCGATTCCGTTCACAGGCAGACAGCCATGGCAGGACTGGTTTGCAGACTTCATGGACGATATGAGGTATAATCGGTGGTCAGAGAAGGAATCGTTGGACGAGCTTCTACGGGCATTGAGAAATGGCCCCGGCAAGCTAGCTGTTTCGAGATGGAGAACGATGCATGGTGCCGGATCGTTTACCCAATTGGTGGAATGCGCCAGTTATCTGATAGGTAATGTGGGTAATGAGGATCCGCTTCGATTGTTTCGGAAACGGACCCAAAAACCAAACGAGTCGCACCTTCGGTCTAGAATTGCAAGCTCTCTTGCAAAGGGCTAGACCAAGATGGCAGTTAGATGACCCACAGTTCCTAGATGATTTGTTCTCGCAATTCATTGAGGGATTAAGGGATTCTGATGAACGGACCGCAGCATGTGATAGTTCGAAGGCTGGAACTTCTCTCACTGATTTGTTCATGGCCATAGAAGACTATGACAGGAAACGGCATCTGCTATCTTCGAGAGTACTTTCGAGAACTTCCAGTATGGTACAAGACCCACCAGCCTCTGATACAGAGGAAGGTGATTCTGGAAGGGAGGAGGAGATTGGCGCAGTTGCTCAAAAGAACAGCGGCAAATCTTATTCCAATTCGAATTCGAAGCGCTATCCGAAGGCTGAGAGGAAAACACCACCTGTGACCCCAGGAACTACAAGCGCACCTTCGACTACATCCTCAACTCCTAGTTCTATGGAAGAACTTCTGTTAAGGTTGACTGACTTGATGTCTGGAAACCAGCAATCAACAGGGAGGAATTCGAAGCCGAGAGTGGACAAGACCACTAGGAAGTGTTACAGGTGTCAGGCCCTGGGACACTTTGCTGCAGAATGCCCAGCTGAGAAGCCGGTACCAAAGCCTGAGGAGAAGAAAACGGAAAACTAGAGGGGGTTGCTCGGGATGGCAAGGTAGTGACCCCTAAGGTGAAGGAAAGCCAGCTTATCGCCAGCGGTGCAAGCGAGGAAGTCCGAGGTGCAGTAGAGATTGGAAGCTTAGAGGAGGGGCCTGATCAGTCCCTTCTAAGTATGTCCAATGAACCCAGAAAAGTAGACGTCCGAGGAGGAAGTACTGGGGGAGCGACGAATTGGATACAGGAGCTGGAAGTAGTCAGCAGTGCCCGATTGTCCCCGGATCATCCCTGTTTGAAGCACTTGAAACGACGGGGAGTAGATCTTGGTGTCACTAAGGATTTCGAACGTTTCACCGTTAACCCATCACCACTGGATGGGAAGAGGTGGTATTTGACTGTAGCAGTGAAGGGAAGGTCTGCGGAATTCCTAGTGGATACTGGAGCTAGTCACTCCATGATCTCTAAGAGATTCCATGACCTTGTAGCCGATGAACCAGATAACTTCACAACGAGGGTAAAAGCTCATTCGGCCGACGGTAGCTGCATGCAGACGTTTGGTAAAGCATTTTTCGAAATCAATATAGGTGGACAGGATTATCTCCTGTCCCCTACTATTGCTGATCTGAGTGATGATGGCATCATCGGATTAGATTTCGCTGCGTTGTACGGAGCAATGTTGGAACCTTGTAGGGGGATGTTAAAGATAGAACATCCGTACAAGGTGGCCGTGCAATGCGTGTTGAGAAAGGTATCTTCTGTAGCCTCGGTGGTACAGACGGTTAAGATACCCCCAGGACAGACATGTGATGTGCTGTTTTCGAGTGACAGTATCTTCCGAGACCAGATGGCGGTGGTTGAACCCGATGTGGTGAGACTTGCATCAATTGGACTCGAGAGTGCAGATACTTTCGTAGGCAGTGGCAGCAGGAATTTAATTCCTATTTCGAATCCTGGTGGTGAAGTCCGTTATCTGATGAAAGGTACTCCCGTGGGGCAGGTGATAGTTGCACAGGCAAGCACCAGTATACTCTCAGAAGATACCAAACCGAACCTTGAAGGGAAGTTCGAGTTGCGTCCGGAACTTCAGAAGTTGGTGGACGATTCGAGCTTGGTGACGGGGGACCAGAAAGATCAGTTGAGACAGGTATTGGTGAAATATGATGCAGCCTTCGGGGAGCCCACTGGTTTGGGGCGAACTGAGAAGGTGCTACAGAGGACGCTGTACCTTTCAAAATCCCTTATAGACGCCTACCTTTGAAGAAGAAATTGATGGCCGAGAAGGAAATCGCTGATCAGCTGAGATTAGGGGTGATTGTTCCCAGCACTAGCCCCTGGTCCAGTCCTGTTCAGATGGTGACTAAGAAAGACGGCACAATTCGCTTCTGCTTCGATTTTCAAAAAATAAATGGTTGTACTAAGAAAAACTCCTATCCTCTCCCCCGTATAGACGAGACTATTGATTCCCTGGGCGGAAACCAATGGTTCTGTACGCTGGATTTGCAATCCGGATACTGGCAAGTTGGAATGAAGGAAGAGCATCAGGAAAAGACAGCTTTTTCGAGCCATGTCGGTCTTTTCCAGTACAATGTGATGCCGTTCGGATTGTGTAACGCCCCTGCAACATTCGAAGCCATGATGGAATCTCTGTTGAGTGATCTGTTGTGGAAAGAGTGTTTGGTGTACCTGGACGACGTAATTGTCTTTGGGAAGACCTTCGAATCGTGCCTGGCTACTCTAGTCAAAATTTTTGAGAGGTTGATAACCAATGGTTTGAAATTGAAACCAAAGAAGTGTCACCTATTTAGGACTTCCATTAACTATCTCGGTCGGATAATATCCACTGAGGGAGTTAAAGCAGATCCTGAGAAACTAGATGTTGTGTCGGAATGGGAAAAGCCAGAGGGACCTAAAGACATAGGGTCCTTTCTGGGCTTCTGTAGTTACTACAGGGACTTCCTACCGGGGTATGCCAGAATAGCTCAGCCTATGCAGGCTCTAGCTCACTGGACTCCGGGAAGAAGGAAGGAGCCTTTCCCATGGGGTCCGGAACAAGATCTAGCATTCGAAGCCGTGAAGAACCTATTTCGAACCACCCCAGTTTTGATATATCCAACAGCTGATGGACATTTCATACTGGACACAGACGCCAGTAACGACAGTATAGGTGCTGCTCTGTCCCAGATGCAAGAGGGGATAGAAGTGCCACTGGCTTTCGCTAGTAATACCCTCAATAAGGCTCAGAGGAATTACTGTACCACTAAGCGCGAATTGTTGGCGGTAGTGGTGTATACAAAGAAGTTTAAGCACTTTCTTTGGGGAGGTGACTTTACTTTACGGACAGATCACTCCTCCTTAAGGTGGCTGTTGAACTTTAAGGAAGCAGAAGGAATGATCGGTCGATGGCTGACCCATTTGTCCGAGTTCGGGTTGGAAAATAGCCAAATCCAACATAGAGCAGGGAGCAAGCATATCAATGCTGACGCCCTTTCGAGAAGACCCATACGGAAATGTTCTAGAATGGATTGTGATGATTGTGGAGCCCATAACGCTGTAATAGCTGGAGTTCGAATGCCGTATGATGTAGGACATTCTAAAGCAATGGAATGGTCCACCGAAACTATCAGGCAATTCCAGAAGGGTGATGCTGTCATGTCAAGACTAATAGAACAGGTCTCCAGTGGTGCCCAACCACAAAGACCAGCCATTTCGATTGAGAACCGGGAAATGAGACAGCTACTTGCTCAATGGTCTGAGCTAACTGTTGTTGACGATATCTTATGTAGGTGGAAGATAACACCGTACAAGACCAAAATTCGGCAAACCGTGATACCCACAGCTATGCGAAGGGATATCATGTATTTCGTACACGGACACCAGACCAGTGGACATTTTGGAAAGAAGCGCTCCCTTGCGCGACTCTCCAGAAGGTATTACTGGCCTGGCATGAGTAAAGATCTGCTTAGGTGGATCTCTACTTGTCCAGATTGTTGTCTGAGCAAACCAGGTGAAGGCCTGGGGAAGTTGCCACTAACTCAAGAGCTTTGGGGAGTTAGATTTGCACGCATAGCGGTTGATATCATTAGTGGCCTTAAAACCACTCCTGATGGAAACACGTGCATGATGGTGATCTCTGACTACTATTCGAAGTACACTAGAGTGTTTCCTCTGAAAGATCATAAGGCTCATACATGTGCTCGTGCATTTGTAAAGGGTTGGGTGCTTCATCTAGGCGTACCCTTGATGTTGCATAGTGATCAAGGCAGAGAATTCGAATCCGAGTTATGGGCAGCAATGTGCCATAACCTTGCTATATGCAAAACCAGAACGAATCCGTACAGGCCTCAGTCTGATGGTCAAGTAGAAAGGTTCAACAGAACCTTGATACAAGTCCTGAAGCCTCTGGTCAACAGTCAGATGGATGATTGGGACGAGCAACGCGAGTTTGTGGTACATGCTTATAATAGTACGGTGCATGCTTCCACCGGTTGTTCCCCCAATCTGTTAGTATTCGGAGAGGACTTGATTATGCCTGCTGACTTGGTGTTTGGCATAGCTGGGATAAAAGCTGAAATACCCTGTCAGGTGATGTTCGTGGAGGCATTGAGGGATCAATTCAAGTCCGCATATGAGATGGTTCGATGTGAGCTAAGCAAATCTGCTTCATGGCAAAAAGTGGGCTATGACGTAGGTTTGAAACTTAGGTCCTTTCGAGTAGGGGATGAAGTAGTTAGGCTACACGACCCCCTACAGCAGTTGAAGTTGTCACCCAACTGGGACGGTCCATTTACTGTGGTTCGGATTGTTTCAGAATCCACAGTGGTGATCAAATCCTTGTTGGGACGCTTGTATAAATCCAATGTAGCTCGTCTACGTCGGTGGCAGGGTGATGCTTCAGGGCATTCGAAGTCAGGAGAGCATTCGAAGTCAGATGACACTGAGCGGAGAGCGACCACCCCGGAACGACGTGGTCCTGGTAGACCTAGGAAACTAGTGATACCCTCAGATGAGAATAAACCTATGCCTCCTGGTATTGGTAAATTAAAGCGGGGCCGGGGTAGGCCTAAAATTTTTTTACCAATTCGAGCTTCTAGCAAGAAGGATAAAAAGTGCGTAAAAAAAGTCTCGGCAAATGAAGGTCTGAAGGGGAGGAGGGCTGTCCAATTGACTACTGGACATCCTGTCGAATCTTCCCGGACGACAAGGTCGGGTTAAGGCGCAGTCCACGGCATAACCAGGGGACTGCTGTGACCTAATTTGTATACACAACAAGAAGTTTCGATCCCATGATGGTAGTACAGACCTAATTGCTGTAGAGTGAGCAGAACTAGGGTGGGTGTTGATCATGAACGTCCCCGAGGGTGGCAGACGGATCTATCCGGCGGTTATTCTTATGTTACCCGTAATGACATTTGCCTACACTCCTGAAGAATTCATGATTAGCGGTACCCCTGGTCCTGTGGAACTGACTCAATAAGGATTACACTCCGGTGAGCTACCCGTTCGATTAGTGGCGGGAAACGCGAGCGTCTCCCGCCGTGTTATCCGTCAGAAAAGGGCTATCCGGTGAAGCGTGAACGCTGATTGGTTGACCTTCGCTCCCGCGGCGGGCGTGGCATCACGAGACAAGAAGGGCGGTCGCCATATTGGATCAGTGCCAAGAAGACGCGCGGACGCTGCAGGGCAAAGGAGGAGGAAGAAGGGTCTTGTAGTCGACCAAAAGTCTCCAAAACCACATCATAATACGCGCCAACCTGGTTAGTTCCCGCTCATAGTGTCATTAGGACACGCGGAGCTTCGTACTCCGCAAATCTTCGATTTTAAACTTCGTTTTCGTTGAAAACATTCGACTTCGATGGAGGAGCAGTACACCCCCGGTGAGGGCCTCCAGTCCGATGAGCTAGATCTGTTCGGAATGGATGATGGCCAATTCGACAACGCTCAGGAATCGGATTATGAATCCGCCTCTGAAACCACCGGGAGTGCAGTTACCGTCCGTGTGGCGGGGATTGGCCCCTATTCGACGGCTGAGCGGGACAGCATGGCCATGCCACCCCCGGCTACAGTCAACCTGGGGCCGTTGCCGTGGCGCAATGCCCCAAAACGTGTTGCTTCGAAAGACATAGACAATTCGACACCAACCCGGCTCAACGCAGCAGGTGATGAGGAGGAAGACGAGATGCCGGAGTTAGAGGAGGTAAGTCAGAAATTGCCTATTCAAGCAGTGTCTGACGAAGAGATGGAAGACTTCGTACGAAAATCGCTGGCCCAGCAACAACTTATGGAAGTGCTGGAGTGCGACCCGCCGTTCGACACCTCGCTGAAGCTCCATCCCACACTCATGGGGATGGTGCTAGACAAGTTGGAAGAGCACGGGTTCTACCACCACGAGGGGAATTGGCTAGAGAGTTACGAAGGAGCCATCCGGGGTGCCTACAAAAACGAGATCTTTGGACAGATCCTACTGCGATGTGGTACGGACTTTCGGAATCTCCAACAAGCCAAACCAATGGAGGAATCAGTGCCCTCAAGTGATGGGAGCACAACAAGTCCGAAGGGGAAGAAAAAGAAACTCACCAAAACCAGAGGTAGTCGTAAAACTTCCAAAACTAGTACTCCTCCATCTACTCCGTCCAGGTCTGAAGTATCCAAACCTACCCACGCTCTGTCCGAGTGCTCTTCGAGTACTCCTCATACAACGTCATTCGAAGAACCAACTACTACCACCGGGACTACTGAGTCTCAATCCGAATCTCTTCCGAAAGCCCCGGGACCTTCACCAGTCCCATTGGAAAAAGAACCAGCTATCGTGGAGATGACTCCGATGGAGATCCATTCGGATACCTCAGGATCAGTTGAGCACGAAGCTCGTTATGCTCAGGTGGTCAGAGAATCCGATGAACTCAGGGCAGCCAATGAACAGTTACGGTTAACTCTGGAAGCTATGCAAGCTGCCCCCAGAACTCCGATTACTCAAGCCCAGTCCTGTAAGAACCCCAATCCACAGCAAAAGGGACGGTCCTTGTCCGACGCTTCGGATGTGGAGGAGGTCCTGTTCGAACTTCCTTAGAGCCAGAAACGGAAGGCAAAGAAGAGTGAGGCACGACAGCCCTGTCTCCCTCACCCTTCGCCTCCCCAAACTACTGCGATTAATATGTCCCCAACTGTGAGGTTGGTGGACGTAGTATCCGGTACGGCCTCTACTCCTTCGACGCCTCCTAGGGCACCCGCCAGGACGCCTTCGACCCCTCCAGCAACTCCGACCAAGACTCCAGTGCAGGTTGCCATGCCTGTATCTCCGTCTACGTCCTCCGAGTCGGGACATTCGAACACGCCACCAGTGGTTTCGTCGCCCCCTCCAGCTGCAGGGGCAAACGCCTCAGCAGACATCCCGAGAGATGATCTGGCGCAATGCCAGCAGGGGCTTCAAGAAATTTAGGCCCGAATGCATGGAAAATTGCAAACGATCGAGGGAGATGTATTCGTGTCCCAAAGCAACGGACTATGAGGGGTTGTCTGACGATGAAGAATGGATAAGGTCCAATATGACTTCACCCAGTTCCTGGACATGGACAGAAAACTGGTTCAATCGGCTGCTGGATCGAAAACAGTTCCCCGAGACCTACTACAACCATGAGGGACGCCCCAAAATTCGATGGGCGATGGCCCGGTACAAGGAAGGGGTAAGGGAGGATTGTCCATTCGATTCCTGTCGCAGCTACTTCAAACACGAGAACCGCCCCATGCCTACTCGTCTTCGATTTATGCGGCATCTAGTCGAATGCCACATGCACCACCGTGCGATGTACGTCTGCGCTGATACTGGCAAAGCAAACAAAAGGTGTTCGGGAGAGTGGACCACCCGAAGAGGCAGAATGATCGAACACCTAATTAATACAATGTCATGGCCAAGCCATGATGTTAGCCAGAAAGAACGTAGGAGACCTCCATGCATTGCTGGTGGCAGGCTTAGACAAAGTAAAGTTCAACACCATCACGATTGAGACCTTCCAATTCGGAAAGGTCCAGTTGACCAGGAATTCCAAGCAGTCAGCTGTCTTCCAGCGTACAGATCGACGTGGTCGACTGGACCTGAACAGCACCTTGTACAAGGAGTTGTACGACTGGAGAGCGGCCAACCCCCTTCCGGGGAAACGAAGTGAAACCAGGAGTCCAGCCACTTCCGAACCTGACTGTAAAAAGGTCAAATCGGAGGTTCCGGCTCCGAAAGCTCCAACTGCAGCTCGAGGGCGCGCGACAACGATTGAGCACCGGTCCCCACTGAAGGACTTGCGTCCTGACTATGGTCCAGACTTCTCAGCCCCAAAGGGTCGTTCCCAACTACAAACCCTTCGTCCTCTGACCCCTGGTAACCTGGCTAGCAGGGCTGAGTACCCTTCAATGGACTTTCCTGGTCCGGAAGTACAGACTGAGAAGGATCCGTACAAAAATCTCCCCACGGGTATCTCTGTAGGGGATGCCCTTCGCCAACCGGACTCCCGGAACGTGGAGATGGGGGATTCGGATCACTTTGTGCTGCCTGGGAAAAAGGACTTGGTGGTGACGACCACCATCCTCACTCCTCGGGCAGTAGATGAGGTGAAACCGAAGGCTGACAGTTCTACAAAGTCGGTGGGGCGTAAAACCCCTGCCACTAGTGCGAATTCATCATCCATGAAGACTGAGCCTGTGGTGGACCCGGTTCCAGTGGCCACTTCGAACCCAGTTACCACCACACCAACGACAACTACTGGAGGAGGGAAAGCAGCAACTGTCGCTGCCACCGTGCTCACCACCACTACCACCACAGCCACCGTGCCCTATAGGCCCAACGTTCGTGAAGATCCGGCAGTTGATCCGGATAGGTGGTATGACCTAATGATAAATGGTGAGAACATTCGTCCGAGGGTACAGTTTCCAAAAGACTACTTCGAGCCTGTGAAGGCTCCGGATGCAGTGTTGCATAAGGAGCTATATGAACGATGGTTGCAGGAACACCTAGCTGGCATGCAGCGATATGCCGCCTGTGTGGCAAGGGCATCAGCCGACTATGCCATCACCATGCAGGGCAAGGAGGTCGAAAGACTGAGGAAGATCTTCGAACGACAATGGATTGACAAACAATCGGAGCCAGATAAGATGATCGAACTCACCAAGCAGCTGGCACAATCAAAGAAGGAACTCTCAACAGCTCGTGCCTTCCAAAAAGCTGCGGAAGACACTTTGGACGATCAGGCCAAAACTATGAAGGCGCTGAACGTTAAGTTCATTCGAGTATTCGGGATAGGACTCACCCAATGGAGTGGGTCCCTCGAAGAGCTCCAGAGCTCGAAGAGCTCCAGATAACTTGAGTGTTCGGTTGTTCAGTTGTGTGTTTGATGACTTGTGCATATGATGTTTCGATGATATTGTAATAATTGTGTTGTTATTATAAAACGTCCATGATTAAGGTCATGATTCGGGGAAAAAAAAAAAACATAAGCCAGGTGTAAAATGCATAATTGTTTAGAAATGTCTTCGTTGTCTGAAAAAAAAAGGAAGTGTTCATACTTTAAGGAGTATAACTTATACTATATACTATGATTCGAACCAAACTGTACATAGTGTTCGATACCTACCTTTATCTCCAAAAATTTTCTTTTTGGACATAACAACTGGTATTCGGATTTCAAGAGTATATCTATTTTTAGGATAGAGTCATATATCGGTTGCCTCATGTGGAGGCTAATATTACTACATTCCTTGGTTATAAGAGTTAATGTCACACCTATGTTGGTTCCATGTATTTCATAATTCTAATAGTTCACGTAATTACCTCTCCAGGGACGGTTCGCCCACATAAATATTTTCGAGCCATTACTTCTGTGTCATTCCGTCCTAAAAAGTCACATATCATGCACTCTTAACCTACCTTAATATGATTAATGTAGTGATCAATATTGTATCTCAACAAAAACCATACAGATCTGTGATCACTGTAGTTAGAAATAGTATAGAACATATATATTCGTATATATTCATATCTTTATTAGAGATGGATACTCACGTATCTATCTTGTCGTTATAGTGTTGGATCTGTAAGATCCCTGTTATGTACATAGAGATGTAAGTGTTGTTTGGTGTAACAGGTCAGTCTAAATCTAAAATTGTACTTTCTACATGTATGTGTAAAACGTATATCGTACCTTTAAATGTACCCCGGTATTGTCATCATGTACACTGATATTATTCTCCTATATTCGAGTATATTATATTATATCAGATGTATTTTGACCCTTGTTATAATCTGGTGGGGGTGATGTAGGGGCACGAATAATACGTGTACATATAAGGTCCGTGGAGTCAGAGCGGTAAGTGCCTCCAACGGACACTAGGTGGCAACACCTAAGCCATGTCCTTTCGGTTATCCGGTAGCGGAGCCAGGCAGGGCACTCCAGACGGCGCTACGGAGGAGTGCCACGTCAACACTGCTTGGTCCGCGCTCAGGGTAAATAAGAGGCCGAGGTTGGCTACCTCAGGGAGTTCGTCCCAGGACGAGCTCTGACCCACACCTTTCGTACCTTCGCTTTGACAGGGGCACCTACACCCCTCCCACGTTATGACTCCTGCAGCAGCCATGCTGGCACAGGGCTTGCCTGTCTGGTATTGCTAATGCTTCGAACTATCGATAGAATCCTGTGTGTCTTCGAATGGTTGAAAGACCAAGTGAACCGAGTAGAAACCTTCGTGTACTTTTGAGGCTGTGATCGAATAAAAACCTGTTGCATTCAAACCGAATTTGAAACCTGTGTTCGAGTTGTACGCATATGAAACCCCTACAATAATATCTGGTGAACGTAACACAATTTTGTTTCATTAGTAATTGTATTTTTCAAACTTACATAGAAAAAAAAGTAAGAATCCTAGTATCACAAAATTTGGGAATGTGATGGTTCATTGCCTCCTATATATATATAGACAAATCTGCTACAACATTTGGGCAATTCAGAAATATTATTGTTTTTCACTGGAAATGGACATTTTCTGGACCCCCACCCATTTATATATATATATATATATATATATATATATATATATAATATTTATATATGTACAGATATATAGACAAATGCCAATGCCCATTGATACTGTCTCTGATGTATTTCAAGTGTGAGAGCAGGGCCATATCCCACAAAGCCGCAGGCCAAGTGATATATGCCCCAGCCCCCATGAAGGCCTTTCACTTTATGTTGATAAGAAACCCAACATCCTGCTCCAAGATGCGGTCAAGATGGGGAGAAAATATATCCAAACCAATTTTTTCATTTCTTTTCACCCTCCGCATACCATCCGTATCTTTTATGAATATACAACATACGGCACCCAACATACGGCCCTCTAAAGATACTGAGATGTTCACCTGTCTCCATTCCGGGAAACTCCCAGGAAATTCCCTCTGTGACGTCATAATATTAAGAGAGATAGGGAGGTAGGTCGGGGAGGGTAAAAATAGGGTACGTATGTTTGGGATTGTCAGGGAACAGACAGGAGAGGTTAGGCAAGAGACAGGAGAGGTCAGGCAAGGGACAGGAGAGCTTGGGCAAAAGACAGGAGAGGCCCGGCAAGAGACAGGAGAGGTCGGGAAAGGTACCGAGAATGCCAGGGAAGCCACAACGCTGACCGAGAGTGGTTGGCATAGGTATGGGCGGCCACATTTTTATCATCTCAATTTTTCGCCGGTCCATCAACTAAACAAGCCTCAACCAAATGTTCTTGGGGGGGTAGGGCCTAATTCAGCTTTTGTACGTGTAAATTTGGGATGTTTTGTAGTGCTTAGGCTTTGTTTCCATTTAAAATAATGTATTTTAACCCCGAAACGAAGCCAATGAAAAAAGTGTCATCGTCTCTATCTTAATGTGGGTCAATGATCAGCTGATCGCAAGCCGGGCGGCCACATTTTTATTGTCTCAATTTTTCGCCAATCCATCATGTTTGAAAGACTCAACCAAATTTTCTGGGGGGCTAGGGCCTAAATCAGCTATTGTACGTGTAACTATAGGATGTTTTGTAGTACTTAGGCTATGTTTCCATTAAAAATAATGTATTTTAACACCCAAACGAAGCCAATGAAAAAATAGTATCATGGCGACGAATTCGTAAAGAAAACGTCGCGCATCGTCCGGGAATCGAAACCCGGGCCGCGGCGGTGGAAGGCGAGAGCGCTAACCACTTGGCCATCTCGGCCAGGCTAGCTTTGGAATATTCTGTTGGGGATTTTGAACCGCTGACCTCAGGTATCCTTATGCGCAACCGGAAGTGAAGTTTTCGCGAAATACAGAGGTTTGAGGAAATACGGGGGCTGGTTACTCAGCTTTTGTGAAATACGAGGCTCAGTGCTGAAGCATACCCGACTTGATATTTACTCAAACCATTTAAAAAATAATGTACCATATCCCAAAAAGCCGTAGGCAGAATGGGATATGTCCCAGCCCCCACGAGTGAAATACATCAGGGCAGTATCAATGCAGTTGGCATTTGTGTGATTTTTTAAAGCCATTCAATAAAGAAAAGACAACTTTTCCTTGGCCCATTTAAAATGGCCATATCATATTCAATGGTGGGCATTAAATGCTTCCAGTACATCAGCATAGTAAATCTTTTATTTCAAAAGGAGGTGGACATGGTGGTGGCAGCCATGACTATTACTGCTCTACGTGAGGAGGTGGTTGACTTCACCTTCCCTTATCATGAGAGTACTTCAGCTATTGTCGTAAATGCTGAGATCACCAAGACAGAAGTGCCGTGGTCATACTGATTGGACCCTCTACAGGTAAGACCCTGGTGTTAACTAATTACTTACATACAGGCACAATTCTGTCAGTCCAATCCAAGCAAGACTAGAACTGGGTTTTTGATTAGTATTAACCAATCAATGGGAGATGACACAACACAGCCATTAGAATTCACCAAACTTTATAAAAACATTTCAATCGACAAGAAGAACTTGCCCTTCCACAAAATTACATTCCTTGATTATACAGAGATAAATATAAATCACTTTTAGTTAAAGGAGCTGAGGCTGTTGAAGCTCTGTTCAACTCGGGCTTGTATAGTGGTGGTGTGGAGATTAGTTCCCCCATGAGTTGTGACAGCAATTACAGCAACAAGCATGGCTCACAGGAGAAGTCACAAGGGTGTTGTATTATAATGCATGTCAAGTATGCATATCATATACAAACCATCTTGGTAGGCCTAGTCTTATACTGAACAAAATCTACATTAGAGGTCTGCATGAAGGCATTAATGCAGCATTTGCCATTTTGCATGCTAGAGCTGCATTCATTGATACTGATAATAAAGGACTAGCATATCACTATGTACTCACTCTGAAGATATCTGCATCTTCCAGGTTTATGTGTGGATGGCTGTAGCCGGTAGTTTTATCTTCTGTGCTGTAATAATCAATGCGCTGGAGCAATTTTCAACATTTATCAAATATCATGACACAGACCACACAGCACCCAGCCTTCAAGAGAGTGTCTGATTAATGGTCTGTCTATATGCCAGACAAGGTAAGTCATTTATGTTCCCGTGTTTTGCCTACTACAGCACAGCTGAGATGTTCCTCAGTCCACTACATGCTTGTTATAATTAGTGAAGATGCATCTCCAGTTGATGCTTATTACTAAAACGGTTTCTTAATCGGCATATCTAAAGCAATATATAAACAGAATGGGTGTAATGTGAAGTTATGGCGGATAAATGAGACAACCAAGTTATCAAGGGTGCACTGTATCATAATTCAGATAATGTTTCTGTCTTTCATGATCATTTCTGAGCTATTTCATCATAATGTTATTATAACACATAATTTGAAGTCCCAGAGATTCATTCTGAAGATGATACACAAAAATTATTAACTTCAAATAATCAGTGATATACAGACCTCAAATTGTATTAATATCTGAGGTTTCCCAAAAAGCTACAGTGAGGCTTCCTTCAGCAAACTCAGTGAGACTAAGTCTGGGATTGTTCTCTGTGTCACCGTTACTGGTTGGGTGGTTGTACTGTGCCACTACAGTAGAAACACAAACACCCTTTAACACCCTGGAGGAACTGGCTAAGGACAATGAGTATACCCTCATAGTCAGTGGTGGTTCACATAGGCTGGTATTGGAGGTAAGATTCTTCCTGACCTATCTATATATCTCCAATAAAATAACTGCAGTATACGTAGGGTGTGTTTTCCTTTTAATGAAATATCATTGGTACAACTGTAGAAACAAAGGCAAAACATAAAGGTTTGCATTGCTTGCATAATATTAAAAGATGGTTGAAAAATTGTAAAAATAATGTATCTTGATTTTACCATTATTCACAAACTAGGAGATTATGATGCTTGCGTAAAACACTGACTTGGCAAACTTTTTTCTGGTGGGCTGCACTGACTGAATTTGTTTATTGCAACCAGCATTCAAAGTCAGGAGTCTATGCAGCCTTATGGGCCAAAATGATGAAAACAAAAGACATCTCCCTGTCAACTAGTGTCACCAACGGGATGAAATTGATGTTAGATGACAGCCAAGGTCGGAAGAAGTACGCCGTTCTTGATGGTGGAGATGAAATCATGAAAAAATTGGCAACTACATATAGCTCACGATGTGATTGGGCATTGATACCTGACATGTTCTACAGATCTGGTTTGGGGTTTGCTCTACCAGAGGGGTCACCTTACAATGAGGTCTTTGACACATGGTGAGTGGATGGAAATATGCTACATTTAGCAGCCCTCCAGCCAACATTGGTTAGCGGGACCCATAATTATGTGCTTTTACTTGGGCAAGCTTATTACCAATATCTGCGTTATGGTCCAGGGCTATAAGTGAGAGCCCAGATGGGTCAGTCGAGATTCAAAGTGCTCAGCTTAAACCCAGATTAATTCCACTTTAGCAGACACTTTAGGAATGTACAACAAATGGTGATTTCTGGAGGAAATTAAGATGTCAGCATATTTTGAAATATTGACAATGTAATTATTAAACAAAAGGGTTTTCCTGGGGTGGCCCATCTGGACTCCCACTTTCAGCCCTAAAAAAAAAAGAACATTAACCCAGATGATGGCAAACCCAGCTGGCCCAAGTAAAACATGAGCAGGCTACTCACCAAGAGGCTACTCACCAAGAGGCAAAAATATCCAAGCTCCACCCTCGCCGACATATGAACCTATTTAATTTTATGTTTAAACAAATAGGCAACTTGGACTTAGTTAAAGCGCTGATTCCACTGCCGTCACCTGACGGATCCGTCGGCATTTCGTCAATTTTTTTGGACGGAAGTGCGACGGACGGGGCAGTGGAAGCAGGTTTCACCCGTCGACGGGAGGTAAAAACGTCGACGGATCCAGCATTTTTGCTTCCACTGATCCGTCCGTCGACGGATCCGTCGACGGACGGATCAGTGGAAGCAATAAAAAGGGCGATCCGTCCGTCAGCGGGAGACATATTTGGACAAAAATGGACGGAAATGCTCGACGGATCAAATATTAAAAATTTTTAATATTTCATTCCGTCGGATTATGCACATGAAACCGTCGACGGATAGTCTTGTTGCACCTTCTCGCCACCTTGCGGAAAACACGGGAAGCTGTAGTGTCCGATTGAAACGGAAGGTGGCGCGACGGAATGTCGTTTTCTGATCATGTGATCCCTTCTTCCGGCCGTACAAAGCTGTTCAAAATGGCGACACGCACAACTCTGAAGCGCGGTGCAAAAACCCAAACAAAGGCTCCAGTACCCAAAATAAAGCCGGAAGAAGTTGGGAAACCTGCTCCCGAAACGACAGAAGACACCGAGACAGCGCAGGCAGCAGAAAAGAGGAAGACTGGTCCCCGGAGGCGCCGAAGGAGAGCGGTTCAAAACACGTCGACGGTGAATGATTCAAATGTATCTGACACTGATGCTACCGGCACCAATGCGCCACTGTCAAGCAAGACGCTCGGGGTCAAAAGGGGGCGGGGTAAGACGGAAAAGTCAAAACCTGATGTTACGTCTACCTCACCGGATCGGGCAGAAATCGCTGTTGCACATATGCCAACCAACACACAGCAAGAAAGAGACCTGAAGCAAAAGATCTACTCTATACTGAAGAAAGGCGCAGAAAAAGAACAGGCAATTTTAAGGTACTGTTACTTTGTATTATATGACATACTGATCTTTTTCTTTAGTCCCCCCCCCCCCCCCCAAAATTGGTGTTTCCCCCCCCCCCCCCCCCCGCTCCAGCGGTCCAAATGTCCCCCCCCCCAAAATACACCACCCCCCCTGTTGTTATGAAATGAGCACTCCCTGAATTAAAAATGTGGGCCTTTTTTGTACTAAATTTATTTTTAATTCTGACATTGGGTATGCTACCGGAAAAAAATATTTATTTAAGGTATAATATGTTATTTAAAATTAAGTTTTATTTTTTGCTTGACAGGGGAGAAACTGTGTCCTTCAATGCACAGGATGAGGCAGCCGCGTCCAACATCTTGGATTCAGAGGATGAGCCCGACGAGAAGGAACATGGTAAAGGCGTTAAGACAATGGACGGAATGGGTGATTTCACAGCACTGACACCTGCAGCCCAGGCCCTACTGGACGCTGCAGAGGGAGATCAGGATGAGGAAGACGAGCCCCTCAATTTGACTAAAGGTAAAAATGTTAAAATCATTTGTCATGTAGGAAAAGTGTTCTGTAAAATGAAGTTATATGGTTTCATACATCATTGTACATTTCTGTCTGACACAGGAACATTGGGTGCAAAAAATTAATACTGTCATGTGCAGGTGCAGAACATAACCGTCATCATCATGTACCAAAATGTTGTCTTTTAAGATTAAAAAAAACTTTCAAAATTAACCCTTTAAGGGCAGCATAGTGTATCAACCCCGTACGGTAGACATGATGCATGAATACATCACTGACCACTTACTCACCAGGTACTAGATGTAAAATTCGTTCAATTGCAGGAGACATGCAGATGATAGTGGAGGACACAAGCATATTTGATGATCCTACTAAATCGAACGACGATTATTGGGAAGAGGACACCACCAGAGAAAAAGTTCTGTGTGAGCTGTGGGAAGAGACAGACTTCCTGTATGACAGCAGCAAAAGAGGCCACATGACTGAGGACAGGAATACCATATTGAAGAGATTTGCAACCATACTACGTGTCCCACGTAAGTATGCATTGAAAGGCATAAACAGATATCTAATTTATTCTTTTAAAATATGTTTAACTGTGATTAAATCAGTTGTTTTTTTTAACTTTTCAGTACCGGTATTGTACAGGCGTTATGCTATTTCCATGGAAATGAGGAAAACTATATAGTGTAATATATTTCTACCTTGGGGGAGGGGGGAGGGGGGGGGGAAAGGTTGATCCCACATGTACGGAAATGGTGGACAGATTCAACAGCAAAAAGTTTTGATTTCTCATTCCGTCACATCATGCACATGAAACCGTCCGCGGATTGTCTGCTTGCACCTTCTCGCCACCTGCCGGAAAATATAGGGCGCTCTACAAATTTCACCCATTTTTAGTAACAAGCCCACCTTAATGTAATAAAATAATTAAAAAAATTATGTGAAATATTTCGTGCTTGATTTTCAGCCAAAGTGATAGCTGACAAGATGGCATCCATCAGGAACATGTATCAGCGGCTACATAGGCAGGCGAAAAGTGGATCAGAACCTGAAGGGAAAACCGTCCGGCAGAAAGAGGTGCTGCGTTTAGCCTACTTTTTACGCCAGCACATCACTACAAATGACGATTTGACGTGTTACAAACGTGTCAGTCCAAGAAACAAGTCAACCCCGAGAAAGAGAGTTCTACCTGAGGTAATTAATTTGGGAATTTATTTGTTCCTTTATATCAACAGCAGGACACACATACTTTTCTTAAGTATTTGCTACATGGAATAATAATTAAAAAATTTAAGAAATAAAAGTAGTGGAGCATACCATGATGCATCTGTAGGCTACAGTAAAATGTAATAAAACTGACATATATTTTATTACAGGATAAAAGAGAAAACATGATTGGATGACTGAAAAATGCATTTTCAACAGTATCAGACTGTGTGTCAATTAACCTTTCAGTTCTATTATGCTATTCAAAATACAAATTTAAATCACTGTAACCCCACTGTAAAAAAGATAAATTTCTTTGTACTGTCTGCTATATACAACATGAACTCATGTATTTTGTCACAGGTGACGGAAACTGATGTAGAAAACGCCATCGATTTGTCACAGATATCAGATCGTAGCCTAACACCTATGAAGGCGTGCCAACTTACAGAATCAGAACAGGGAGAAAAGGAGAATTCAGACGGAACGGAGATGGAGGAAAGTGAGGTGATAGTCAACAACAAACAGTTCAGCCGGAATGCTAGGTTGAAAGATGCTTCCTGTGTCAAGGCCTCAGTCAAAAGGTCTTTAAGGCTGGATGATCCTGTGAATGAGACCTCCACTCCCAATAAAACAGCAAAGAAAACTGCCAGAGCAGATTTAATTAAGAAGTCAGCCGTTATTTCAGCAGCCTCCACACCAAAACCAGCAGCGGCAAATAAAACATTAAAAAAAGCCCCTGTTGCTAAATCTGTGCCTCACACCAAACCTGCTCTGTCTCAAACGTCAGGCAGCGTGACAGCAGAGGACAGGAAGAGGATGGCCAACTCTACCAAATCCAACTCGACAGTGAGTGAAGCGTCCAGTTTTAATTTCACCACTGCCGCACAGCGTCGGGCAGCAATGGATAAGGACTGGAACAAGAACACCAGCAGATATGATACTACGGTAGAGGAGAGTGACTGGTACGCCCGCCAGGGGCCTAGTGACCGGAAGAAGAAGGAGGAGGTCAAGAAAAAAACAGAAAAGGACAAGCAGACGGATATGGCAGCCATTATGGTTGAAAGAAATGAGCAGATAAAAAAGATGACGGATGGACTTGAACAGTGGCGCACTCAGACAAAGACAACGGGTACACTAGAAGCAACCCCTATTAGCCCAGACCAACTGTGGGCAAATTCTTTAGTACCACATCTTGGTCGTATGGCTCCTGAAGTGAGGGACGAATTCATGGTACATGTTTTCAGTGTTTGTATGAAGGCAGTACGGGGGACATGGGATCCTTCAGCCTACTGAACTAATTTAGTGCAGATAGCACACACATCTTTGCCAAATATAGGCATACAGCCGGACTGCAGCTGGTTTCGTCAGCCCACACTGATTACACTTGATGGACGGAGTACAACTATGTCCCTGGAAGTGATTTTTACCCAGGGAGTTGGTGTCTCTTCCTATCTGCACCCAGCCAAAATTAAAAACGCTGACGGAATGGGTATGAGGATTCTGGCCTATACACGTCATATGGATGTATGAACATTGTGCCATATTTATTTTTTACATTTTTATCTGCTTGCAGAAAGACTGGGTGTGTTTTTTTTTGGAAAATACCAAAGTTCAGCTAGAACAAAGTATTACAAGATTGTGTTCAACTTTTTATCAATATACACAGGGTACTGATCTCACTATACAGGAGCTTGGTGCAACTCCTGTACCTTCTGTATTTTATCCATGCATGTGGCTTTTTAGTTTTGTTTTCATTTCAACTAGTTCATGTGTTACTTGTTAAGGTTGATAGGACTGAAATACTTGAAAAAGTATATGATATGTCCCTGATTCATAGTATACGTCATATGGTCCATGTTAAAGTTAAGTTAAAAGATAAAACAAACGCAACGCAGTATGTTTTAAGTAGATATATCAACATGTCTTTTAATTCTGTTTTGACTGGAGAACAGAGCTCCCAAACAGCAATACCAAAAACGTCCCACAGTATGTTATACTTAGTATAGACAGAGATAAAACTATTTATTTATGTATGCCCACTATAGTGTGTAATATGATTTATGTATAACAACGGTACTCAGTTCAACGTTATAGAAAGATACATGGTACACTTTATCCCCATTATATGACAAGGTAAATGTGGAAATATAAAGATACAACAATGTTTACATATACTTCATGTTGTTCAACCCATGTTTGTTCATGTTTCCATTCCAATACTATCTGTCCGCCGACGGTTTTGTAGAATAAGTCGTTCACTGTAGGAAAACCATATATGACATGATGCGCCAGTGTGACTGGAAGTAGAGTTATGATTTTTTTGTCTTCCTACGTGCTATGTTAAGTGATGATAATATATGTCAGGGATAACTTATTTCATATAGACATATTATATGATATGAAGGAAGTTGTACTATTTTGATATTTAATATGATACCGGTACTACATGTGACAACTTCTATACTTTTACATTCAGCTATGTGTCTAAATACGTCAGGTACCGTATACAACTGTTTTGTTTTCATGCTTGAACAAAGTGTGTATCAACAATAATATAGCAGAAAAGCACATTTCATAGTGCTCCAAAAATATTTACAGTATTAAAGTTCCTGTTCCTAAATATTGTCTTTTTGATTGTATCATATCATATAGGAATGTCTGCATCATAACAATAAGATATAATGTCCTTTCACTTTCAACGAGCAAAATAGAAGTCATGCCTCAGGACCACATGGTATTGATGGCGCAGCTCGCCTTCCTTGGTTAGGCACCAATCCGCCAGGTTGGATCTCATATCCTTTATCTCCTGCTTGTGGTTGCGTACTGGGTTTGCCTGCCCACCAGGTAGAGTGGCTTCACCCCTCCACACCCCTCGGTGCTGCCTGTAATCTCTATCTTCCCAATCCGTCGCTTCTTTTGGGAGATAGGGTTGAGAGGCTTTGACACGGAGATAATTGTGTAAAACAACACATGCCATCACAACTATGCTGGCATTCTCCGGCTCCATCTCTATCTCCCTCCTCAGTATGCGGAAGCGGGTAGAAAGAATGCCAAACCCGTTCTCCACAATACGTCGACAGCGTGACAGCCTGTAGTTGAAGATCCGTTGTTTCATTGTGAGCTGGGCGGACGGAAATGGCTTCATTAAGTTGAGACTCATCTCAAACGCGTCGTCTGCGACGAAATAGTAGGGAAGCTTGCCTTTGTAGCCGGGGAAATCTGAAGGAGCAGGGACATGTAATGGGTTGTCCTCCCTTGCCACATCTTTGCAGAAAGCAGAGTACTTCCACAAAGTTGAATCACTAGACCGACCCTCTGCACCCACATCCACATACAAAAAGTTGTAATCCACATCAACTAATGCAAACAGCACAATAGAAAAAAAGTTCTTGTAGTTCCAATACAGACTACCACTTTTCTTAGGCTTGGTTATCCTGACGTGCTTTCCGTCAAGTGCCCCTAGCACATGGGGTATGTTCCACCTGTCATGGAAGAGTTTAGACACCTGCAACCATTCCTCCTCTGTTGATGGTGGCTGAAAAAAGGTTCATATGACACGTATTAAAATATGAACTGGCTGAGAATTATAATATATCTACTATATTATTTTATTCATCATTTTCTTTATCCATATCCTACATTTTCATGCGTCATATTATTTGATGTCATGTTTATATATATCCATTTACATGTGTAATATAACATATGACAACCGGTATTGAACTTAATATTTTGAATGACATATTGATAAAATAAATATAGGAAAAAGATTGCATAATATACCGGTATATGACATATGTTCAGTTGCATTTCTCACCTTCAGGTAGTCCTCGTGTAGACAGGAGTATATGGCTTTACATGTATCCTGTATGATGGGTAGAACACTGCTTTTGCCCACCAGGTACCCTTGTGAAAGGCTGGTTACGCTGTCTCCACGTGTGAGGTATCTCATGGTGAGACTCAAGCGCTCTTCCGGCGTTATGGCACGACGGAAGTTGGTGTCTTGATACAATATCAATGGGCGAACACAATCCAGCAGTTCCTTGTACACCGTTGGTGGCATGCGGGTGGTGCGGCGGAAATCACCATGGCAACCGAGCTGGAAAAAAGATAAAACATTATATTGAAATGCAAAAAAGAGGTATGGTTGGCCCTCTTTATGGTGGGCCAGGTGAGTTGAAAAAACCCAATTTCTTTTTCCCTGAAGAGGGGATATTTTGGTCACATGCTGTATTTTTATGGTAAAAGAATGATGACTGATATACTACTTACCCTGAGAAAGTCAGACTCCAGCTTTGCCATGGTGTTTCTCTGCCGGTTGTCAGTCCTGGCGAATAGGTAAGGGGACATCCAGAATTCATGCGTTCTTCTCCTCCTACCCATTCGCTCAATGAGCACCATTTCATCCTCGTCAACGGACAAGGCAACAGCCATGCAGCCTGCCAGGATTCGAACCCGCTCCACCACCTCATCTTGGGGCGGATTATTAAATCGCCAACTGGCCGACATACTTGTTTCTTTCTCCAATTTGGCTATATGGCTAAGGCGTGCTCCACGTTTGAAATCAGAAAATCGCGCGTAGTATGGACAACAGGTCATGTGACCTGATCATGTGACCTGATGATTGTGTTAAGAATAAGCCAAATCCGCCGACGGAATGGGATCCGTCGACGGACGAGGCTCAGTGGAAGCAGATTTTTACCCCGTCGACCCATTTCCGACGGATTTCACCAATCAGCTGACGGATTGGTGGAATTCCGTCGACGGACGGATTGCAAGTCGACGGCAATGGAGTCAGCCCTTAATACTAGAGATGTCAGAACCTGAGCCCACGATGCGCTTCTGTTCACTACAATTAAGCCAAAAAATGAATCCTGTCGAAAAAGTGTATTATATGGAGGAGCATTGCTCTGGAACGCCTTGAGTGTAAAGGTAAGAGCCATTGAGGATTATGAGGAGTTTAAACTAAATAGGAAAAAGTGGCTCGGCAGCACAAATTATCGATTCTAGTGCTAGTCCACCTCCCCAAACCCCACTGATCTGTATCCCTATTTGGTTGATGTTATTATGTTATTATAGTTATCTTACATTATCTAATGATACATCTGTGTGTATGACAAAGCCATTACATCTGTGATAAAATTCAGGTTAGAGAAGTTAGCTACTAAAATTAATCAATTAATTAATTAATTGTATAAGTACAAGACATAGCTCGTAAACAGTGAGTTTACCGGTACATGGGGTGTCCGCCCCTTCTATCCAACCCTACATGTCGTAAGATTGGGTCTTGATGATGAGGACTAGTAGACTAGTAATTATGAAACTATCAATATATATTCATACAATTATGTGATATGATGTTAATACAATAACTGGATATTACAAGTCAAAGTACATGTAATTATATGTTGCGTCGTATAACTCTCATATCTCAAATGTTCATGGAGCTGTATAAGTTCTTTTTCTATACAGTATAAATAAACGAAATTGTATTTTTATACTTTCTTTTACCCAAAAAAAGGCTCCAGGGCTGATTATTCTAGCCCCCCAAAAAAAAAAGCACACACCCATACCCAGCATTCTTCCAAGTATATCAAGGTCTATAACGTCACCAAATTACATAACTAGACCGAATATCACTAATTACTTTCAATTTCTAAGTTTTTCTTTTCATTGATATAGCCCGTAATCATCTGATACAAAGAAGCATTTAAATTGCCTCTTAAAATCGTTTAAAGTATTGACACTGCAAAGTGTTCTGATTTTAGTTTTGAATAGATCTTTTAGAACAGTATGTATAGGGTTAGCCATTGGAAAAAAAACCTGCACATATTACAAACCACTGGTGCAGGAGTTGTTATACACTTTAACCACCCTCATACTAAGGGCTTCACAAATATACATTATTTATTAAAGTTATCATTTTGTTGAAGCAAAATAATGATATAATTATAAAGTATCTGTTTCCTTCAGCATATTGCAAGCTGTGGCCTCTGGATAAATCCTTACTTATAAGAATGATGACTAAGTGAGGCATAATACGATTTGGTGACTGATATTTATTGCATGTGGTACGAGATAAATAACAGAATCTCAGGCAAAATCACATACAATAAAAGAAAATTTTATGATGATTGTATAAGTTACACGGCAGGCATTATAGTCAGTGAGTGTGTGAGTAGTCCTCCTGGGGTGGTGGCTGCCGGCTGAGTGAGGCCTAGCACTGCTGGCCAGGGGCAGGTAAGGTCAGGTGACCCAGGTACACACAGGTGAGCCAACCCCCAGTCCTGGCTTGGCCTGCTGCTAACTAGAGTTGTAGTCTGTAGACTTGCACAGTCTTTGGTGCGCGCATTTATAATCAAATAATTGCCGTGTAATTATTCTGCACATAAATCCTTACTTATAAGAATGATGACTAAGTGAGGCATAATACGATTTGGTGACTGATATTTATTGCATGTGGTACGAGATAAATAACAGAATCTCAGGCAAACGCCAAACGTACCCAACACGCAGTGGCCGAACGCAGAAAGGAAAAAAGGCGCACTTAAGTTCAATCAGTCACCCACACTTGAGTTATGAATCTGCAGACCATGGCGTCTGAAGAGATTCTAGTTCATTCTAGCGAAATATTGTGTCTATGATCCTCTGATCCAAGCATCTCCTGTTCTCAGGTGTCCTGGCCAAATACAACAGGACTGACATGGACTTCCAGTCGCCCATCTCCCTGATCTCAGCCAGCTGGAAACCGGCCATGTACATGGCTGCCGAGCCACCTCTGCGTAGCGAGTGTGAAGAGAGTTTATCAACCCCGATCAACTTTACAGCATCAGACAACCTTTGCATAAGCCACTTGTAGGTACCCCTAACAATGACACCGTCTAACATGTATGAGACTAATTGGGCGGAGGGAAGGTGAGATGAGACTAAGGCTAGTAGCCTGAGTACATACGAGCTCAGACAAAAAATTGAACCCGGAATGAAATTGAAAGGAATATACAGGACCCTTTCCCTGAACTGAATGGTTTTTGTCCTTCTTACATTGACTGATATCCCCCAAGAGTGGAATTCTACATCCCCTACTAAGATGGCTAAGTCCACCTCTACTAAGTTACTCTTCCTCAAGAGCCCCCTGAATCCTAGAACTAAAGCCACCCAGAAAGCTAAATCCTCAGTGTTGGCCAAGTCCAACGTCAAATAGATAAGCTCAAGGTCCCTCCTGGTAATAGGCCTAGCTCTTGAAGACTCTGTGCCTAACTCTCTTTTTACCCCCTTTAGGGTGCACTGAACTTTGAAATTGTGGGGATCTACATGATCCAAGTCATTTATCTTGTGCAGTTGCCACAGAGCAACCAAATAATTTGTGAGTGAAACATACTTTAGCCTAGAAGCCATATATACAATATACCGTAACACATCACGCAAAGACGTAGGTAACGGTGGGTCAACTCCCAGTTCATTACAGAAACGGAAATAAAGATTCCATTGACTGTTTCTAGTCTTTTTTGAAGCCTCAGAGAGCCACAGGGATTGATACCGCAGGACCTCTCTGTCTAGTCCCTCCTCACCTGCAACAACAGAGATGGGAGAACAGGCTAAGTGGGGGGAAGGCTACCATCTTCGGGTCAAAACAGCGTGAGAAATAATCTGCTAAGATATTATCTTTAGATGTGACCCTACGTGCTACTAGGTGGAAATTGTGTACCACACTGTACCAGAACAACTCCCTCAACCACCACATTGAGCGAACAGACTTAGATCTGCCAGAATTGATGGCTGCTTGGACTTGGGTGTTGTCGGTGAAGATGATGACCTTTTTATCTCGCCAATTTGAGCTCCACCTGAAGGCAGCAGAGACTATGGGCCACAACTCTAGCAGATTAATACTGTCTTCCCTGGAGCAGTCCCCTGGAGAAAAACTCCAGTGGTGGGCTGGGACTGAACCGAGGCTTTGAGCATAAGCCTCATCCTCCCATACACCCAAACACCAATCTACATCACCTACCGCTGAGAAACCCGACTTTGAAGAGTCTGTGTGGACTACCACTTCCCCGGTATGTGAAGGGCTAATGATCTTTGCTTCACCATTAAAGGTGCTACAAAATCTGGACCACCACTTAAGGTCCTCAAAGAACCAACTAGGCAGGTTGATTGGTCTACCCCCTTCAGGGGCGTAGTTTGCTAAGTTTATGACCCTCCTACTGAAGGTCCTACCGCCCCTCACTACCACACTGGCATGAGCCAGGTGGCCCGCCAACATCTGAAGGTCTTTCTTAGTGGACTTTGTTTTTGTAGAGAAATCTTCCACTGTACTGACTAAACGACCCAATTTATCAGGGCCCAACCTGACCTGCATGGCCTGTGAGTCAATTTCAACTCCTAGGTAGGACACACATGTAGATGGCAGCACCACCTTATCCCAATTTACAAGAAAGCCTAGGGTGGAGAGGATTCTAACTAACATTGCCAAGTCCTTCATGCACTCAGAGTGAGACGGGGCGACCACTATGAAGTCGTCTATGTACCCGAAAACATTGGGAATCCCCATATTTCGAGCACACCTGCATATAAAATCAGTGAGGCTAGTGAAGATTGCTGGGGCACATTTTAAACCGAAACTCAGGGCGCCATCTAATAGCCACTCCTGCTTACCATTTACGTCCCACACAAAACCCTGGAACTTCCTGTGACCTGGAAAGATACTGACTGACCTATATGCGGATTTTATGTCCAGTACCCCCATGTAGGAACCATTATCCAGGACGTCAATGACGTCATCAACTTTGACAAAATTGAACTTGAAACTAGTCTCAGTCATGTGATTGTTGATGCTATCTCCCAGAGGCCGTTTGGCATCGGTGATGGGGCGGAGTTTGTTTGTGTACTTTTTTCTTATGGCCCCCATTGCATGTACACAGGCGGGTTTGTCGGGGACAACAAAAACTTTCCCCTTACTCAACTCGTCCGCAATAATTGTATCCATTTGGGGCCTAAACTCCGGTTCCAAAATCGAATTATAATTGCGACAAAAGTAGGAGCCAGAGAACCCGGGGTCAACAATCCTGAAACCCTTTTCAACCCCGTCTAACAGGTACGAGGCATTGTGGTCCTCCCAACCCGACCCTACAGCCAAGTCAAAGAACCCACATGGATTTAACTGATTTCGGTACCCACCCAGGTCATGCGACCCAGAACAAACACCAGAGCAGGGGCGATGATAAACTTCACCGTCGACAATGCAAGAGACGACACGGGGAACATTTAAAGGACCCGAATTTAGGCTGACTTTTATCAGGGATTCTAACAATTCCTCATCGCCCAAACCTTCGGTACACTCTGTCCCTGAGTTACAATCCACAATGTGAGAATGGCAATGAGTATCAACACTCACCTCATCTTTATCGTCAACCCGGGGAACGGGACACGCAAAATCAACAACTCCCTCGCCTTCAACGCCATGTTTGACTGTGACGTCACTGATCTCGTGGTGCGCGAGACCTTGGGCGAGAGCGCCCATGAGAGGCACTGAAGGGGTGGCTTCCCTAACAAAAGCTTTCCCGCCCAAACTGTAAGCGTCTGAGACAAAGGGGGGCCCTAAATGGGGGAAGTCAGAACCGAACCCTCCCGGCAACCGAGCGTTCCCAACTACAAGGGAATCTGAAGGGGGGGTCATGATCTGAGTCGGAGCGTGTAACCGGGGGCCCTTCACCGTCAATTTCAGAAACCCCCGCCTGGTCCCCCTCAACCACACTAAAATAATTCCTTACTGCAGAATCAAAACTGGCTGTGGGGAACTTGGTCCCGCCCCCCTCCTCTACACTCACCCAGCCTGAGCTACCGGGAGTGAAAATACTGACTTCTAAACCCCCTACAGGGCCCCTTTCAATTTTGGCGGCAAAAGGACTGCTTCCCGGGACTGCTGCCTCGGGAGACTTTTCCGCAGAACAACTAACATATTCTGTGGAAATAATATTACCTTTGCCAATGTTACTTAGGTCAACGATGTCAGAATCAGCGGGGGGTGTTTGAACCTTGTTTCTAATGGGCGAGCCTGGGGTACCCAGACTCCCCTCATCCTATCCTGTGTTACTAGGACATGTTATGCCCCTGTGCTGGCCACCACACAGGGTACACTCGTGCTTGTATCTACAAGCAGTAGCGCTACAGCCTTTCCTCCCATTGTAATCATTGCAAAACCCGTTCTTCTTCAAAGGGTCGACCTTCCCCTTCTTTTTGCCCTTGGACTTGTTTCCACCTGAAGGGCCGCCCCCCTGGGACTTTAAATGCTCAAAACCGAGGCACCTGTAAAAATTCTCATGGTCCCCATAACTGAAGCAACCCATGCCAAAAACCTCGGCCTTCTCCCTACAATACTGATCGTAGGCCCTAATGGCCTCGGGGTTGTAAGCTTTTGACCTATCTATGAGGAATTGGATGTGTTTAGCATAATTGCTGGCGTCTACCCCTGATTGAGTCATTGAATAGAGCATACTTAGAGACCCTGAAATTATCTCTTCTACAGTGGCTGATGCAAATGAAGTACCGACAGGCAAATGAAGATCAAGATCAAAGACTCTACACTTACGCTTGCGCACTTCCTGGTGGCAACAACCCAGGGGTTGGGTTTGATGAAGGTTGGAGGTGAGGTTGGCATTGCTGAACATCCACGGGGTCGCGCTCTGACCCGCGGGCAGGAAACCCGGGTTCACCCCCCCTGCCCCTGCACTGGGAAGGGGAGGACGGACGGTTCCATGCTGGCCGGCCTGGCCCTGACCGGACGACTGCGGGGCCGTGGCGGGAAACGTAGCCGGCTGCGCCTGAAGGGGCACTGATGGGTTGTGTAGAGACGGGTGCACCCACTGGTTCTGTATGCTGGGTAGGGGAAAAACTGGGTTCATAGGTACCCCCAGATAATTCACCCCTGAAGCACCAGCATGTAGAGGATTCACCCCTGGTACCTGAACCTGAGCAACCTGTTGCAGGGGTTGCGGCAAGGCCGGGTTTGCAGCAGGGGTCTGGGATGGCAGAAAGGACTGGGGTGCTGATAGGGGCTCCCCAAGCCGGCCGCACAGCCTATTGAAGCTGTCCGTCATCTGGGATATGGAGAGGTTCATCTGCCGGCGCTCCTCTGCGCCGGCTAACAGCTGCCTCTGGAACTCTAAGAATTCCACCGACGGAGGTGTAGGACGCTCTGGGGAGGGAGGGGGAGTTTTTTCTGGTTCCTGACCCTCACCCCACATATATGCGTCATTGTCCTGCAGCATGACAGCGGAGTCCAAATGTAGCTTAAACTCCTCAGCTGTCCCACTCAGCTCGACAGCTTTGATTCTGGCAGCTGCAGCATATTTACAGGCTGCCCTACCCCGGGGACGGTGAGATTCACCACACTCTGAACAGTTCACTAACCTACGAACCATGATGGCCCTGCTCTGCTTTAGAAGAAATTTCCAACCGGTACGGTATGATTGTATAAGTTACACGGCAGGCATTATAGTCAGTGAGTGTGTGAGTAGTCCTCCTGGGGTGGTGGCTGCCGGCTGAGTGAGGCCTAGCACTGCTGGCCAGGGGCAGGTAAGGTCAGGTGACCCAGGTACACACAGGTGAGCCAACCCCCAGTCCTGGCTTGGCCTGCTGCTAACTAGAGTTGTAGTCTGTAGACTTGCACAGTCTTTGGTGCGCGCATTTATAATCAAATAATTGCCGTGTAATTATTCTGCACATTAACCATTAAGTATTACAAGATGCACCAGTCCAGATCCAAGTGTGAGGAGATAAAGCAGAGAACAGAAGCAGAGGCTGGCAGAATGAGTCTGGAGCATGTGAAGACCATCTTTATCCTGCTGCTGGCAGGTCTTGCTGTATCTGCCGCTGTGTTCTGTATGGAGCACATGTCAAACAGACTAAAGGGAGTCATAGTTCAGGATATGAGTTAACAACTACCTATGATTAAGTTTAGGCAGGAAAGAGCAAGATTCGTCCCTGGATTCTATATATTTCTTTGGAACATTTACTTGCTTACTGGAATCAATAGGGGGGGGGGGGGAAATTAGAAAAAAGATTTTAGCCTTTTTTCTTGCCATTTCAGCCATTTTGCGGAAAACACTTTTTGAGATGGGTGCTGTCAACTCTTAATTCACATGGGTTGACAGTTGACAGCACCAATTTTTAAATTTTATTAAAAAAAAAAAAAGAAAATTCAATTTTTTTTGGGTCACTGTAGTTGTGCACTGTTTCTTTTCCTGACCAAAGTCAAAATGTTTTAAAAAAAAGTCACTCTGCTTTGCGGGCACTTTTGTAGTTGTGGTCAAAGACAACACACCTCGCTTCCTACATCACTTTGCTTTAGTTTTAATTCTGTTGTCTGGTAAATGCACAAAAGGCTTTTTCAAGATACATTGTAGTCCTGGGTACCAGGAAAAGATCCCTATGACCACCTGTCCTGCTGCTGCCATCTAGTGGAGACATCTTGAAGTGTATGGATGCTGTTAATGTCATGTGACATGGCACATACAGTGTTCCCTACTTCCCTCCAAGAGTGGCTTCAATCTATGGACAATGTTGGCCATTGTTGTCTGCATATGGAGGGTCCTTGAGAGTGTGTCTCTGTGACCTTCAACTACTGTAGTATGACCTTGGAGGGCCAGACAGGCTGACCCCATCAATAGGTTACTTAGAGGAAATTCAACGGGCATTTAATCAAAGTAAGGTCTTCATGTGAGTAATAGATAAATTATATGATAGTATTTCATGAAATGAGAACATAGAGAAAAGGACATACACCACATAATATTGTGACATTAAATATGTATTAAATGTTGACAATAAATGAATATGTTACAGTGACGATTATATTTATGCCTACAGCTGATTTAAAAGATAACCCAAATGAAAAACATATATATATATATATATATATATATATATATATACGGATATCACCCGGTTTGTGAGGTCCCCGCTGTAACCCAGTGATGTGGGATCCCATAGAACTAACAGACATATAAATGAAATAATTACAGTTTTGTATACCTCTAAATTAATAGAAACAGAATCTGACAAAAGAATTTCGAAATTAGAATTTTTTCAAATGCAATATTGTGGGATCCCCTAGTGGGGTCCCGGATGACCTTGACCTATGACCTCTGTCAGGACCCCACAAAAGGTTTAACTATATGTGTCATCTGACATAGTGGGATCTCTTTGAGAATTTACTTTAAAGAATGATTTGGGGATACATTCACTATTATGAACTTACCAGATGCAGGCATGCAATATATATATATTGATAAAAAGCACAAGAATGTGATGGTTGACATGACTTTCTATTCTGCTCTTGGATTATGGGGTCTTGTATCTGTTTTAACCCTCTATTGTGGGGTCTTTCCTATTCATTAATTTTATTGGTGTTTAAATAGTGTTTGAAGCTAATTTCTATTTTTGGTGACAAATTCCCTTTGTTAGTGTGTACAGAAGAGTAAACTGAATTAATATGTGACTATATTTGATATGGGTAGATGCATCCTCCTGTTTCCAACTCTATTTGTGAATGTAAACAAATACATATATTATCTAGGTCAGGCTGTTCCCCAACAATAAGAGCCCAAAGTGTGGTGGCCTTTAGTTGCTGTCCCTTGACCTAATTTGGCCTAGTAAAGGGGTATGTTTACTTAGTGTTGGCTTTGGATTAGCAAAGGACATATAGAGGGGGGGGGGGCAGAACTCCCATATGGGATACTTCCTAGGGCTGTAGTCACCAACCACCTCTGTCTCTACTAGGTAGATGCATAGTCAACTCTGGCTTCAGAAATATATTTTCAAGAACTCTATTTGTAAAAGGGGTGTCTTATTAGATTAAACCACAAAGAAAATTGTGTCTACTGGATTATGGGGTATTTTAGTAAGTGAGTTATAACCTAGGGCTATGGGATCCTTTTATTTCCCCTCCTCATGCAATGACAAATAATTGATACATACAAACTATAGTACTATACTGTAGTAATTATCTGCCCCCTGCCACACCCCCTGACATTTCTATGTCGTCATCTACACCCTGCCACACCCCCTGATATCCTCAAGTAGGCATGTACACCCTGCCACACCCCCTGATGTCTTCAAGTCGGCATGTACACCCTGCCACACCCCCTGATGTCCTCAAGTCGGCATGTACACCCTGCCACACCCCTTACATCCTCAAGTCGGCATGTACACCCTGCCACACCCCCTGATGTCCTCAAGTCGGCATGTACACCCTGCCACACCCCCTGATGTCCTCAAGTCGGCATGTACACCCTGCCACACCCCCTGATGTCCTCAAATCGGCATGTACACCCTGCCACACCCCCTTACATCCTCAAGTCGGCATGTACACCCTGCCACACCCCATGATGTCCTCAAGTTGGCATGTACACCCTGCCACACCCCCTGATGTCCTCAAGTCGACATGTACACCCTGCCACACCCCCTGGTGTCCTCAAGTTGGCATGTACACCCTGCCACACCCTCAATGTCCTCAGCATGTACACCCTGCCACACCCCCTCATATCCTAAAGTCTGCATCTCTACCCTGCCACACCCCCTTACATCCTCAAGTCGACATACACCCTGCTACAACCCCTTACATCCTCAAGTCAACATATACACCCTGCCACACCCCCTTACACCCTCAAAGAAGCATATGCAGCCTGCCACACCCCCTTACATCCTCAAGTCGACATGTACACCCTGCCACACCCCCTGATATCCTCAAGTCGGCATCTGCACCCTGCCACACCCCCTTACATCCTCAAGTCGACATATACACCCTGCCACAGCCCTGATGTCCTCAAGTCGGCATGTACACCCTGCCACACCCCCTGATGTCCTCACGCCTTCATCTAAACACTGCCACACCCCCTGATGTCCTCAAGTCGGCATGTACACCCTGCCACACCCCCTAATATCCTCAAGTCGGCATGTACACCCTGCCACACCCCCTGATGTCCTCAAGTCGGCATGTGCACCCTGCCACACCCCCTAATATCCTCAAGTCGGCATGTACACCCTGCCACACCCCCTGATGTCCTCAAGTCTCCTCTACACCCTGCCACATCCCTTCATATCCTAAACTCGGCATCTGTACCCTGCCACACCCCCTGACATTCTCAAGTCCACATATACACCCTGCCACACCCCCTGACATCCTCAAGTCGACATATACACCCTGCCACACCCCCTTACATCCTCAAGTCGACATTTACACCCTGCCACATCCCCTGATATCCTCAAGTCGGCATCTGCATCCTGCCACACCCCCTGATATCCTCAAGTAAGCATGTACACCCTGCCAGACCCCCTGATGTCCTCAAGTCGGCATGTACACCCTGCCACACCCCCTTACATCCTCAGCATGTACACCCTGCCACACCCCCTGATGTCCTCGAGTCGGCATGTACACCCTGCCACACCCCCTGATGTCCTCAAGTCGGCATGTACACCCTGCCACACCCCCTGATGTCCTCAAGTCGGCATGTACACCCTGCCACATCCCCTTACATCCTAAAGTCGGCATCTCTACCCTGCCACACCCCCTGATGTCCTCAAGTCGGCATGTACACCCTGCCACACCCCCTGATGTCCTCAAGTTGGCATGTACACCCTTTATCAAGTCCTCATCCACATCACACCCATCTCACCTACACCATCCTCACCTACATATCACCCTCACCTTATCAATATAAGCCTCACTTATCCACATCACCCTCACCTCATCTATGTCAACTCCCCCCTCTCCTCATTGTGTTTAGACCTAAGCTTGTGGGAGTCTCAATGGGAACCTAGGATCCCACAAGTCAAATCAGTATATATAATATTTATGTGCATATATATTAGTGTGTGTCAGTTCTGCTCCTGGATAATGGGATCCTTTAAAATTTTTCTACATGGGTTGTGGGATCCTAACATTGTACTATAATTATCATTCATGGAGTAGTTATGTGTTTGAAAAAATAATACTGAACAAGTCTAATTTCATTTCTTATTGATTAAGTCCATATATGATGGTATTAGACTGTATATATGATATTTGTGATATTTCCCTCTATTATGAGATCCTGATATACCATCTTCCCTAAGGCAACTTGACCTTCATGTGCTCACCCAAGCATGACCACACAGGATGTATATATATATATACTCTGGCTGTGGTTTGTGATGGGTAGAGACACCTGGGAGCAGGTTAGGGAATCAATAATAAACTTGAAAACATTGTGGGGTTTTCATAAAAAAATGTTTTTAACCAAAAATCTTTCCATATCATAGAACATAGGATCATTTTAGCCCGGGTGGGTTGCGGGGTTTTGCAAAAGATCCCACAATTTTGGAATGACTCCACTACGTGGGTCTGAGAACGACGAAAGATCCCACAAACCGGGTTGCATGTATGTATATGTATATATATATATATAATTATATAATGTTTGATATTTACGGTGCTGACGAATTGTGAGCAACCTGCTGGCACTGCACCCAGTCCCCACTCAGTTATCTTTTTCTCGCCATTCCTGTGAAAGTTTACACTTAGACATCATACGACCCAGAAAGGCTTAACTCAATGAACAGGTTCAATATTTAACTACATCTAATGGCCAACTACAACTGATGATAATAGTGCCGATCTAAGTGGAATCTATAATGCAATGTAGCTGATCAAATATTCAACATTTCTATACTGGCATTACAGGTATACTCCCTAGATTTCCATCCCTTTCTCCTATATCGTATTGGATGCATTGTATTGACAAAACACTGAAGGGAAGTTACTGTACTGTTATGTTAAAGCACCATTGCACTTACAGACATTGAATAGGTTCATGCATCATGATAACCAAGGTAATACTTTGTTCAAGCACTATATGGTCCATAACTGGTCAAGTATGACTTGAGAGATGGAGTCAGGAAATTGTCACTTTGATTCCAGAAGTGGTTTGTGAATTTCTTCCCTCCAAAAAAAAAGGTACCAGGCATCTTAATTTCCCTATATTCAGCCAGTGGTTGATTAAAAAGCCCTTAAAGGGTTAATTATTTTGTATGATATTGCACAAGTATAGGATGCTGGTAGTGTATTACTTATAACCATAATAGTAAATCTTACTGGTAGATTTTAAGGGGACAGGAAAATAACATCTGGAGAGATCACCTCATTTAAAATCAGCCAGAGAACCCTGTTGTGCCTTTAAGTGGACATTTGAGAACTTTTAGAAGCAGATCTTTTTACAGTATTTCTGTGACAGTCTCCAACCAGCAACCACAAATTAAAGCGCCAGACATGCTGTCAATGGAACTACCCTGTCAAGCGTTTGTAAGGCTTTCCATTTGCATATTTGCATTTGACTAATAAGCTAGATATTATTTTCTAATAAATCAAGAAACATAATAATGAATCATTCTGCTTTCATTTTCATCATTTTCTAGTAAATATCATCTACATGCAGAAAGATGGAGTTTCAACATGGGAGGTCATACACTTCCATGTTAGATTTGGTATTTTGCATATCTATTGTATGTTGTATCAGATCTGTCAGAAGCCTCTTGGATATCATTGGATATGATTTTGAGATGCCCACCCATTCAACATTGCTTCATGGGACCCATATATGTATTTTTACCTAGGAAGCTGATTTGATCACCCTGGGTTTTGGTCCTTTTTGTCCAGGGCTACCAGTGGGAACCCAATTGGGGCAGCCCATATTCAAAGTGCCCAGTCCTAGCCCAGATTTAGCATACACTATAAAAATGTAAAATAAATAGTAATTTCTGGAAGCAAATCAGATGTTAGTATGTTTCAAAATAATTATAATGTAGTTAAGGAAAACAGTGTTTGTGGGCTGACACAGGGTTCCCACTGGTAGCCCTGGACAAAAAGGACCAAAACCCATATATGGGCAAGCACAGCTGGCCCAAGAAAAACACATATAGGCCCCAGGGACCAATGCTCACTGGATGCAGTTCTATCCTGATATGATAAACATTGTATTGCAGTATTATAACCACAGCTTTGTATTCCTTGGTGTGTTGTGCAGTGAGATGTTCATATTCCGCAGATGTCTCTCGCTTGTTACCAGTGAGTACCCAAGTTCTTCCATCACATCTTTACACATATGCTCTATCAGCTTTACAAAATTATACTGAATCTTTAGTCGCCATGACCAAGCAATATCGTAAGGATGCTTAGATACTCTGCGACTGCTTTTTCGGTACCTAGATGCTCTACGGTTCAATATTCTGGGTTTAGGTCTTTTACGGTTACCCTTTGGGTTTGTAGATGCTGTATGGTTTAGATACTGTGATTCTTTAAGGATGTCATTTTGCTTTTTAGATGCTCTATGGACGTCATTTGGATGCTGTGGTAAATTGCTGATATCATTAGGATGCTCAGACACCCTTTTGCTGTCATTTAGATGCCTCAATACATCGCTGACGTCTGTTGCATACTTTGATGCTTCACCAATGCTGCTTAGATACTGAGCTGCATTTTGGATGCTGTCTAGAAGCAGGGACCAGCTGTTAGACTGTCTTGGCTGTAAAAGACCACTCACCCATTTGCTTACTCCTTGATCTTCCTTCAGTCCTATGATATTGTACAGCTTTTTATTATAGCCAACAAGGTCCTTAGTTACATCCTCATAGCGAACCATGAGGTAGTTTTCCCTTACTTTGGCATCACTGTGTAGGAGTTGAGATGACAGGTTGAGACCCTGCCTCAGTGTACTACATACATGCTGAGCCCGCTCAATTGACGACATATTTTTGTAGATATCAAGACTTGTGGCAAAGCGTCTGATAGACTCAAGCTGGCCTCGTGGATCCCGCACTAGATGTATGACCTTCACACCTTCCCGCATCAATGACACCAAACTGGTGTAATTCTTTACTGTAACTGTTTTTGTCACAACATGTGACTTTTTGCTGCACATTTCTTGGATCTTTTCTACATTGTTAGGATTGCATGCATCAATGCATGAGCAATTTGTCTCATGTAGTTTAACTTTGTTCCAGTCACATAGGGCATGAGGTCCCCACTGATTTATCCTTTTCTGGCCACTTTTGTCGAAATCCCTTATATCCTTGATAAGCCTCGCTAGATTACAGTGGAGAATATCCCTGAGAAAGACTTCACTTTTCTGGTCAATGTGCCGCTGTTTGTTGGGCACAGAGAAGGGGTACATCTGGAAGGGTTCATACATGTAGAACACGTCCGGATGCATGCCCAGAATGTTACCTACAAACGTAGACCCAGACCGATGTAGAGTGTAGACGATCAGCCGCTTCTGTGGTGGCTTCACTCTGCCTCCATTTCTCTGAGTTCTGTCCCTGGTGACTCCAACATTGATATCACCTACACTAAACATGCCTGCTTCATCTTGGAGTCTGTGAAAGCTCTTTGGGTTTTCAAAGACTGATAAGGTTAGGGTAATCCAGGTTGTACCAAGTACAAATCCAGCTATAAAGAAGAGGAACGATTTGTCCATGGTTGAGGTAGATGTTGTAATGTACCCTCTTGTGGTATTCAGTAAGCAATTGTAACAAGTACTGCATTATGGATGTAGTATACAGAGGTAGATATTACAACCTGGCACTATATGAGTAGCTGACCCTTTTAGGTCAGCAGTTCATCTTATGGTAGACACATAAACCTGCCCTAATGAAGAATTCACCATGGCAGCATTCTTGTATCATGATCATGCTACAGTGTACATAAACAGTGAAAGAGTTACCATAATGATACATTGTGAGAATTTGCTGCATTGGTGCATCATGATGACAAATGAAGAAGACATTATGCAGCCCTGGAAGGTTTAACTGAATGAACATGCTGAATATTTGATGATAACTAATGGCTAACTACCATTGTACAACACTTGTGGCTAAGAGCCTACTTACTTGAAATCTATAATGCAATGCAACTGATTAAATATTAATTTTCTAGCTGTTCATGCCCTCTGAATTACAGATATATACTCCATAGACATTACAGCTGAGGTAAAACAGTGCCAGACCACTAAGTACCACTCTCTTAGGCACCCACCTCTCATCATCGCGGGGAAAATTCATCATGCTATTTGGGTCATCTGGTTTTGTCATCTCTTCCAGCCACTGCACAACTTAAGCATTGTCTTGTAATCCAATTGAATCATACAGCTTCTGCTTTTGGTCTAGTACATCCTTGGATATGTCTTCATAGCTAACTATTCTTTAATTCTCAGCAATATCATTATCAAGTTTGGCGTGGGAGGAGGAGAGTTCAAGAGATTCTCTGATGCTGGAGCAGATATGGTCGGCCCTCTGTTCCAGTGACATATATCTGTAAATGTCTAGCCAGTTGGTAACGAGTCGCACAGACTCGAGCTGTCCTCGTGGATCCCGCAGGAGATTGATGACCTTCACACCTTCCTGCATCAAGGACACCAAACTGGTGAAGTTCTTCAGACTGACTAACTTAGTGACCACATACGGTTTGATGCTGCACCGCTCTTTGATTTTCAACATCATAAGGATCACATGTCCCTGCACAAGAACAATGCTTTGTCATTGTCCCTATCTGGTTTCTGTAGCAATACACTGCTGTGGCCCAGATTTTGATCGTCTTTGTGCCATTATCATGAAATTCCTGAATATCTGCAATCAGATCAGATGAGTTGCAATGTAGAGTATAAAGCAGGAACTCCTCTCCAACTTGATTAATATTTTCCTGCTTGTTTTTCACATTAAAGGGGTACTGTTGAAAAGGCTCGTACATGTAGAAGACATCAGGATGGCGGCCTAGAATCTCTCCAACAAAAGTGGATCCTGAACAATACAGCGTATATGTCAGGTGCAGAATAGGAACCATCCCAGTTCGGGAATTGCCCATGTACAATTCCGGAACTGCGCAGGGCAATTCCGGAATTGCTCCCTACTTACATTTGGCAATTTCAGAATTCCTAACTTTTCTACACATAAAACATTTAGATATATTTGTCAATGTTGTTTGAGTATGATGTCCATCCCCTTGGAGGTGTTATAACATTCAGAAGGAAGTCCCATGCATCCCACACCTCACTGTAGGTGTGAATAAGGTGTGGCAGTAATGTCTCTCCTGTGATAAAACAATGAGAGTTCAGTTGCCTGTAACACAACAAAGAGCTAACTAATACGGTAAAATTCCTTTGCAAATATTTTTTAAACCTACCTAACTGTTTGTGTGGCACACTAACTTATAATAAATAATTCTTATTGAGGTATAAAAGTTACGATATTGCGCAAATTCCGATATTGCGCATGACATATATACAACCACTCTTGTCTGACAGTTTACCACAGAGCCACATGTATCATCATCTTTGTTATATAAATCACACTTCCCAATGATCAGCTTTTGTGATCTGTTGTAGATCGATAGAGTTAATACGAACCCTGCCAGTAGATACAGTAACGGTCTATGCATTTTCTGATGATGGAAAAGAGGAGATGGTCCAAGGGCTGAAGTACTTATTGCGTACATTATTCAATGAAGAACTATATTTGAATTTTGAGCAAGTGTTTTGTGATCGACATCAGATCCATTGGGCACAGTGTGCTGTCTAGGCCAAGGAGAGGAGTGTTTTAACCTCCAAACCATGACCATGAATATACAGCAGCTGCCTAGTTTTTATTTAGTCTCAGGAATATTGGTCTTGTTCTGACTTCAATGTTCACTATTAGGTCAGGGTTACTGTGTTGTACCATGACTTTCTACATACTTATTTTGTCCCCAGAACCAGACGCATGAAACACACAATTTCAGAAATTTCTGTAGTAGGTTGTATGGAGTAAAAGAGTAAAAACATTTTAAGCACAAAATTTGAGAGTGATCACGATTTGAGAAAAGTGGAAAGGTTAAGGGGTAGGTGACGACAAACAATTGAATCCCATTAGCTTTGAGTGATTACCCTAAAAGATTGTTCCGTATACACCTGGAATTCAATGTAAACCAGTCATCTTGTCTCTGGAAGTATGGTCACAACTGGATAAACACTGCAGGTATTTACCATATGGTGGCCGGTTTTCAACCATTTAAAAGGTGCATAGTATATTAATTATAATGCAGTATACCCTTGGGCTTTTATGATGCAGAAATTCAGCCCTGGAGTGTAGCCAGTGCTGGATAATGGCATCTAATATAGGCTTTGACTTGATGGGTCGGATCAAAAAATGATGCAGATCTGGGGGTACACATGGGCAAAACACAAAATTCAAAATTTCACTAGACAACTTTATTTTCTTAAAAGGGTAGCATCTTGGCTCCCTGAAACCACTGTGGAACTCTGTTTGGCCCAAGAATGCAGTTTCTATTCACTGTCCACCACATGCTACGATAATCTTGAGGCGTCTGTGACGTTAATGAAGAGTGCACTGCAACAATCTCTTTTAAAGTGACCCAGGAACTCCAAATTTTGTCTCCTATTTGACGAATCCTGTACGATTATTACTTGGAAATCTCAAAGCTGTAGGTTGCAAATTAAAAAAATTGTGGTACTTTCAATTATGTGGAAATGAGAAAAATCCAAAGCAGTTTGTAACACTTTACCAACTTTAGCCTAGTTTCCTCAAATTTGCTCGGTTTACCATCAAAATAGCTGTGTAATATATTTAATATGTCTAGTTCCCAAAATAGTAATCCTTAGATAATGGTATTGGACCATCTGGCCACACCAGTCATTGCAATGTGGTGTTGAATACTCTATTAACGTCACAGACGCCTCGAGACTCATAGCAATTCCCTAGAATCATCATAGAATCATCACCAGTGTTCAGAACATGTTTAAAACTTACAAAAAAAATACAAAACAGGTTACTGAACTATTTAATGCCAATATACGATGAGATATACCAGGCTCACTCTCACCAAACCAGTGCAACTAAAAAAGTGACGTACATGATCGGTGGACGTACATGATCAGTGGACGTACATGATCGGTGACGTACATGATCGGTGACGTACATGATCGGTGACGTACATGATCGGTGATCTATTGACTGCCCTACCCTTTCTGAAGAAGATAAAACATAAATAAACCTTACCAAGGTGTACATACGATGTGTCTCTTGAAATGTAATATGTTAGCAATGTATAGATGCGACTATTAAGGTCATTTTTCATGGCATTTTAATACCGATCATGTACGTCATGTGACGTACATGATCGGTGACGTACATGATCGGTGATTTATTGACTGCCCTACCCTTTATGAACATGATAAAACATGAATAAACCTTACCAACGTGTACATATGATGTGTGTATTGAAATGTTTTGTGTTAGAAATGTATAGATGCGACTATTAAAATCATTTTACATGACATTTCGATCCCGATCATGTACGTCATGTGACGTACATGATCGGCCATTATTTATTGACTGTCTTAATTACCCTTTCTGACCATATATAAAACATAAATCAATCATAGCAAGGTGTACATATGTTATAGGTCTAAATATGTATAATCATAGACATGTAAAGCAGTGGGTAATGAGGAAATGTTACATGACATTCCAAGCCGATCATGTACGTCATGTGACGTACATGATCGGTTACACATTGAGCCCCCCCCCTCCGGCCCCTATAAATATTTTGGGAGGTTTTTTTTTCTAATAAACTCCCCACAGATACATTACAGCCTGTAGGTATGGTTGGGAGAGTTGAACATCGTAGTGCAGGGGGTTAAAGATGGGTTTTGTACTCTGCCGATCATGTACGTCTGCCGATCATGTACGTCCGCCGATCATGTACGTCACTTTTTTAGTTGCACTGATTTGGTGAGAGTGACCCACCACTCTTAAATTATGCACTCAGTCTTTGAAAATTTAAAAAGTTACATTTTCATCAGTTTTCACAACACAATCTGTGGGGCCATGTTAATAGAAATTCAACATCACAATGACATTTCTCCATCTCTAATCTGTAAGGCAAACCTTCTTACAGTCATTTAAAACAATAATAATGACTATACCAGACCTCAGAGGTGAATACCAGCTGTCTGTTTGAGACCTATGCAAGAATTCATTAACGTCACAGACGCCTCATGTAGATATCATACATCATTAAGCACTTGAAACATGAAGTTTCTACTACAGCCAAAGCACCTTACTCACACTATAGATATATGATAGGGGCATGTTGTATTAAAATATTGGGAGGCTGGGTGCAGGAGTACTAGTCAATTCCTTCAATTATAGAATAATGAGGCGTCTGTGACGGAAATTAAATGGCCTTAAAATGTAGGTAAACTTTGAAAAATAAAAGGGTTTCTTGTATTATTTGGGTTTAGATTATTAGATTAGATGCCCTAAAGCATGTGGTAAACTTACAGCATTCAATTCAATTAAGTAGTCCATGTATAGCAGACATTCAAGTTTTCTCTGAGGCGTCTGTGACAAAAACTCATGAATGCATAAAATGACATGAAATTGCCAGAAAAAAGCACAGCCGGGTAAATGTAGCAGCCTAAAATGATGAAGGGGTGTGTGCAGATGGTACATAAATCATAGAATATCATGCTTGGATGGCCTTTTGGTAGATGGTCCTATAATACCTGCCGAAATTTCATAGATTTTCAAGAATTTATTCTAAAAATGCCAACAGTATAAGTATAATCACATTGGATCATAGAAAAAACTACACACAAGATTAGAGGAACATCTATTCTACCCATTAAAGTCAGTGTATACCACCAGGGACCAATATTTCATGGGCCAGGACCAATTTGCATATACACGCATTACTGTCACAGACGCCTCCGTTACTGTCACAGACGCCTCACTGGTATACAAATACAGCATCCACAAGGTACATAGGGTATTTATCAATGAAAAAGCTGTTGACAATCCATCAACATATCCATATAAGGGTAATAGATACAAAAAGATTTGAATGAAAACATGAATATATGCTCGAGAGGGTATAAGGTGTTAAGTGTCTGTGACTGTTTTCCAGAATTTGTTCTGGAAGTGCCCGAAATATAACCCTAATCACATGGGATCATAACAAAACTACACAGAGGGGATGGGGAACATCTATTTTATTCCTTTCAGTTGATATATACCACCACTGACCCATATTTCATGGGCTAGGACCAATTTTCCTTGTGCTTTCATTTCTGTCACAGACGCCTCAGTTACTGTCACAGACGCCTCACCCATACACAAATTCAGCAAACGCAATAAGTATGGGGTACTTATCAATGCAAATGCTGTTGATGATCCATCAACAAGACGCAATAGGTATTATAGGGTACAAGAATTTAAAATAAAAGCATAAATATAAGCTGGAGAGGGTGACATGTGTTGAGGCGTCTGTGACAGTAACTCCAGTTCCAATACACTATATTGCACATAAGGGAGAGAAAAAGTGGGCATGACTCAAATTTCTTTTAGCCATGAGCACACAAATTGGGAGGCTCTAGATTGCTGGTAGTAAGGATATTTAGTGAATACTATTAATAAAGATATAGGCCCTTTTATTACTGTCACAGACGCCTCCGAAACATGTAGTTGCTACACTTGAAGGTCACTGTTGAAAAATTTGCGCGGGATATGAAAGTGTAATGAACTGATTTGTTCACATAACATATATAGCTACTAGGAAATGCTGTTCAGTAATAGTTTTTGATGTCTCAGTTGACATGAGGGCCTTGTAAAACATGGATAATTAGCTAAAAATCATGGATTTTAGCCATTTTTCAACTTTGGAGGCTCATAGATCAGCAAAAAATCATCGTAGATGCAAATTTTTAATTTTTCCTGAAAGCCTAGAGTCTGCCCTCTTATGAAAAACCAACAAAGACCATACTGGTGTATGTATTTTTATTCTGTGGCTGTTGCAAAGCAGAAAAACCCAGATCAGCATCTTTTTTCGATCCGACCCTGATACACTAGTACAGCATGAATGTTTGCATGTAAGTGAATTGAATGTGCCTAAAAGAACACCTTAATCACATTGAGTTCTAAGATATGTCACTTAAATGCATGCAAATCATTATTGAGAGAGTCAATTTGATAACCAATATCTGATCCCAACAATTTTGTCATATTCTATTTCCATATATACATGTATGTGTGATAAAAAAATATAATCTAGGCCATGACCAATAGAGGTACGTATAAATGTATGTCTTTTTTATTATCATTGAATGACAAGTATTTCCATGGATGAGAATGCATCTTGTACATCTTGTGGTCAATAACTGTTTTGAAGCCTCTGACAAGAACTTTAAAAGGAAAGGAAGAACCATGTTATACAAGGATTTAGCCAGCATAGCAGTGGCCCCGCTACAAGAGTCATAACTGGAGTTGGCTTACGACAGATGCTGTCAATAATCTAATCAAATAAGAACAGCTGCAAACAGTGGCAGCCCGGTTCTCCATATTGTATGGATCAGTTTTAGCATATAGAAGCTTTAGAGCAAGTGTTTTAACGGTCTCTAATCATATGTTATAGCAGGGATTGATTTAACATTTGTCAAAAAGTCATGTGTGGTGGTCAATGGATCTGCAGGAAAAATATCTACACCGATATCTGCGGCTCTAGGTATAATTATAATTTATCGCCATATTTATTCCAGGTTATTGAGTTGAACTATGGACAGGAGGGCAATACCTTATAGCATAGCATAAAACCATGTAACATGTCATATTGCATGGATGACATGCCATATGAAAGGTTGACAATTTCATACTCTCGTTCCTACCTGTCCAATTTTTCTGATTTCTTATAGATTGGCTCAATATTCATGTTATTGCGCAATATATGGTTAATTGGGTACAAAGGATTGTGCACCTCTTTATTTGCCCCATTGCAAATATGTTGTAAAACCCTATAGCTGGGTGACGTGGGAGCCCCATTTTGACTTTTAAGAACATAGATACAGCCACTAGAAAGAACCTACAAGTTATCAAGATATATATATATATATATATATATATATATATATATATATATATATATATATATATATCAGATGATACCACAGATGTATAATATCGGTTTAAAATGAAAATACGAAATATGAAGCCGGGTAAGGTTTCAACAAAATACGCGGCCTTTCGAGTGCAATCCGTCGGGCAAATACGTATACAATTCCTGTATACGTTGTAGTAAATGGCAGACAGAACCTCTGCTTGGTGAGTGAGTTACTCGGAGTCTCTGTAAGGTGGCTTATCATAGCATAATGGCTTTTATTTGCTATGATTCAGTTTACTTTCAAATCAATGTAGCTACTATTTACATTAACTTTTACAGCAGACTGGTACAAACAGGACCCGCAGCCTGCACCTGCTTCAGGTGGTCTTTTAAATGGAGCGCAGTAGGTAAGTACTGATATCTGATTAAGGTTTAGTCGGACTATCTCAATATCGTATGTATACTCATTTACAACATATAATCAATACTCAACCCAAGTTGGACGTGATGACCAAGCAATATTGATACTGCAGCTTTCCAGAGTATGTCAATCCTTACGTTGAAAGTGACAGAGTTCTGTCCTAATGACATGACATTTGTTAAGAATGGTGTATCAGGGCCTCACCAGACTTAGTCATAGGTTGTGGATAAAACCATACTGTAATAATATTATATCAAAATATCAGAGTGGGTTATCATTATAATTTCTATGATAACTTGATGAAATGAATTGCCAACATATCATCCAAATGGAACATTCTAATCTATAGTCATTCACCATTGCCTCTCATCAATAGACCAAGCTTGCCTGGGCAGTAGGATTCTGCTCTCTAAATCCTAGGTTGGAGGGTTCAAGGCTTCATTCGGGAAACTTACTAAAGTGTTTTCAAAAATTAGCCCTGAACCAACACACACCAGGTTGAATGGAGTTGAATGGAATACCGATTTCAACAATCAATGACCCCGGGCCCAATTCACTATTTTCCTTAGGGAGTGGTACATCTTTAACAAGATAGGGGGTTGGACCTCTTGAAGGGAGGGGACTTGAAAATTTGGACCCCTCTTGAGGAGGTTACCAAAAAAATTGCACCCCTTTCAAGCAAAAAAGCCAGCGCGTTACTATAGCTCAAAGGGGTTGGCCGTGCTCAATTTCAACTTGCCTGAGGGGGGGCCCCAAGAAATTTCCACTCCTCCTCTTAACTTAACTCTCGCCATTACATCCATCAATGTTGCCTTTCCATAAGTGAGGTCTACGTATTTACAATAGTCAAGGACTCATCTAATATCCCATCCTTAGACACTTGATGGTCAAGTTTTCAAATCCGATTCTGAAGATCACATAATACACACCCCCTTTTTTTAAATTCAATTTTTTTTTGTTGATCTCTCACAACACACAATAAGAAGATGTCATGATCTACCCCATTATTTCTGACGGGGTATCCTTTGAATATGCAAAACTAAGATTTAGCAGGTTAAAAATATAAAGCTACCTATTTACTATTATTCGCAAGAGTCGTGTTTCGCTGCCTAGACATGCAGACTGCCAATATTTGTCTCCTAACCAGTACAGATAGAATTGCCAGGCTAGACCATTCACACAAGGTCAAATGTCCATTGGCGCCTCGTATGAATTAACGAATCAGTTAGATCTATAGAGCAGTTTTACAGGTACAATATGTGAACCACCACTTGGCAATTACTATGCAGTCTGTATTCAGCTACCTAACTAAAATATCCATGCGATTCAGCTTGTGATTCAGTGACATTTCCAGGTACTCCATTATACTCCAATATACTCCATTGTGGTCAACACTACACTTTTTGAAATATAGTCCCTTTTGGTCGACACTCTCTATTTTTTTTAGCAACATTGAGGAATTGATGTTTTGTCTATTTGCATGAAAAACTCATGTCAACTATTGTAAAATGACATGGAATATCTAGATAGTGCAAAGTGGTTTCATTCCGATTCCATTCAGATTTATTTCGGCTGTTAGTGCTTTAAGGCTCATACCTTGGTCATGATGCACCAAGCAATCCATCTGGAGTATATCAATCCTGTGGGATTCACATGATGCATGACTGTAGCCCATCCAAGTAACTCAACAGGTCTGCATTCATGCATCATGAGACAAATGGGTTCATGGTTGTATTTAAGCAATATGTTGACCTCAAAGGGTTAACTGGTAAACTACAATAACCCTTGCTCACAGGCACAGGGATGGGCGTACCTGACTACTGCCATAGCATTTATATATTTAGAATAATACACCCATCCCCTGTTATAAAGTTAGGGAGTGACCATTTTCTAATAACAGAAGGAGGTTGGTACACCAGCAGCGTTCTCATTTTCTGTAGCCTACAGCTGTAAGCTTTAGTAGTAGACCTTTTTGCTATAAAGGGGTGTAATATCTTTTTAGTCACCCCAGTCTGAAATAATCTGCCGCCCCACTCTCAGAAAGTTGCAATTTTTTTACCCCAAAAAGGTCCACTAACCAGTGTTACGAAACACAGCATAACATTATAGTGTACAAAGAGGGTGTTACAAAAGAATCCTTTTTACGCTGTAGTTCAAGGGGGTGTTACAAAACAAAATTTACATCACAGTTTTTAAACTTTTTTTTTTTCTTACGTTATGGACGTTTTTCAATGTTATGAATTTTATTCTTTCATACAACCTTCCCGGGGCGTGTGAAAAAAAAGGTGTGATTTTGCCTAAATTTGCCTAAATTTGAAAACGACAGCATAAAGTTGATATTTGTGCTAATGTTAACGTAAGTTTTTAAACATTTACAAAAATTATGTTCTGTAACATAAATGTTGTTTTGTAACGGCCCCCAGCTGTCACCACTCCTGTAGTATTTGCAGCATTATCTGTAATGTCAAAGGTGCAACTATAGGGGCTGGTACATACCCAGTAAACACACTTACGTTATTTAACGTTTAAAGGACGTCATTTCTAAGTCTGAATTACGTTATTTTACTACGTTAATTAAACGTCCAAATGTAAGGGTTCTTTTACGTTATTAAACCTGAATGAACGTTAATTAACGTCTATCAACGTGATGTAAACGATATTTCCCGGTTTATTTAGGTAATTTACGTAAATCTAATCTAATATAAATGAATGGAAATTTAAAGAATTAAATTAAAACTATTAGTTTTAGGCCAATGTATTTCAAAGTATTCCTTTTTATCCCCCAAAATCTATATAAAATCGTTTTTAGTTGTATTTCAAAAATGTCTTTTTTCATTCACAATTGTTTGCTTGTATTACTTATGTTTAATCTTCATGTGCATGAGTAGAACTTTTGCCTGCTCGGAGAAGGGAACCGCAGACCCTTGGATATGAAGATCACTGCTCTAGCTACTGAGCTAACCGGGCTTGCAGATATGGCAATAGTAATAATAAAGTAAAGCAACCCTTACATTTGGAAGTTATTTTACTTAGTGAAATTAGGGACCTTTAGCAAACCCGACGTAGCTCATTAAACGCAGACGTATCCTATGCCTTCAGCACTGCTACGTCTGCGTTTTATGAGCTTTTACGTGGTTGCTAAAGGTCCCTATTAGTGATCGGAAACGTCCTTGGTGGTGTCGTATTTGCTGTAAAATTTGTTTTACAGCAAATACTACACCTCCAAGGACGTTTTCTAGCTTATACTCCATGTAATAATGGAAAGGTAGGTCATATTATTAGGGACGTTTAGCAACCACGTAGGCAGTGCTGAAGGCATAGGATACGTCTGCGTCTAATGAGCTACGTTGGGTTTGCTGATATGATGATATAGTTTTAAAACCAACACAGCCGAAGGCTGGTCAGCAGGTCCACAGGGCCCATACGGACCGAACCTGAGGGTTTGCTAAAGGTCCCTATTATGTGATTGTGCCATTACACAGCTCCGTGGCCTAATAGCTATGACACATGACAATCAAATGAAGGTTATGGGTTCGATTCACAACAATAACATAGTTTTAGAAACCAGTTTGTAGCCTCATTACTTTAGTCACAATATACTACATCTCCAATGAGGTTCTAGCCCTATTTTGAAAAGAAACAACATATTAAGATAATGTATAACTTGATTCGGTAAATTACAAGAGAAATATCCTTGGTGAAAAACGTAGGCCTACATGTGGACAGATTGGGTATCGTACCTAGAACATTTATTCATTTTTTAGATTTCAATGGTTGGAATAATCATTTATGCATTAAACAATAAGGCAAATGTCCCAATCTAAATTATATAGTCTGATGATGATAACATACACAAAGGTAGTGCATGTCCCTCCTTACATGAGTATCAGTGGTAGCATGTTAAATCAATGTGCAGACGTCGTGGCAGAGTGGTTAAGGTGCCAAACTGATTCAAATATTCATATAGGCCAAGGTAGTCCAGTGGTTAGCGTTTGGAAACCTAACATGTGAGGTCAAGGGATCGAACCTCATTGCGCTTAAATTGCTATGAATCCAGTGAATTTATGTCCAAGAGATAACTATAGCCACATATAAACAAAAATCGGTTTGTAATATCAGATTCTTCCTTTTTCGGGATTACTGTGTTATTTACATGTGGGTTCGAATCCTGTAACTAGCAACACATTTTCGTTAAGTTATGCTTTAATCTAGATCATTTGGGTGACTGTAAACTGATATGAAACAGTAACATTATATGAAAACTTTAGGTTCATAATATGGCCATATGATAGGGAAGGGCTTTCCAAAGAAAATCGAGTTGCTTGTTACAGGAGTCGAACCCACATGATAACATTTACATGACGTAAATATACGTGGTACTAACATTTAATAAACCTGAAAATAAGTTTCACATAACGTTTATATACGTTTAATAACGTTTATTTACGTTTGATAACGTTAAGCAACCCTTACACTTGGACGTTTTAATTACGTAGTAAAATTACGTTCTTATAACGCAGTTGTGTTTACTGGGCCCAGTAAACACACTTACGTTACTTAACGTTCTAGGAACGTTATCTCTATGTCAGAATTACGTAACTTTACTACGTTATAATAACGTCCAAATGTAAGGGTTCTTTTACGTTATTGAACCTAAATGAACATTAATGAACGTTTACATACGTGATGTTAACGTTATTTCAAGGTTTATTTACGTAGATTATGGGCACCTAAAGTAACATAATTTTATTGACACCAAAAGAATGCTACATTAACACTATCATCTTTATGCCAATGCAAGCACGTAGATATGCATCTCATCTTTATTCCAAAATGTGAAAAGCTAAATATTTTTTCTCAAAATGCACTTTCTTTATTTTACAATTGTCCCTAGTTTTTAATTACATAATTATTCTACTAGTGCATATGGAACCGAAGATTGAACCCTCTGAGAAGGGAACCCTGGACCTTGAGATATGCAGTCCACTGCTCTACCAACTGTGCTAGCTGGGCCTGTGGTGTATGCTTGAGATGTAGGCCTACATATCCAAGGCAGTTATGCCTGAATAATAGGGACCTTTAGCAAACCTAATGTAGCTCATTAGGGACCTTTAGCAAACCCGATGTAGCTCATTTAACCCAGAAGTATCCTATGCCTTCAGCACTGCTACGTCTGCGTTTTATGAGTTGTTCGTGGTTGCTAAAGGTTCCTACTGTTTCATTATAACAGCTGAACCCCTCTCTATATAATGGCTAAACCTTTCTCTATATAATGGCCGAGCCTGTAGCTATATAATGGCCGATCCTGTTGCTATATATCGGCTGAGTGCTGGGGGCAACCTGTAGACTACAGTATTCTTGTATTCACGGTCTAGAATTGCAGGCCTGGTTAGCTCAGTTCGTAGAGGGGTGGACTTCCAATCCTATGGTCAAGGGTTCTCCTCTCACAGAAGGCAAGATGTGTACTCATAAAGATGTGAGGAAAACATACTTATGAATGTAAATAACTGTATCAAATTTTAACTTTTTGAATCAAAATGTAAATGTTACTAAGTGGTTTTGAATCCTGTAAGCAGCAAATCGTTTTTTGTTTGGAAAATATTTTAAATTGGGGACCTGAAAACGTCTTATTTATTTGCCATGTGGGAGAGAAAATGATAGACACAGACAGATTATCGGTAGGGTGCTTATTGTATTGAATATGGTAATATGTGTGCCTATTTAGTAGAGGTCATATAATGGCTTTGAAATGATACATATTTTGTATAAATAAAAAAGTCTATCTGTCAGTCTCTATCTCTTACATGGCAAATCAATATGACCACTAATAAAGTTCCTAATATAACAAACAAACAAAAACATATTGCTGGTTACAGGATTCGAACCCACATGATAAAATTTACATAACCTAAGTGAACGTGGTGGTAACGTTTAATAAACCTGAGATTAACGTTCTCATAACGTTTATATACGTTTAATAACGTTTATATACGTTTAATAACGTTAAGCAACCCTTACATATGGACGTTTATATTACGTATTGAAATAACGTTCTGATAACGTAGTTGTGTTTACTGGGTACATAACAGCAATAGAGCAGACCATTGCATACACAGTGCAGTGGATGTTTTGTTAATGATACACCCATGATGGTACTTCTGGGGTACAATGGTCGATCTACATGTGACATGCATTGGGGAAAGAGGCCTTAGTGAACCCTGCTTTATTGTCACAAATGGTGCTCTGTGAATCCATTCTCCCTCAATTCATATTAATCCTTTCAAAACTGGATGATGCTTTATGGCTTATTTTAGTTTTGTTATGATGCAATAATGAAACACTAGTAAGCACTTTGCGGATACTGCATTTTTGCATCATGCATGCATGTTGCAAGTAACTTACCAAGTCTGCATTGATGCCTCATATATATTACCAATGGATACATGGTGCATTAAAGCAATGTGTGGGCCTTAATGGGTTAAATATTGAAAGCATCATAGCATGTCCATTGTTGTTAACAGCTCCAGTGATGAGCATGCCTGCCTAGTGCATTAACTATTCACAAGCCTGCAGGCTTGGGGAGCGATAATTTAATAACACCAGTGGTGGTTGAGGGGGGGGGGGATTGGTGCTTTTTTGTGCAAGTGCCTTGGAAATTGGTTGATTTTTTTTCACAGACTACCTCTTTAAAGTTTAGTAATGTGCTGGATTTTATTACTTAAACACTTATTTGGTCCCCCTTAAAAAGGGTCCAATATTTTTGTCCCCCTTGTCAAGAAGTACCGATTCCTTTGGTCACCACCTAATCCACCAACCCCACCTTGTTAAAAAATGACCACTCACATAGTATTTGCAGTACTGTGATGTGAAAATTACAACTATACAGTCTCGTACATACATTTATGCGTACCCTTTAAGGGTGGCATAGTTCATTAATGCATCATGCCTTGGTCATCATCATTCATGAATGCATCCCTTGAATTTTAGCATCAAACCGGCCCTACAGGGTTCAGACACAACCAAATTGTCGGGATGATGCACCAATGCAGCCCTGGCAAGTTATCTGCCGGGGCTGCATTGGTGCATCATGACGACTAATGTCATCTTTTAGCGACAACCATCCTTAGAGGGTTAAAACTGCAGACCTGTATAAACAGGAACAGCGCCTGCAGGCCTTCACTACCACCTGCACACACACACCTGGCTCACATAGTCCTATGAATGGATCATCGTGGGCATGTACAGTGCAATGATTTATATATGAGGTTTTTAAGCTTTTGAGTGTAATGCTTTAGGTCTCACTTATATAAGGTGTTTTCAATACTGTAACCAGATCTGCGAGCACTCAGCAACTGGTGATTAATCACAAGGTCAGCTCACATTCAGTCTACCTCTGTCTGTGGTTACACACAGTTATCATGGATTGCAGGCTTTTCTTCATCGTTATTGCACTAGGTCAACTGAGGAACTGCTTAAATCTAGAAATCTCAGGTAAATCATCTTCCAAACAATCTCACTATTAATTGGAACCATAGTGTGCTGTTATGATGCTTATTTTTAGATTTGCCAAACGAATAAGAAAATATCTGAAAACGAAGTAAATCCAACCAACTGAAAATAATTTATCTGTACAGAAATAACTTCCTACAATATGTATAGTAGTAATCTTTTTGGGCTTCATTCACACATAAATCTAGTTAGCACGTTAAGCACACTCAAAATATCGCACCACATATTTGGACATGGAGTCTTACCCTTTATAGCCTACAATAATAAGAGATAACGTTTAATAGTAAAAATTGTACTATTTTTCATTTCATTTATACTCTGCTGAACAGTGGATGAGAATGTAAAATGTATACATAACCTAGACCCTATATTAGCAGGGTGTGAGTGTGTGAGAACACAGGAGGTGTTTGACATACTACAGACCATAGTCACTGGGAGTGGACTTAGTCATCTCACCATCATCACCTACAAAACTGAACCAGGTAATTTGACCCCTTTAAATATTGCATTAAACCAAAATTCCTTTCCTAACACAGATCGAGTGAGTAACTAACTGGCACTTTATTGTTATATTATGCCGAACCTTTGGGTTAAAGTGGCATTCTCACTAAGGGTCATAATATAAATGTTCATCACTTTTCAAATTATAAGTGGCGTCATAGGGAGAGAGAAGTCTTAAAACCCTAAAATAGTGTTTTCTGTTTTCTGCATCAATAATTGTTTTGTTTTTCTTTCCTGGTACAGGTTGTGGAGACCTGGCAGCCCTAGCAGGAGTTAGACTGTCAATCTATTCCTGCTCGAACGTGGATGTTAATCTGTTCCTGACAGCATTTGTATATCACAAGACCACTTTAAGTAGCATCATAATAAACTGTGATGTCAACACAACTGAGGTAAGGTACCAGTATTGTCCTGTAATAGTAGAGTGACTCGCATAACCTGTCTGATAAACCAGACCTGAGAAACGGAACATTTCATAGCATAGAAAATCAAAGGTTGAGATTTATCTAAGAAACAGGATAGGCTATATAAGAAACAAGAAAGTGTGTTTCACACAGAACATATCTCATTGACATGGCCACTGTCTTGTCCATTAGACATCTATGCACAACATCACTGTACTAGTTGCACTTAAAGGGATTCCACTGCAAGCCATAAACATTTTGTAAATTGGGTAGCCATCAGCTGCAAACTTTATTGATAACATCATACTGAGGCACCATATCAATTAGTCTCACACAATGTATAGTCAGATAGTAATATGGATCTGAAAGACACATGTCTACCCACCTTCAGAGTGTAGTGTATGAGCTGCTTGCTGCCCGGAGTGCTGGTGGTGTGGAGAGAAGGCTTCTACTGCCTGTGTATAACCTCATCTTAACTCAACCTGTCAGGGATAACGTGACATTGGGGCTTGACCTGAGTGCTATACATCAAGTCAGCATCGTAAGGGATCCTAGCCCTACAGTCCTCAAGGTAATAACAAATAGTGACCTTTACGAATGGAATGATATCTCAATACTTTATGATACTTTGTCATGATACACTATTCTGTCATGATAGTCCTTCAGATCCTGTCTAAAGGTGAGGCTAGTACAAGCCTTTAAGGGATGGGGTTGTGGTTCAAACAGCTCCCTTGAGGGACTATCCAGATTCCCAAATTGTGTAAAATGGTCAACTTGAGTTACAGAGTTGTTTTTTTGGGGATATTTTGCTTAGACCTTTTACTCTGATATTCCTACTTTCCCACACCTACATAAATTTATTAATGGCATGGCTATCAAGTATAATTTAAGATATTTACAAAAGTGCTTCACCCTATCATTTGTGAGACAATATTTGTGGTTCATTGTATTTTTGCCCTTTATATGGCCTACCCTCCTTAACTGACTCCCTGGCTCTGCATTTATGCATCAGGATGAAAGATGACATAAGACATTACAGCACTTTAAAAGTTAAGGACTGTTTTCCAACACAGGCAGGGTGTTGGAGGTCTGAGTATAAGGTACAGACCCGAGAGGGACATGGTGCTTGGAGAGTGGTGGGCAGGTACAGAGACAGCTACCAAGGGCACCCAGGCTTCATCAGGAACAAGTTTGTTAACTTTGAGGGGATGCATCTCAAAGTTACTTATGCAAATGTAAGTTTACTTTTGCATTCTAGTTATATATTTAACTCGTTAAATACAACATAAAGGCAAGACTAATGGGGAATCTACCAGGATAGCTGATTGTTTTATAAAGATTGCAGGATTAGGGTTAATTTTAGTTCAAAGTTAAAGTTAAAGCAGTAATTCCTACTTAGTATATGTATATAGTTAATGAAGATGTAATGTAAATTCAAGTGTCATGGGCTGTATGTAAACCACTTTCAGCTTTCATTCAATGCTCATACATAGGCTGTGGGTTATACAAGGGTATTCATGACTATAGAACAGTTTTAAAAGAATCCACAATCAGGGAATGGGTTTTATGATTCTCCCCGAGTTGGGGGTGGGAGTTATATGCAATATGCAAATGGTACACAGGAAGTTGTGGCATATTGCCTAATACAAAATCACTCTTTTATCTTTCACTTTCTGCAGGGCATTCCATTCATGATGACTACGGATGGCGTTATTCATGGGTTTTGCATAGATTTGTTAGAAGATCTAGCAAGTCATTTAAATTTCACGTAAGTTGATTATGACATTTTAAAAAATCATTAAGGGAATACATCTTTTTGAATTGAATTGAATTATACTGTTTCTTCAGTTTAAGCTGCCATAACAGAGTTTCGGTAGTTGTGTAATATCAAAGATGTTGGATGGACAAGTTAGAAGTCAAGTAAATAATGGAAATCAGCTAAAAACTAGCAATGCTGTAGGTTTCAAGTAGTAGTATAGTCAATACGAATATTCGGTTCAATGAAAAGCTGAATATCTGGACAACCCTGCAGTATGAGGTTTCTCAACGCCAATCACTGACAAGTAAGGTGAACACAATTCACACTTTAGAGTTGATGAGTTTGTTTGTCTACAAAAGTTTTCTGCAAATTGGGATTTTCATGATGAAATTGAAGTTTGAAGTTTGAATATTGAAGTTTGAAATGTTTATTGGCCATAAGAATCATAGCACAGATGCTTTTCATTCTAATGTCATAGGAAGAAAGATGAGGCATGCTGTGATGAGGAACCAATTTTATTTAGGGTGAGCTTAGGGAGTTGTCATTTTTTAACAAAGTGGGGGGTTGTGGATTTGGGGGGGAACCAAAAAAATTTGGACCCCTTGAAGGGGGGACCAAAAAAAATTACACCCCTTTTTAGCGCAAAAGCCAGTGCGTTACTATAGCTCAAAGGGGTCAGCTGCGCTCAATTTCATCCTGCCTTGAGAGGGGGACTGAAAAAATGTCAACCCCTCTCGCGGGAGGGCGGGGGGGACCAAAAGAAATTTGACCGGCTCACGCGAAAGTCCACCAAACCCCCCTCCCTGTTTTCAAAATATGACCACTCCCCTTATATTGCTCATTTCTCTATATTGCTTAAGAATTCCTATCATTTTCATGAATACAAGAGATTTTATGCTGTCTGAACAAAGCTTAATGGTACATATCTATTCTAAGGTATGAACTAATCTACAGTATTGACAAAAACTTTGGAATCAAGACATCGACTGGTCGTTGGAATGGAATGATAGGCATGATGGAAAGAGAGGTGAATGCAGAATACAAAACATAAACCAATCAAAAATGAAAATAAAGAGTCTAAATTTTACTGGTGTATGACATTCTTGTGGTCTCTTATAGTATATAAATAATAGGCATCTCTACAAAAGGTTTTATATTTCATCTGGACATAAATCATGTGATACAAACCTATTCAAATGCATGTAACACACAACATCTTAACAAACTTTGCTTGGACTTCTGTATCAGGAGGTGGACATGGTGGTGGCAGATACAACTATTACTGCCCTGCGTGAAACGGTGGTCGACTTCACCGTCCCTTTCTTTGAGAGTCCATTAGCTGTTGTGGTGAGGGTTGAGATCACCAAGAAAGCAGTGCCCTGGTCATACTTATTGGACCCTTTACAGGTAAGACCCACGAGGGACTATAATAATCTCTCCATTACATAACAATATAGTACATTAATTTGCTACACCAATTTGCCTTTCTTACAATCTTTTCTTACAATCCTAATGAAAATAATTAAAAAAACATTGGCATATTTTGTGGCCACTTTGAGCTAACATATATCCAGATATGCAGGCTAGGAATAACTTGCTTTTTCAGAATTCTAAAATTAAAATCTGAATTATGACAACAGGATATCTTTTCAAAAGTCTCATTACAAACCTTTTGATATTTCAAGTGGCTTTGATATTATCTTACGACTAGCAGTTATCACTAAAAGACTTTTATCTGACATATTCTAATATTTCTAAGTTTTATTATGCTCTCTTAAATCTGAAGAATGACGGCTTTTGACTGTAATGTGACATTGTATATAGACTACAATTAATCTTTGGTCCAACAACCCCATTTAAACCAGCGGGATCAATTAATAAAATGCATTGTAACCAAGGTAGATTAGGTTAATATAATAGAAACGGGACCAGCTAAGCCTTCTAGTTGTAAAGAAGCTTTTATAACAGTTTGTCATAATCACTCTAGGGTAGTTCCACCACGAGTCTGACATAAACCTTAAGTAGAACACTTGCGCTTGCAATAATTCAAGTATGCTGAGCCCCCTCCCCATGCATAATTTTACAGTTTATCTTATTTTTACCAACAACTAGAGGGTCTATCTTGCCTCCATAACCACAAGTTCTGGATCAAGGTATACATGTGTCTGACTACCCTACGCTAGGAATTAAAAACACAAAACCATTTTTCCAGCTTTATGTGTGGATCACAACAGCAGGCAGTTTAGTCTTCTGTGCTGCAATTATCTTTCTATTTGACCAAATTGTAACATTCACCAAATTTCACAATGATGGAGGAAGCATATTTCATGTAGACCACACAACGCCCAGCCTGCAGAACAGCGTCTGGTTAATGGTTTGTCTATACGCCAGACAAGGTGAGTCAATTATTGATTGATTGGTTTTTATCGTGGTACATTTTTTTACAGGTGGAGTAGGGTTCTCATTGTGAACTAAGCTCTTCATCTGCAGTATTTGCTAAATTCCTGTATTAGACCGAGAGCATATCGCATTCTGTAACTGATCTGTTTTAGATTAAGGAGAGTATTTGCAAGTCAATTAATTTATTAAATCTATATCAGCCCATATCCCTGCTTGGAACCTGAATAGTCCAACCATTTTCTTTTACATGGATTCTTTGTTTGATCTTTTGTAGAGATATTCTACAGGACAGTACATTTGTTCTACAGATAATAGTTATAGCAACAATAAATTTATTTTCTGGCATTTGATTAATATTTCTCAGAGCTTATCAGTCACAAATATTTATATCTTCAAAAAGGTTTAGAGAAGATTCCCTCAGCGGGTTCCTTGAGACTGAGTCTTGGTGTCTTCTGGTTGTTACCCTTACTGGTCGGATGGTTGTACTGTGCCAACCTGACGGCTTCTCTAACTACCATGGAAAGACAGCCACCTTTTAATACCCTGGAGGAACTGGCTGATAACACGGAGTATACCATTCTGATGACTGGTGGTAGTGCACAGCAGACATTACTGGAGGTTAGCGTTCTAAATATTTCTAGTTGATCTTTTTGTCCTTTTTTCCTAGTCTCCTTGGTTCACCGATGGATACAACAGCAGACATGCTTTGTAGTTCTTACAATAAATATGTCCTAGACAATTTCAAGATTAAGGTGTAAATGTTCAGAAATTGGCTTGAGAAATGTTTAGTAAAAATACTTTTCTTTTCCTCTACCTAACTCCCACTGCGACAAACTTAGGCAATTGACACTCATCTAGTGTCAATCCATATTGTCAATGTAATCTTGTCTACTTTCATGATAATCGTCAGTTAATAACTACCTCTTGGTGATGGGATTAGCTAACTGTCATAAGAATTTTATTTTAACAAGACTTCAAAATCAGGAGTTTATGCTACACTATGGACCAGAATATCAAAAACAAAAGATGTCTCCCTGTTATCTGGCACCACTGCGGCTGTGAAAGAGATGTTCAATGATACTAATGGTCAGAGGAAATATGCTGTAATCGAGGAGAGAACCTCAATAAAGACCAAACTGGCAACTCTCTTTAGATCACGATGTGATTGGGCATTGATGCCAGAGACGTTCATGAATTCTGGCTATGGGATTGCTCTGCCTGAAGGGTCACCTTACAAGGTGGTCTTTGACACAAGGTGAGTACATTCGGTAAAAATGTTATTCTGTCAGTAGCGCACATCATAATTTGGTCAATATTGACCAAGTTTGAGGATCTTCATTGAAAGTTCTCCGTTTGACCTAAATTGTACTTAGTTCCTAAAGCTCTAAAGAAGATAAAATTTTCCTTTTGGCCTAAAATGTACATAGTTCCTAAAGCCTGTGTGCCTAGAACATGCTTTTAGGACACTCAAAAAATGTAGACCTAGGTCATACTAAATTCAAATCTTAGTAATCAACAAATTATTGACTGGCAAATATTGTAAATGTGTATGTTTTCTCTAGCTCGTTGCATTCAGGACAATGTAAGGTTTATTTGATGCCATATACCCTCAATTTTCCTATTTTTTCATGTGAAATTGCAAGAAAAATACTTTAACATGCTGTCTCTGGAACATTTTAAAATGGTGGGAAATGGAATAAAATATATCCAATGTGGTTTCATCATAGTGTTTAAGATGCTACACTACTACTATACTTGGTGGCCTAAAGGTATTATTAGCAAGATGACTGTATACAATGTATTGTTCAGTAAATGAGTTTTATCATCTTGCAGGGTCAGGTTAGCTGTGTGGTCAGGATTAACCTTAAAGTATGAGAAGAGACATTTCTACAAATCCAAGTGTGATGATATAAAACTAAGCACACAAGCAGAGTCTGGGAATATCAGTCTGGACCATGTGAAGACCATCTTTATTCTACTGCTGGGCGTTCTAGTTGTATCTACAATGGTTTTTTACATGGAACGCATGTCTTTTAGAAAGCTACCACATGGCACAATTTGAGATTTACTTATACTGTCGGTACTAGGAGCTGGAGCCCTCTGGAAAAAGGGCCCCCTGATGATTGGCCCCCCTGAAAATTGGCCTCCAGAATGTAGGCCCTTCAGACAGTTGGCCCTGTGATGATGGGCCCCCTGAATATAGGCCCCCTGAATATAGGCCATAACCTCCAGTCAACCTAACCTCAAGTCAACCTAACCTCCAGTCAACCTAACCTCCAGTCAACCTAACCTCCAGTCAACCTAACCTCCAATCAACCTAACCTCCAGTCAACCTAACCTCCAGTCAACCTCACCTCCAGTCAACCTTACCTCCAGTCAATTTTACCTCCAGTCAACATGTGAAATACACGTCTTTGTCTTTTTATTTCTAATACCCAATATAACATCAATTTAATGTTTTTTCTAACGTTTTTTTCCAACTATAATTATTATAACCGAAAAACAGTTTCAATGAAGGGCTAGACTGGGCTTTATATAATTTCAATATAACATTTTTTAATAGGTAAAACCAAAATATTCCTAATGAAAGTGTAGTATCTAGTACTATAATTACAAAAATGTATAAAGCATAAAGTTCCCTTCAATCACATCCTCAATTTTTTATCAAACCTTATGAAAACGTTTTATAACTTCTGAGCACTAAAACATTTAGTCTAAAATGTTTCATTAAAAACATGAGGAAATTTTTCTTGGCTGATTGGGAAGCTTTATGTTTAGTTGTGATATCTGTGTGAAGTCGTTGGAGGTTAGTTTATTGAATGTTAGGTGATCGGTGGTAAGGTGATTGGAGGTTAGATGATCAGATGTTAGGTGATTGGAGGTTAAATGATCGGATGTTAGGTGATTGGAGGTTAGATTATCGGATGTTAGGCGATTGGAGGTTAGATGATCGGATGTTAGGTGATTGGATGTTAGGACCTTGACCTGGGTGCTTTTATTCAGCAGGGCTTATCATCTGGGGGCTGAAAATCTGGGGGGCAGATCCTCTGGTGGCAAAACATCAGGGGGCTTATCATCTGAGGGCCTATCCTCCACAGGGCTCCAGTTCCGGACACCAATTTGGTTGACGTGCGCGCTGATGACAAACAAGGATATTATTTGTATGTAGTGGCCTAAGACAGCGGAGATCGGACCACATCATGGCCATCAGTAGGAGAACTGCACGTCTGCTATTGTACCTCGGTAATTTGATTCAAGCAAATACAATTTATGTACTTTTATATTTCTTTGATTGCAAAATAAAATTTGAAATTTGAAAGAAATTGATGTCATCATGAGACTATGTGCCCTGCTGCTGCCATCTAGTGAAGACATTTGGAAGTGTGTGGACATTTAATTTTGCTTTTTGTAATATTATTGCATTTAGTCTTTGAATTTATATATAGTGTATTAGTGTCTTTTGTATATTTAATTGTGCATACTGTAAAACTTTATGTTACCTTGAGTTAAGCTTGTTTTTTAAGATCTGTTCTATATGGCAGATATGAGAATCAGAGCAGAGGATGTGAAAGCAGGAACTAAGGCAATTACCTTTTAGCCATCTTATTATAGGTCCATGGTCACTCAGAACCCTAACATATTATATTAACCTTTGCACCTCTACTTCTGCTGGTCCACAAAACACATACTTTCTGCTTTATAGACCTCTTACACAGACCTTGTTATCATTATAGCACCCTCTCTAGGCATTCGTTATAAAACCCTCACACCGCTACTGCTGCTGGTTATTGGCATGTCTATGAGGACCAGCGTAAACTTCCCGTCAGAAGGAGACACTGCACAGACACAACCAGCGACTTCCTGATAGAATGTGGCATGCTGGGAAATCTCATGGAGGTCTATATACATATGGAAAAGAATTGCAAGGAGTTGCATGATACGAAAGAACTTAATGTTTTCTGGCCTTTGAGAACAGGGAAGTACTATGTTATGCCTGATGACCATGGCGATTTAGTTAGGAGGGCTGTATTTAATGCATTACATTGACCCTATAGGTTTGTACAAACTTAGACGGGCAGTACCAAACCTTTACGGTGTAGCGATTCGGTATTGTGCCACAGCTGTGTTGCCCGAAGGGGCACACCATTTGGCAGCACCCTCTGGCAATGTATACTGTACCAGTCGAGACGTGGTGGCAGTAAAAAGGAGTCATATGATTCCACGGTCTAGAGGTAGGACACTTGCCTGGCCACCGCAGGGACCCCGGTTTTAATCCCACGGGAATCTGATCTTTTCGGGTGACCATTACAGCGGCAATATTATTCAGAGCTGCTGCATAAGCGCATCATGGCAAAGAACATACTTAGGTGGGTTCGTCAAACAGCAGGGAGTTAAGATGGAGCCCAGAAGATATGTGAATAAAACATAAACATAGAGATGTGGGAAAGTAGGAGAAATTTCCATTGAAGTTGAGCATAGACATTCAACGAGTGTCATAGATAAGCTGATGAATTTGTGACTGCCCTGACTAACTGACTTCACTCTGTATCCACCAACAGTATTTTGAATCCGATACTAATATTATGCCTAAGTTACATAAATTGAGAAGACTTTGATGGGTGTACGATAGAAATAAAGAGAGAAGAAATAGATGGGAAAGAAAGAAAAAAGGGATAGAGAGATGTTACCCCTGCTCATACCAAACCAGCGCTCATTTAAAGATGCTGTGTTAAAACCGGCTAGATATCAAATGAAAAGGGGAATGGACAGAGTAGTCATCATTAGGTCATCACCTCTTCACCCTAATGCCTACACACTGGTCACACATGGCACACGTTTGTTACGACTCCCTCAGAGTCCATTACCCCCTCCACCTCTAACACCCCCAGCTCCACAAGTGTCACCTCCATGACGTCATCAGCCACCACCAGAGCCCCCTGCGAGCAGGCTGTGAAAGCAAACTGTGGTAAATCCCCCATTATCACCCACTGTGTCTCAGACAGGAAGTATCCCTGCTGCCCCTTAGTGTTGTCACAGGTTGAGTTGCCCCTTTGTTAGAGGGTAAAGTGAGGTGGGTATTGGATGCTTACCTTCCAAGTGCTGCATGCACTCTGCTCTCCGCATCACTGCGCATGATTTCAGTCCTGGCCCAGTCCATCTAAAAACCAAAATGGTTTCTAATCACTACGTGCATCATAAAAATCCTCTTTTTTCTTTTTAAGAATTTTAACGAAAAATATTTTGAAAAGTGGCCAAATCTTGGCATATTTGGTATCAAATCAAATCATAGACTGTCAGTTATGCAGTGAGCTAGGAATAACTAACAATATAAGAACTTTTGGGGCTAAATAATGCCTGCATTATTTAATTATAAATATGAACCGCCAGGAGACTTTAGCAGGTCTATCAGGGGCTCGATTCATAACAATGTACCACTGGTCAGATATGTAACGACTGAGCAAATCCATTTCTAGTACAAATCAACATGTTCAGTACTGTTCCATAGGTGCAAGCTAATGATATGTTCCTTTCCCAGTCGTAATATGATTTCTGATGCATTTCACAAAGTTATTGTATGGATATTATGTGTCAGGAAGTCGTACAATATATGGGTAAAGGGTGGTCGTATGTAGGTTTTTTCTCATTGCACAATGTAGGGCTGAGACAGGGTCAAAACTCATCTCAGCCAATGTATATTTCTCTATTTCAATCTCTAGAGATTGGAAACACAGTAGAAAAGAAAGAGAAAAATGTAGTGCACTATATAAAGACATAATACTACAGAAATGCATGTTTTATATAGTGAATACTATAGAAATAAAACCATGGTCATTATGATAAATCGTACAGAAGGTGCCATGACACATTGTCCTGTCGTATTATAACCTGCCATGAAAAAAACAACCTTTCAGAACTGCCATCTCGTAGCATTTTTTTTCCTGTTCCGGTTGATCAACTTTAATTATGCAAAAAAACATCCCATAATTCCATTATTAGTTGTACGACTAGGTGGGAACCCCTGACCTCTCACCCAATATGACATCATATCTCCGGGAAACACCCCAATATTCAAATAAATATTCAAATACATAAATATTTCTCACTTTATACGACAGGGGGATATACAATTTCAATTATACTTTACAACTGCATATGTTCCTAATCTTAACTCAATTTACTTCTGCCTATCGTTCAACCAGATACTACTAGCTCTTGTGAAATGGGTATGCAATCGTTTTTTCAAAAAGTTGTAGGTTTGGTTACTACTGTGACAGAAAAACCAAGAGAGTAGTAAAAACTTATGAATCGAGGCCCAGGACTTATGCAGGACTAATTGACCTATGACACTGAGGGTAGCTGGCCTGTGATTGGTCAACCACATGGGTGGGCTGCCGGCCAGGGCAGTCAGCCGGACACCGGTCACTCATTACACAGCAGCACCCTCCACCTTCTCCTCAGTACATGAACTTGATATATAAAATTTTTATATGGAGTGGAATGTAGGATGTTGGTAGAGTGAGGAGGGCAAGGGTACCATTTCTAGTAGCAGCCTTACCAAGACTAATTTGTGCCATGAACCAGCTAAGCTTGCCTAGCATTACTGTGGAATCAAACGCATCATATACACCCTCTAGAAGTGTGTAAACCCCTTAGGGTAGGCATGATGCATTCATGCTGCCCTAGTGAGTTACTCACCAGGGCTGCATGACGGCATTGGAAACAATTGAAGCAGTGTACAACCCTTAAAGGGACTCATAGTCACAGGATTAGTGGACTGGAACAATAAGTATTGTAACAAAGAGCAAAGAAAACAAAGAGGGTTAGTTTGCTATTCATTGTCACTATGACTTGCCATTATGTTATGCAAGTTCAATATTGCATCAAGCTACGTAAACTCTGGGCATCTGAGATAATCCTACACACAGTGTGCAATCTACTTCTACATGCTTCTTGCCCCTCGGTAGGTCTTACTGGGCGTATTGGTGTTCAATACTGTTCAATACTGTAAGGCCAAAAATAAAGGTGTATTTTTAGTCGTTTCTTTTTACTTTAGGCTGAAAAGTAACCAAAAAATTTACTCACAAACTTCAGCGATGACTCACAACAACAGCGTGGACTATTAACCCTTTAAGGGCCGCTGCTGCCTCTGGGCAGCATCTAAAATACCCTTGAAAAACCGCTGCTGCCCTAGGGCAGCAAAATTGCTACCCTAGGGCAGCAATACCACTAAATTACAACACCTGCTATGGTACAAAGAATAGGAATTTTTGAATCAATCCAAAAATATTTAACATGAATACTACGTCCCCTTGTCAGAAAAATGTAAATTCTGTCTCCAATACAACTTATTTCACTCCTTAGCCACTATCCCAAGGAGCATATACTTGCAAAGTTGCATATTCCCATGGCATAGGGCCGGTGGTTAAGTCCCAAATGACGTTTTTCAAGGCCAGCAGGGAAAGGGATAAATTGACTCTGAAATAACCCCAAATCACTTAAAACTTTTTGAAAGTTGGATAAAAAATGCTCTAGATAGGGACTGGTAACCTGAAACACCCTTATTTTGGCCTAAACGGATTATCAAGGCCCCAGCAACTGGTGTATACTCAAACAGTCAGTTTTCAGTCAGTCTACTTGTCTGTGCGACTGCAACACACAGCTAGCATGGACCGCACGTTCCTCTTCATCGTTATAGTGCTATCTCAACTCAGGAATTGCTTAAATATGGAAATCTCAGGTAATTCATTTTTGAATAAATCTCATATTCAATTTGAATTAGAACCAGATATAATATCATTACATGACTGTAGCTATACTAGCATCTTTGAAATTTAATAAAAGACAAATGCAGCAATTGCCAAATGTATAATTACAAAAAAACAATTCCAAAGGACATAGGTACTATTATGTCCACATGTATTCACATATCCCATAGTTTATTGTAGCATGCAGTTGTTGGTCGCTTTACAGGCCTAAAATGCCTACATCTTAGAGATATCATGAGTTATTAAAATAGGTTCTTAATACATTTCATTAATACCTTATTGTACAGTTGGTCGGGATTTACATAAAGCAGACATTTGCTTGGCAGGGTGTGAATGTGTGAGAACACAGGAGGTCTTTGACATACTACAGACCATAGTCACTGGGAGTGGACTTAGACATCTGACCATCATCACACACAACACTCAGCAAGGTAACTAAAAAAGTTCAAATACTGAATTTATTTTTGCCAGGATTGCCTGCAGGGATACATGTTGAGGTTCTATATATATGATTTACAAATAACATAACACTCTGTTCATCAGGAGTATCCCTCTCTGATAGACGTTCAGACACATCGTTCAAACCTTTAAGGGCTGCATAGTGTATTATTGCAATATATGTACTGCTCCATGCAATCAGCACTAGCAGGATGCAGTAATTCTACCTTGTGAGACCTTTAGCTGAAGCTGGTTCCTGTCATGTCCAAAATCGGAGTTTTAGGGGTCATAAACATTTCAGTTATAGCCCTCTATTGTGGGTCCTTAGGTCATCTGTTCAGATTGGGGGAGTGGTTAGGACTCTGGCCTAACAATCAATGGGTCATGAGTTCAAATCCATGTCAGGCTTTTTTGTTCACACATAATTAAAATTGTGTGTGAACAAAATAGCCTTGACATGGTTTTGAACCCATGATGCATGGATTGGTAGGTCAGAGTCCTAACCACTCCCTAAATCTGAACAGGTGACCTAAGGACCCACAATAGAGGCCTAAACTTGAAAGGTTTATGACCCCTAAAACACCAAATTTCGGTCATGACAGGAACCAACTTCAGCTAATCAGCAGGCTTCTCTAGTTGGCAGAGGAAAGAGCACTGGTACCAGACAAGATGGCGCTGTACAGTGATCATCTAGCTAATGCGGAATAATGTAGCACTAGTGAGCTATACAACTGGTTATCCTTAGGACTGCCAGCACTTTCTGGAGGAGCCCTGCCATAGCGTATTGTTTCGAATGCAAACGCAAAATCTTGGCTCTGGGAGGGCCCCTTTTACTACCCGCATTGGTACGCTATGGCAGTGCTAAGGATATATGATGAGGAATAGAATGATGCTTTAAACAAGTATGTGCTCCTTTGAGGGTGAATTAAAAATATATGATAACAGAGGTTTCCTTTTTCTGCATCGATCATTGTTTAGTTTTTCATCCTGGTACAGGGTGTGGAGACCTGGCAGACCTGGCAGAGGTTCTGTCCATCTTTACCTGCTCAAAATGGGACTTGAATCTGTTCTCAGCAACATCTCTATATCACAAGACCACTTTAAGTAGCATCATAATAAACTGTGATGTCAACACAGCTGAGGTAAGGTATTGTACTCCAATAGTATAAGGAATAAAATAACCTGTCTGATAAGCTAGACCTTAAATACAGAATATTTCATAGTAGATACAAATATGAGAGACAAGGCACCTAATCAAAGAAACAAGAAACTGCTTCACATTATTAACACAGCTAGTGTAGTGTCCATAACCCTGGACCTGGAGCGAACGCCCCGAGAAGGTTTTTCCAGTCTGGTAAGCCGCTCAGCGGTTACGATCACCAGGCTGGCGTTAAAATCTTACCACCACTGTGTCCATAAGCCATCAGGTTTAAAGTTTACTTTGTGATTTAAATCTAATTAATGCTACCCACTTACAGAGTATAGTACAGGAGTTGCTTGCTGCCAGGAGTGCAAGTGGTGTGGAGAGGAGGCTTCTACTGCCTGTGTATAACCTCATCTTAACTCAACCTGTCAGGGATAACGTGACGTTGGGGCTTGACCTGAGTGCTATTCATCAAGTTAGCATTGTTAGGGATCTCAGACAAACAGTGTATAAGGTATGAAGTAACAGTGTGTCCATATGTACAAATATTGAAGAAAAAAAAAGGTGAAAATCCATCAGGAATGTATAGACCCCAGAGAGTTGCCACCATAAACTGTTACCAAGAAGTTCATATTGATAGTATTCTTGCTGTTACTTGCTAGCAGTGCATTATTGCATCATCATGACGAATTGCATACCACATTAGTTTAGCTAAGGTCGTAGTATTCTCCACCACAGGCAGGTTGCTGGAGGTCTGAGTATAAGGTACAGACCCGGGAGGGACATGGTGCTTGGAGAGTGGTGGGCAGGTACAGAGACAGCTACCAAGGGAACAACAACTTCATCAGGAACAAGTTTGTCAACTTTGAGGGGATGTATCTGAAAGTAACCCGTGCACTGGTAAGTTTAGTTTTACAATCTACCTTCGTGCACCTTATTTGTGTGATGAAATATAAGAAGTAGGAAATAGTCACCATGAATCTAACAATTGAGGTTGCATTTATTCAAGAATGCTAAGTCCTCTTTTTGTATATTATTGTACTTAATGCTTTTATCACCAGCGAAGAAACTTTCGATACAGTACTGTGCATGGGTAACCGCGCTGCAAGTGTCACAGTTACTTTACCATATATTCTTTAAACTGAGAGTATTTGACCCATGAGGTAAAGTTACATCTAAATGTATGTGGTTGTATATATGTTGTTTACAAAGCATCTGCAACTTGTCAGAAACCTCAAAATGTTACAACTAGACTTTAACTATCTAAGCATCCAGATCTCTATTCTCATACAATGTCTGTGTACAAAGGTTGACTGTGGTGGATTTACCTTCTTACAGTCCAGTCCTTTCACTATGAGAACAAATGGAGTTTATCATGGGTTCTGCATAGATTTACTGGAAGATCTAGCAAGAGATTTGAATTTCACGTAAGTTACTCAGATATTATTATGACAAGCTGTTTGTGAGAAAGTGTTTTTTAACCCTTAAGACGCAGACAATGAATTGCATTACATTCTGCCTCGTTTTTACAGGATTTCCTATGAATTTAGCTAAATTTGGCCATTATACTGCTCATTTGTCATACCTATATCTATGCATCATATTAAAGATTTGATGTTGTTAAAACCACCTTTCAAAAAAGAAAATGTCCATAGCACGTCTCGGTTGTTCCTAGGCTTCCTACAGCTGCATGGCATTACCTTGATGGAGACATCTTTTATTACACCCACCTTTAAACCTTTTACCAAGTATCATTTATCATTAAGTGAGTTTAGACTTGTGTAGCCTGTAGGCCAGGCAGTGCCGTCAGAGCATCAGTGACGTCATACTCATAGTACTAGCAACCTTACTACGTCACCAAGCAAAGTCACCATGTTACCTAGTAACGTCACCACGTCACCTATCTGCGACTTCACGTCCTGTACAGTCCTTGTTTTGGTTTGGTTGGAGCACGAGGGCTCAGATCGCTGTGAAAGTAGGGCTCGCATGGCCATGAAAGAAAGGCTCAGATCGCCATGAAAGAAAAGCTCAGATCGTTGTGAAAGAAGGGCTCAGATTGCCATTAAAGAAGGGCTCAGAGAGCTAAGATCGCCATGAAAATAGGGGTCAAATAGCAGTGAAAGTAAAGCTAAGATGGCCACTACAGTAGCTTTTTTATGGTCATATCCATTTTAGATTTACTCATATATTACAAGTGATCAAAACTGAATAACAACAAAATGTTTCGGGAATGTTTACATCATTTGTATGCAGTTCAATCAAGGCCAAAATGCGGCCGTTTAAGGCCGGCTACAGCTGTTCTGGGGAAATGAAATATGGCTGTTTGGGGCCGTTTTGAGGTCTAAAAGGTTAAAGTGACACTTGCAGCATATAAAATACTGCTTTGTACACTGTCATAACTATGATGATATATCATGGCATTGGGACAATTTACTATGTTTGCTCCAAATAATGTCGTAGATACTATTTCTTAGTTGCCTAAATTTAGGTTGGTCACCTACCTTATCAAAAAATGAGCATCTATCATACAATGTATTGTACTTGCAAAATATGGCATGTGTCTCTTTTAAGGTATGAAATTGTCTACAGCATAGACAGCAAATTTGGAATCAAGACATCAAATGGTTCATGGAATGGGATGGTAGGCATGATGGACAGACAGGTGAGACTATGTAAGACAAGAGTGAAATGCAAACATGGACCAACACTAGTTATAACAAGTCTAATTCCCAACAGCCTAAGTCAGTTTTGTTGAACACTGTCTGAAAGTATATCTCAGCCTATAACAGTATAGAGTTTCAACCATTTGTGACTTAAGATATGTAATAAAACCTAAAAGGTTTGTTTACATATCAGGAGGTGGACATGGTGGTGGCAGATATGACAATAACTGCACTACGTGAGGAGGCAGTCGACTTCACCTTCCCTTTCTTTGAGGTTTCATCAGCTGTTGTTATTAGAACTGAAATCACCAAGACAGAAGTGCCCTGGTCCTACTTATTGAACCCTCTACAGGTAATACTCTAGCTTGGTTTCAGAGTGATTAGCATTATTCAATATTTGACTCATTCACATGCACAAGATCCATATCATTAAAACTGTGGTATGAAACCAACCATTCACTGGTTAGTTTGACCTCCTTCAATCAGAAAGACAGAACGGCTCCGATTGATCAGAACCTGTCTTTCTGCTCTATTCATACCATGTTGAAACAGACATAGGTTTCCTCTGTACAATGCAGTTGATGTACATCTAGTAAATATTACAGTCAAACTTATCTTTGTTAATTGAGAAGCTTACTCAAATGTCACTACAGCAGTCTGACAATCTGGACAACACTTTAATAACAACACCACCTGAATATAGATGTAGTAAGGGCGTAGTAAGATGTAATTTTCACTTATTGTGCAAATGTAAAATCAGAAAGTTGAATATGTATCTTCCAGGTTTATGTGTGGATGGCTGCAGCTGGCAGTTTGATTTTTTGTACACTAGTAATCCATGTGCTTGAGCAATTTGCAACATTTATCAAATACCGTAATGAAGGACACAGCATGGATGCTCATGTAGACCACAGACCACTCAGCCTGTGGGACAGTGCCTGGTTAATGGTCTGTCTATACGCCAGACAAGGTAAGCTGATTGTACACTTTGTTTAATTTTGGTCTAAAAGTTACCCAAAAAAAGAATAAAGATAATTACATCCCCAATCATATGAAAACTTTCAAAATCAACAAAATTTACTACTATAAGAGGGAATAAAAGTGTGTTAAAGCACCATTTGCCATCCCCATGCCCAATGCAGCTCTGCACTGAGGCTTAAAGTTGAGCACTTAGGAATGCATAAAACCAGTGTACACATGAATATAAAACTGGTGAGTTAATCCCCTGAAATATAGTCATGACACAGTAGGGTCTAGCAAATAAAATACAATCAATTGGTTTGACAGGGAAAACCAAGAGAAATATTATTTAAATCTTGAGTGAAGATTTTACCAGATACAAGTGCAGTACAAGTAATATGGAGATGATAGTTGTAGCATCAAAGTAAGTGTCATTTTCTGAGCCTTGATACTTTTTTTACAGCGTCTTCCATTAACTACTATAAATGGTGTCTGTTTTCATTTAAATAGCTGCAGAGAGGCTTCCCTCGGCAAGCTCTCCGAGAGTGAGTTTGGGTATCTTCTGGCTGTTACCCTTACTGGTTGGCTGGTTTTACTGTGCCAACCTGACTGCCTCCCTGACTACAGTAGAAACACGACCACCATTGAACACCTTGGAGGAACTGGTTAATGATGACGATTACGTCCTGCTTATCGAGAATGGTGCTGCACCAAGGCTCCTACTAGAGGTGGGAGTGTATTTTCTATCATGCCCTGTCTGCCTTCACTTTACCCTAAACAGTTTGTCAATGGAAATGGTATGATGCAGCAGTAAATATTCTTCTATTTTCTTCACTTTACCTGCAGGCCCCTAATACCACCATCTAATGTAGACAAATTCCCCATGAAGATGTTCCTAATATTGTTAAAAGGTCCAGTATTACCCCATAAACACTTTGTTCACCACACATAGATTCTCACAACATAGCTCAGAGGTTTCTCTAGGTAGTTTTCAGATTGATAATTTTGGAAGGGTTATAGACAAACGTTGAGGTTCATTTATGTTTAACTGATGTAGATATTTGATTTATCTTTATCTAGCACATATAGACGGAAATATATGTATTAAATCAACGTAGATCTATATTAAAACTCATAATTTTTCAGGTTGTGTAAATGACTTCTCAGTGTCACACTAGGTGTTAGCACTATTAATTATTGAGAGAATGTTATAACTCTTTAATGAATCTACCACATTCGAGCAGTAATTTCTGATTTACAATGAATTCAATATTATCCAAATGAAACATATATAATTGAATATTCATATATAAAAGACAATAGATTAAAATATTGCCCTATTGTGTGTGCATTGTGGCACTTCACTGAGCACACACTGCATTACAAAGCCTCTCTGCAAAAAAAGCAATGCAACACTTCTATACTGCCAAGCTGCTCAGTTAAACTGCAAAATTAGACTATTATAGAATTTCAAAATGAAAAGTAGTTATTTTTTATGAATATTGTTTGTCAATATGAATTTCTCTGCAATATCACACAAGTTTTTGTCTGAATCCCACTATGTAGAATTACATGTAATGTCTCTAGACTCCAATTGAACGCAGATTCACATCTGAGCAATGTAAATCAGACCTGCAGGTTTTGGATTGGTAAATAAACCTTAATATTGAACCACAATTCCTGTCTGCAGAACATGAAAAAATATATATGACAGGGGTGCTTTGATGATATTTTCTTTTTCTATTGTAACCAGAATTCAAAATCAGGAGTCTATGCTGCACTATGGGCCAAAGTGATGAAAACAAGTGATGTTTCCTTGTTCCCTAGTACAACCGCAATGTTGAAAGAGATGTTCAATGATACCCGTGGCCAGAAGAAATATGCTGTCATTGGTGGGGAAATCCCTATACAGACCAAACTGGCAAGGCTATTTAGCTCACGATGTGATTGGGCATTCATACCAGAGACGTTTTTTCCTTCTGGACTAGGGATTGCTTTACCAGAGGGGTCACCTTACAAGGAGCTTTTTGACAAATGGTGGGTATTTATTGCATAACATCTGACAATATTCCTGAAGATACCCACATCATTATTCTGTCAATAATGACTTAGTCTCCAGATTTTCATTGAATATTAACCTCATGCCGGTGTATTTAGTATCTAGAGTTTTAATGTAGATAGGCGATTGCAATGTGGGTTTCTGAGTATCTAAGCTTGAACATTAAGTGCTCTGGGATCTGAGTGGTGTTAGAAATGCCTAGTACAGAGGTCTCTCAAAAAACTGTCTATATTGTTCATAGAATATGCTTTGGATGTGCGCTCCTTGAGATATTCTATGGTGTAACGAGAAAAAATGCATGCATGAAAATTTATGCAATGTAGTTTAAACCCTAGCTTTTAAAAGGCCTAGAGGTTTTCAATACAAGCAAGATGAATAGATGCAGTGGTAGTTCCTATCATTATTGATAACATTCTATCTTGATGATGAATGCAGAAATACGCAGTTTTGAATGCCTGCAAGTTTCTGCTTGAACTATACAGAGTAAAAGTTATGAGTTAGTGAAAACAGAAGTGTTATTGTTAAGTATCTGTTCTTGTTAAACTTCATACAGGGTTATGGCAGCAGTATCCTCTGGACAAACCATGAAGTATCAGAAAAGGAACTTCTACAAATCTACATGTGAGGAGATCAAGCAGAGCACACAAGCAGAGTCTGGGAATATCAGTTTGGACCATGTGAAGACCATCTTTATCTTGCTGCTGGCAGGTCTAGCTGTATCTGCCACTGTGTTCTGTTTGGAGCATTTGTCATTTGGGAAGTTAAGACTTGTTGGAAAAACTTGAGGAAGGTTGATAAGAAATGAGTTTAGATATTGGGTCACCAGACATTAGCCTCATACAGAGCACAGAATGCGAAAGCAGTTTGGAAACAATTCAATAAATATGCTGTGTCAACTGACAAGCTTTTAGCTATTTTAGCCCTTTTATTATAGATCAATCCTATATCAGCTATTTCCGAGTAGGTTTATAACAGTACAAGTGCTAGTAAATATGTAAGAATTCATCATTTAATAAAGGTGTGTAGTGTTTGATTATCAGCCTGATAGTCTGGGGTAATTCTTCCACCTGCACTGCATCAATGCATCATGATGGCCTTTGGTATCAGTTCTTTAGTGTCAGCATAATGTGCCTCTACATGGGTAAAAATTGACACGTGCAACACGGTGACACAGCCATTTTAAAAATCGACATGTGCGACATGGCCGCTTTGAAAATCGATGGATACAGGCACTCTTTTAAGGCTCCAGTATATTCTATATGTAAAAATCGACACGGCGACATGGTCAAAATTGTGGGTAAGGGGTCCATGTAGAGGCACTATAATGCTTTCATTCTAACTCAGGTATATATGCCGGATATGCAGGTTAATGATAATATTATTGATGGATACTTTACCGTCCAGGGTACAGGCTTAAACTGATCAGCTTGGTTATACTGGGAGTAGATGACTGTGTATAGCACAAGGTCTGACAGAGCTAGACGCCTATCATCTTTGTACCCTAGATGGCCTTCCTGCACCATGAATTCAGTCATAGACATGTGGCTCCTCCTGAAGTATAAAGATGATGGTGGACTGAGGAGTTTGTATATTACTAACTAGATGGCGCTACTCTCTATGTGCAAACCCATGGTACAGTAGGACCATCTAGGGTATAAAGATGATGGGCGTCTAGCTCTAGCTCAGTATAACCAAGCTGATCAATTTAAGCCTGTGCTGCAGGGGTATACCAGTGGGTTACCTGGTGATGTCTAACTGTCTGCAAAACCTGCGCTGAGATGTAGACCCTGGCTTACTGATGTTTTTTTAAAGTGTTTTATTAGGTTGAATAAATAGACAAAGGTTCACAAGTTTTAGTCTGTTGATTGGGTTATTTCACAAGTTGCATGTCAGGCAGTATATCACGAGGCCGTAGGCTGAGTGAAATGCGGCCTGACATACAACAAGTGAAGTAATCCAGTCAATAGGCTAAAACGAGTGTTCCTTTGTATTTATTTTTTACCTTTTTCAATTCAAATCAAGTTATTACAGGGGGGAGGGCCTAATTAGGGCTAAAATAGCTTTTTTCTACGTCATTCAAACGTAAACAAACCGCCATTTTGATGACGTCACAGGGCCGTGAAATACGGCGATGGGTTATTTCACGGGGGGTGTGCAATACAGTGATCTTTGGTTAAATAAATAGCACTGCCGTATTTCATAAAAATAACAAGAATTACATAGTAAAATGAAAGTTAAATTAACCTAGCACATGCGCATTGCATTACTTACACTAGGACCTCTGGACTGTTCTGTATATTAAATAGCGTTGAAAAACACAATATGGTGGACTTCATATTAAGTACATTCATCATTGTAGAAGAAAAAACTGAGTTTTATTCATGAACTAATGCAATTATACAATGTGATGAGATGAGCGATCAGTAGAGAGAAGTGTGTCAATATCAATGTGGACTAATAGGTCTAGCTTATATAAAAAATATAATAAAGAGAAGCTGGTTGACATGAAACATGTGTTATAGTTTTTCTTAATTGCAATTTTAAAAGCACTAAGGTCTTCTATTAAGGTACAAACAGGTTTCAAATGGTTCCATCTAGATATGGCTCTATAATATGCGCTGCGGATCACTATAGGCTTTAAAGACCTAGGGACTACCAACCTTCAATGGGGAAGCAGTCATCAGTGGCCTTTGTGTATATCTTTAATTTATGATTATTCAATGTCACCACATGTCCAGAGGTTAGTCCATAGACTAAGTCTTCTATTCAGATTGATATACTTCCCTGAACATGATTAAACCGGCATATTGGTATGAAGTGCTCTCTGTCAGACACCATGTCTATGAGGACCAGCGTAAACTTCCTGTCAGAAGGTGACAATTCACATACCTAACCAGCGACTTCCTAATTGAATGTGGCATGATGGGAAATCTCCTGGAGGTCTATAGACAAATGGAAAAGAATTGCAAAGAGTTTCATAAAATGAAATAACTTCATGATTTATGGCCTTTGGCAACAGGAAAGTACTATGCTATGCCCTCTGTAGTCATGGTGCATGAATGCATCCCTGATGCCCATGGCGATTTACCTGGGAGTGCTGTATTAATTGCATTACACTGACCCTATAGGTTTGTACACACTTGAACGGTCAGTATGATACACCAATCCTTTGCTGTGTAGTGATTCGGGATTGTGCCATAGTTGTGTTGCCCGTAGGGGAACCCAATGTGGCAGCGCCCTCTGGCAGTGTATACTGTACCAGTCCAGACGTGGTGGCGGTCGAAAGGAGTCAGTTGATTCCATGGTGTAGAGGTAGGATACTCGCTCGGCAAGCGCAGGACCCAGGTTTAAATTCCGCTGGAATCTGATCTTTTCTGGGAGACCATTACAGCAGCAATATTATTCAGAGCTGCTGCATAAGCGCATTATGACAAAAAAACATACTGCTATAACAAGGTAAGCTGGTGGGTGAGTGTGTCAAACAGCAGAGAGTGAAGATGGAGCCAGGAAGATATGTGAATAAAACATAGACATAGATATGTGGGAAAGTAGGAGAATTTTCCAGCGGAGTTGGGCATAGTCATTCAATGAGTGCCATAGATGAGCTAATGAATTCTTAAATGACCTGACTAATTTACTTGAGTCTGTATTCCACTTACAATCAGTTTGACAATCAGACACTAAACATATGTTTAAGTTACATTGATGGAGAAGACCTTGATGGGTGTGTGATAGAAACAAATAGAGAAAACAATAGATGGGAAAGAAGAAAAAAATGATAACGAGATGTTACCGCCCGCTCATACCAAACCAGCGCTCATTTTAAATAAAGGTGCTTTTTTAAAACTGGCCAAATATCAATGGAAAAAAAGAAATGGACAGAGCAGTCATTATTGGTTTATGCCACTGCACCCTAATGCCTGCTGAAGCTGGTCATTTAACATAAGACACACATTTGTTACGACTCCATGAGAGTCCATTACTGCCTCCTCTAACTCCCCCAGCTCCACAAGTGTCACCTCTGTGACGTCATCAGCCACCATCAGAGCCCCCTGGGAGCAGGCCCTGAAAGCAAACTGTGGTAATTCCCCCGTTATCACCCACTGTGTTTCAGACAGGAAGTATCTCTGGAGCCCCCTGATGTTGTCACACATTTAGTTGCCCCTGTGAGAGAGGTTGGAGTGAGGTGGGTATTGAATATTAACCTTCCAAGTGCTGCATGCACTCTTTGTTATCATGGCGCATGAATTCAGTCCTGGCCACCATATAGACCAAGGTGTCTTGGAGGTTAATAAAGAGTTGCTGTCCTCTCCACTAGGAATCTGAAAATGGGCAGTTACACCAAACATAAAATTACTCACAGGAGATCTAAATATCATTAGAAAAATCCCAATTATTTCCCAAAAGGCTGGGGAGGGACCCCCAGGACCCTACCCCCTGGATCCATCCCAGTCCGTCCATTGATATGTACTTGCACTAGAAATACGAGAATGTTAGACCAAGTGAACCAACTTAACCCTTAAATTGCAGATCAAGATTCTTAAACAATTGCGATACACCAATACATTGCATTGTTTCAATATCTCTATCCTACAGAAATTGTATAAATCTCATGAATAGGGTGAACATGATGCATGAATGCAGCGCTGGTGAATTAGTTGGCAGGTCTGCATTTATATATACTGTCAATACAAATGATGGTAGAGTGATGAGGCATTGTGGCCTTTCCCAGCCTGCACTAAGGTGTGATGGGCCCCATCCCAGTCTGTAAACATCCATGTCACGTGTCTGCCTGAGCAAACAAAGGGCACTTAGTGGGTGTGGGTGATAATATAGGTAATACACAACATGGGCGAGAATATGGGCAAGTAGGTACTAACCCCCATTAGGTGTTAGAGACATGTAGCATGAAGTGTAGGGAATGACTTTGAGACCATATGCTTTACTTAAGCACAAGTCACATGCAACTCCCAATTTTGCGAAGAAACTTGGTATACTATTGAGGTAAAATATGATTGTCTTTTATCAAAATACTTATCAGGACGTCCATTACATATCTTTGAATTCTTTTATTTATTTACACTTTCCCCATCACATTAATCTGTGATAAAGGTGTTTGAATCATTTGGAAATCATTCAAATGATATGTAAATATGTTGTACATTTGATTTGAAGATGTGATATATGTGACACATACAAGTGGATTTCCACCGATCTAAATGGCTTTGAAAAATTTGGTACAAACAAGTATAATGCTGACTTTTGCATTCACCTTTCGAGGTATTTACTGTATTTTACTTGCTATTTATCAATGAGAGTGTTTGTTGTGGGTTCATTTCAAACAGACGAGAACTGTGCACCCTGAGAACAGACAGGTGGTAAATACAAGACAGTAAATACGAGACGTAAAACAACAGTGACATATGGATATTCTACCTGTGCCTACCCGAAGCATAATTCCTGGGTTTGTATTTTCACCGTTTATTGCATACTGTAGCCCACAAACAAATTCATGGATTTTTATTTCTGCAAAAAAACAAAAAAACAGCTACAGCTTCCTGAAGCTGGTTATTTGTGAGGGCCAGTCCCAAGTATCAGACAAGCAAGTGCAAGTGAGGTACTTTTTGCTGAATTGGCAAGAGAAAAGTTCAAAGTCACTAAATAGCCATTTTTGGAACATCAACCTTTTTCGTGTTTTTTTCTAGCCAAAGTTGGCCACATCAGGGAAATTCATTTTTGTGACTGATTTTGATATATGTCTCAAAGTGGGCCATTTATGGGTATAATCAACTCCTTTCGATTATGAATACTTTTCCCGCAAATTGTACATTTTTAGGAAGTTTGACCAACTCCAAGGAAACCTGTCACTAGCTGTTCTGGGAATTTCATATTTTATTTGGACTGTTAAAAGAACTCTCTTGGGCCACTGTACCATTGATGATGAAATTGCGTCCCATGTTCAAAAGGCTCATCGAAATAAACAAAGGAAATGTCCACAGTGATGGCGGACAGGAGTAAAACAACAGACCAGATATCAATAATGGCTGCCAACTGCACACAATCTACCTGTGCATGCTTTGTTGTCATTTCAGGTGCCAGCCTTCCACATGCATAAGGAAGTGGTCATTTCTTAACAACAGGGAGGGGTTGGTGGATTTCGGGGGGGAACAAAAAAATATTTGGACCCCTTGATGGGGGGAAACAAAAAATGTGGACCCCTTCTAAGGAGGAGACCAAAATAATTGCACCTCATTTTAGCCAAAAAGCCAGTGCGTTACTATAGCTTAAAAGGGTTGGTCGTGTTCAATTTCAACCTGGTTGGAGAGGGGGGGGGGTGGTGGATCCCTCCAATGGAGGGGGGGGGGAGAAACCAACAAATTTTGACCTGCTCACGTGAAAATGCACCGACCCCCCCCCCCCCCCCCAGTTGTTAAAAAATTACCACTCCCTAACACTTGGTGTGCCAATAACCAGCAGCATATTCCTGAAGCTTGTCATTTGCAAGGCCTAGTCACAGGTACCAATTAGGCTGTTACAAGTGAGGCAATCCAGCACAATCTAAATATAAGAAGTAAGTAACCTCCCAACTTGTTTATAAGTATATGTACAAGTCTGCTGATCAACCAAGCTACTCTAGCAACCCTGTGATGATATGCCGCTAAAAGCAAATGTTCTTATGTTGCATAAGGAATGGAGGTTTAGAATAATGCTTGTATGCAGCCCTGTCAATTTACTCCCTACTAAGATAGATGGCATAATACATTAACACACTATGCATCCCTTAAAGAGTTAATGCAATGTAATAATTTAGATTAATTTAGGGATGCTTCAGTTCGATAAGGTAGGAATGATGGACCAGTACAAATCATCACCCGGGCGGCATCACTGCACTCAGACCATGTGAGTTAGTGTGTCTTTTCTACATGCAGCTGCAGCTAACATGGATTACAGGCACCTGTTGATTATTACAGCACTAACTCAACCGAGGAATTGCTTAAATCTGGAAAACCCAGGTAGCTACATTTTAAATATAGCTAAGTTGAAACTTTCTGCTGTTGAATTTTATGGATCAGGCATTAATAAATTCTGCATGAGTAGATTGAAAACAAATTAAACTCACCCAGAAGAAAGAAACTGTACATGATAAAAAGATTGCTACATCAACTCTTCGGCCCCTGCCTGAATAACTCTTCTGGCAGAGGGCTACATGCGGTTGGGCGGTTGGGCAGTTGGGCAGTTGGGCGGTTGGGGGGTAGGGGGGTTGGGTGGTTTGGCGGTTGGGCGGTTGGGCGGTTGGGCGGTTTGGCGGTTGGGCGGTTGGGCAGTTTGGCGGTTGGGCGGTTGGGTCTGACATTGGGCCATTAGTCTAGGTGCTATATGCCTTGGGGCCATCTGCCCTGGCATCTTGGTAGAATATGGTAGAAGCCTAGACAGCCATAATGTATTTTTTATTGTTTCTCTAAAAGTAAATATTTTACTTCTGTCATTCAAAAAACCTTTGATGTTTTGTTTATTTGATTTTTTATCATATGATATTAGCAGGGTGCGAGTGTGTGAGAACACAGGAGGTGTTTGACATACTACAGACCATAGTCACTGGGAGTGGACTTAGACATCTCACCATCATCACACACAACGCTCCACAAGGTACAGTAATGCCTGCTCTGGATTGTGAGTCACTCAGATGGCCCTTTTAGATATATTATGTAGATTTCTTTTGTAGATTTCTATTTTAGATAGGACAATGGTTTAACAGTTACGATGTCATGGTGTTCTGGCCAGGGCTACAAGATCTTTGGTAGTATTCTTGTCAATGCCAGGGGCTGATACACTCCATGATGTAGCATTATGATGTCAAATGGCTGGTTTTGCTACGGGAAAATAAAATTGGTTTCCTGAATAAGCCATTGCTTTGTTTTCATCCTTGTACAGTGTGTGGAGACCTGGCAGACCTGGCAGGAGTTCTGTCCACCTTTTCCTGCTCAAACTGGGATTTTATTCTGTTCAGGAAAATGACTGCATATCACAAGACAACTTTAAGTAGCATCATAGTGAACTGTGATGTCGACAGAACTGAGGTAAAGTATGAACTCTTCTCAGTCTACGACAAAGAATTTCAACCTCTTTTTATGGACTCCATACTCTAAGAAAATGCTATAACAATGTTTATTCAGCTATCAAAATATTCTGAAGAATGCCACACAAGAACAAAATATTTTTGGAAAGAGGGAAAGATTGGAAAACTTCTTGACTGAGAGACCTTTGAGAATGATGAAATTGGTTTTCAAAAACTTGTTTACAGTACAAAATAAATGAAAAAAATGCATATCCACATTCCTCTCAAATAAAACTGTAAGAAGCTTGTCATCTCACAAACAGAGTATAGTACAGGAGCTGCTTGCTACCCGGAGTGCAGGTGGTGTGGAGAGAAGGCTTCTACTGCCTGTGTATAACCTCATCTTAACTCAACCTGTCAGGGATAACGTGACATTGGGGCTTGACCTGAGTGCTATACATCAAGTCAGCATTGTCCGGGATCCCAGACCTAGGGTGTACACGGTAATAACAAATGATAATTTCTCCTGAAAGACAGCATGGCATCATAAAGCTATCAGTTACAAATTCACGATGAATCAACATATTGCTAGCATGTAACTTGCTGGCATCACATTGGTGTCAGACCTAGATAATCTGGGATCTTCTCTACGACAGGTATAATGGCCCATAGGGGAGGTTCTGCCAGCAAGGGGAGATTATCCTTTACTTGGGCCGCTCCCAGCTCTAGAGATGAGGACCGGGAGAGATAACGGCCGCTGCGGGTCCGCCCCTCAAAGGGGGAATCTCCCACACTGATATTCTTAGGCTCCCTATATGACCAATCTCTAAGTCACTAGTGCTTAACCTATTTAGTCATTTTTTGACTCCCTATACAACCAACCTAGGTTAGTTATTATTGTTAGGTTGGTCAGTACTGATCAACCCACCTTAGTCTTTTAATTTCCAGGGGTAGCCACTGAGTGGTCATCACAGGTGGCACTAACTAGTGGTATACAAATACAACACCCTAATGATGAACCTAGGTTAGCCACTACTGACTTACCCCTCGGTCATTTTTGAATATAACTTTGCCATCGTGACTAACACTCATTTGACCAACCTAGGATAGTCTGTACTGACTAACCGTTTCAACCTATGGATTTTTAGTGCAGTGCTGTAGTTAATACAGGCGTGGTGGTGAGGGAGAGGTAAAGGGGGGAGGAGAGTCCACACATAATTTTTACCTTATTTGGGCTATATTTTCTTATTCAAATCATTATTTTTCACCTTCTATTGTCCACCGTCGTATTGAATAATCATTATCAGAAAATAGGGTTTAGACATTTGCAAATTATTAAAATAACAGGTATATTGACCAAAGAAGGGGAGCACCCCCTCATTCTCTTTTCTCACGGCATGGTATTAAGGGTAGGATTTCTTTAAGGCGGGTGTATCTAAATTCTTGTGCATAAGACATGACTGCAGCATTTCTTTAGTGCCACACTCATGATCATTTGACAGATTAAATGAATTAATGAAGTAATCCTCTTCAACACAGGCAAGGTGCTGGAGGTCTGAGTATACGGTGCAGACCCGAGAGGGACATGGTGCTTGGAGAGTGGTGGGCGGGTACAGAGACAGCTACCAAGGGCACCCAGGCTTCATCAGGAACAAGTTTGTCAACTTTGAGGGGATGCATCTCAAAGTTACCACTATAGTAGTAAGTTTAGTTTTTCATTACATATAAAGAATAGTATATGTATATGTATATATATATATATATAATATATATATATAAATATATATATATATATATATGTACGTATACATATACATATAGAAAAAATAGACTATTATAGTCATATATATACATATATATATATATATATATATATATATATATATATATATATATATATATATATAAGATAATGTTTATTAGGGTATAGACAAGCTTTCAAATAGCACACTATGTCCAATCAACCTACAGTAAAGCTACACTACTTCTGATCAAAGTACATAGTTTGTTTTACTTATACAATACCTGTGCAAGTTGTTTGTAACAAAGCACTGTGATTTGTATCACTTTCTACAGGGCAGTCCATTTATCATGAAGAAGGATGAGGTTTACTATGGGCTTTGCATAGACTTATTAGAAGACTTGGCAAGTCATTTAAACTTCACGTAAGTTTATTATAACATTATAAACAGAAGATTTAGGTGTTGAAACCACTTAAATTGTACCAGATAGATTGATTAAATTCCTGCTCAATACATGCCTCATCTGTCTCCAATGGAGCCGCATAAACCCAAAGGATTTCTAGTAAAAAAAAGTACATCTGCTCCAAGATAGTTTCATTATAAGGCAATCAACCCGCACTCAGCTGTGAGAGTGGGCCTTACAGAATACAGGAAGTGAGGTCATAGACTAAATCCATGTGCTCTGATCGGTCAGAGCCAATGGGTAACCATGGTACACATAAGCATAGAAACCCTTGTAAACAAGTGGCTGTGAAAGGTAGAAGAATGTAATATAAATCCGTTGCTCCTTAACTTGCTAAACTTGTGCATGATGATGATGATGATGAAAGGAATTTAACAGGATCTACCACGCTTGAAGGGTAAGTAACTTTAATGGTGAAACTACCTCCCGACAGCTGTGTAGCTTAATCTAATCAATTGAGTTCACTTTGCTTCTTTCCCATAACAAACTATTCTTAAGTTAACCTAAACTTTATATGCCACATCTGCATCCTTTACAGAATGATAACTTGACATGTTTCACATCCAATAAATGTTGGTTCTCCTTTTTGAGGTATGAACTGATCTCCAGTATTGACAACAACTTTGGAATGAGGACATCTAATGGTCATTGGAATGGTATGATAGGCATGATGGAAAGAGAGGTAAGACTTTGGAAAGCAGGTTATGACCATGAGTGTAACACCATTAAACAAGGCTGCAATGTGTAGTATCCTAACCCAGGCAGGTATAGGATTGGCTGAGAATAACAGGTTCAGTCTGAAAATGCAAATGAGTGAGAATAAGTTTCATATGGCCTAATGTATAGTCCACAATACTAACACTAGCCCCAAATTATCACACTCACAGCCCATAGGGTAGTGAAGCTTGTAATGCATGCAATTTGTATCAAATCAGCAAGCAGCATTTTTTCCAATCTGTCAGGAGGTCGATATGGTGGTCGCATCAATGGCTATAACTTGGCTACGTGAGACTGTGGTCGACTTTACCTATCCTTTCTTTGAGAGTCCATCAGCTGTTGTTGTTAGGGCTCAGATCACCAAGACGGAAGTGGCCTGGTCATACTTATTAGATCCTTTACAGGTGAGACCCAGCTTTAAACTTGATGAATCTGTGTAGATACAATGAAACATTTAAATAACAAGCCAGTGCTTGTAAAACGTGTGCATCAGCATAACTAATTGTGTTTTTAGCCCTTTAAGGCTTGCATAGTGCACAAAATGAGGTTTGCCATTATTTGTCTCCTTTTACATGTATGCAGCTGTAGTGAGTTACTTGATGATTTGATAACTGGATTTTTAAAAGAAAATTTACCCAGCATGCAATGTGATAAATATGAAATTTGGCATATTTTTAGTTGATCTTTTTTTCATTGCAAATACCAAAAAACCCTATTATACCATTTGACCCACTATAAAATGCATCTTAATATTACAAAATGACCTCAGGCATTTCATAAGAGAGCTAAAAACAAAAGACTAGTTTCACCAATGGCTCTAAGAAAATATGTATTCCTACATCCTTTTGAAACATAAAATTATTTCACCCCAGAATGCCATTTTATAGGACTATGAACAGTTTTTCAGTAATGGGGAATAGTTTTTTGTCTTAGTATTTTCATTGTGATATTTCATATTTTGTGTTATGGTTCATAAATGGTTCATTGAAATAAAGGTTGTATAAGATCCCGTTTTTTTACAAATAATTTAAAAAGTTTTCATATTTAAAATTTAATATTTGAAATAAGTAGTGCAAGGTCTGATATCTCTTCTCATTTATGGCCTATATATGATTTAAGCTAGCTGGAACTAAGATCTAAAAAAAATATCCTGAAGACATTGATCAAAGTGTAGCGACCAACCCTAATGCAATATGTGACACGAGAGATTCATTACACTTTTACCATTACCTTGCTCACCCTATGGGAATTTATCAACCCTGTAAGGGGTCATGATACATGAATACATTACTGCCTGGTAAGTAGCCAGGGCTGCATGAATGCACAATGATAAAGAGCACAGCACATTTCAAGCACTATGCTGTCCTCAAGTATATGTTTCCATCATACATATTCCAGTTTCATGTATGGATTGCTGCAGCTGGAAGTTTGGTTTTGTGTGCTGTAACAATACACATTTTAGTTCAATTTGCAACACCTAGTAAATACCATAACAATGGAGAAAGGGTGTATGTTGGAGACCACACAGCACCCAGCCTGTGGGACAGTGCCTGGTTAATGGTCTGTCTGTATGCCCGACAAGGTAAGGCAATCAATGATTAATTGGCATTAAATTTGTTATTCCACTACACACTGCTTTTTGAATAGGAAATTGCTGGTTGCTGATGTTTTCCGTGACATTAAACTTGTGAAATAACCCTGTCAATAGGCTAATATTTGTGAACCATTCTCTATGTTTTCCCAAATAGCTGCAGAGAGGCCACCCAGAGCAGCCTCTGTTACACTTAGTTTGTGTGCCTTGTGGATGATACCCTTACTGGTTGGGTGGTTGTACTGTGCCAACCTGACGGCTTCCCTGACTACGGTAGAAACACGGCCACCCTTTAATACCCTGGAGGAACTGGCTAAGGACCCTGAATACACCTTGCTACTTCAGGATGGTGGTTTTCATAGGATGCTACTGGAGGTAAGAGTTTATCTGTATCATTACTATAGTTATTTTAATTTCCATAGACTAGCCAGAGACACAACAACATAGACTAGCTGCATTTATAATGTTTATAGCAATATTAATATGCACAATTCCCGTAAATGGTATCATTGCATAGTTACTGGTGATGAAATATTGGCCTGGCAATGTATCTTATGTGTCACATCTAACAAGCTGATACTCATCTATTTTCTAATTGTTTTGTGATTGCGGTCTTGTCTGTTTTGATAGTTAAGGTTAAGTTAAGTTAAAAACTTATGGATTTTGTGCCTTAAGAAATTCTTCTTTTATAACCAGAATTCAAAATCAGGAGTTTATGCTGCACTATGGAGCAAAGTGATGAAAACAAAAGATTTCTCCCTGGTATCTAGTACCACTGGGGCCCTCAGACAGATGTTCAATGATAGCGAAGGTCAGAAGAAGTATGCTGTGATTGGTAGCAGGATCCGCTTACAAACCAGTCTGGCAATTCACTTCAGTTCCCAATGTGATTGGGCGCTGATACCAGAGACATTCGCCCCATCCAGTGCTGCAATTGCTCTACCAGAAAGTTCCCCTTACAAGGAGGTTTTTGATTCATGGTAGGTGAGCATTTATGCGATACCCTCTTACAATATTCCTTTGAACACATTATGTACATTGTATTAAGTTTCTACAGCGTTAATAAAGTTAAGGCATTTCTAATTTAGTCTAGAGATATCCAACCTTGAACGTTGGGTGCTCTGTGATTGTGTTGGTCTTGTAAGATGCCTAGTGCATAAGTATTCTGAGGATACTGTCTATGATGTTCATACTATATGCTTAAGATTAACCATTCATGGAATACTTTAGGGTGTAAGGTAATGGAAAATAACATTGAAATATATCTGATGTAGTTTAACCATAGCATTTAAGAGGCCCAGCGGTATTTCTAATTTTGCTTGAATACAGACAAAAGTACTAGTATGCATGTGCATCACTCCAGAAATGGGAAATTTGGATCAGTTTTGCATGCTAGAAGGTTTTCACTTGAGACTTTACAGAATACAATAATCTTTTTGAGTGACGTATGCCATAGAGCTAGAGTCTATGATTGAATGAAACAGACTCTAACTCTATAGTGTACATCGCTCGATTTATGTCATATTGGCTATATTGAAAAGCGCCCCTTGTTATATTAAACTATAATTACAAACTTGTCACTACAAAAATATAATTAATTATTGCCAGTCTGTTTCTGTCTAAACTTCTCACAGGGTTATGGCAGCTGTATGGTCTGGCTTGACCTTGAAGTATGAGAAGAAGCACTCCTACAAATCTACATGTGAGGAGATCAAGCAGGGAACACAAGCAGAGTCTATGGATATCAGTCTTGACCATGTGAAGACCATCTTTATCATGCTGCTAGCAGGTCTCACTCTATCTGCCGGTGCATTCTGCATGGAGCGTGTGTGTTTTGGGAAGCTAAAAGGGTGAATCCACTGAGGCAAATCCATCGGGTCCGATGGACCTTCACAATGCTAAACCTATGGACGAATCTCGTCCGATCCAACGGATTTACCTCAGTGGATTCACCCCTTTAGATGTGCTGGAAAAAGTTGAGGAAGTCTTATTAGAGATTTGATGATAAATTGTGTCGCCAGAACCACAACCAGAGACTTGTACTCAGGATATTGGCGAGTCACAGACAAGTGTGTTCAGCCGAAACTTAGCCAATATCCAGTGTACAGGTCTCAGGCTGTGGATTATTTTACTAATCACATCACTTCACCACTCGCTGGTTTTGACGTTTGATCCAAATTTCTTAATTCGAAAAAAATATTTCGGCAATAATGAAGTGCGGAAGGATATAGCCAAGGATTCACAAGATAGACAAAATGTTCAGGGAAAAACTATTGCAGGTATTTCAAGCTATTGCACACAGACAAAATGGCCACCAAAGTTGAGTTTTTTTAAACAGTTAAGCGCATTATGTTATTTTGACAAATTATATTTCCAATATCCAAGCACCGCAGGATAAAGATACTTTATTAATTGAAACATATTGATGTGCTTGTATAGAAAATGTGATCCAAATTCAAACACTCCCAGTGCCCCCTGGATTGTCTTTTTCAGTGGACTTATTGCTCAATCATTAAAATAGAATATGTAATCATTTCTTTAAACACATATTATTGTGTTTCAATAAAAAAAATTGAATGCTGCAACATATCCAAAGATTGAATTTTCCTACACCTCATTCCCTGCTGACTTTGGGGTCCTCATGCTCCTACATGTTGATAGATCTCCACAATTATACACAGCTTGTCATTTGTCTATATAAATACAGGAGTTGGTTAGAATAGTTGTGTGTCCCCTAGTTGACAGATTATTTTTACAGAGATTCAATGGGTTTGGTTGAATCTACCAAAAGAGGGACAAGAAGACACTTAGCCAATATTCAGTGTACAGGTCTCTGGCTGTGGTTTATTTCACTTTTCACTTCACTTCACCACTTCATCACGCGGTCGTTTTGACGGTTGAGCCAATTTTCTTAATTTGAAAAAAAGAGTCAGTAATAATGAAGTGTGGAAGGATATAGCTATGGTATCAATGGGAAAGACAATAATGTTCAGTAAAAAAATATTGCAGGGTATTCCAAATTATTGCACAAAGACAAGGTGGCCACCAAAGTTGAGTATTTTCAAACAGTTGAGTGAATCATCTTGTTTTGAAAAATCATTTCACCAATAACGAAACATGGCAGGATAAAGACACTATATTTACATGAAACATATTCATGTGCCTAATTTCCTGCTGACTTTGGGGTACTTATGCTCCTACATGGTGATGGATATCCACGATTCTACACATCTTGTCATCTGTTTATATATATATATATATATATATATATATATATATATATATATATATATATATATATATATATATATATATATATATACATATATACAGGAGTTGGTTAGAATAGTTGTTTGTCTCCTAGTTGACAAAGTTTTCATATGATAAATGCCCCAGCCTTAAGAACTGCTTTTAATGAACTTAACAAGGCACCTTAGGTAAAACGTTTTTGGAGCCCATATTTACAGATGACGCTCAGGACACTTTGGGCTATCAACATTCTGACTAAGGATGAAATCTAAGATGGTCACCCGGCAGCCATTAATCCTAATCTGAAGTCAACTAGCAATTGCAGGACAATAGCAAGAATTATCGTCGATGGGGATAAGACTCTAGTGAAGGATGAAGTATTTTTGTAACTCTTCAAGTTCTATAAGTCCTCGAGTCTAATGCTCGTTTTTAATATACTTAAATGAACACCATAAGCATAGTGTTTGCGAAAACTTTTTCATCCCACAGGACATTCGACCTTGCAAATTTTCAATGTTGCAGGACCGCCAAAATTTTGGAGGACAGGATAGCCACATATCTCATGATTTCTGCATTTTAAGTATAAAAGAGTTTTGTCCATCAAAAATAAATTTTACTTGTAATCAATTATGGCCAAATCAGGATAGATATATACAGTTTTACAAAGTATATTGACAAATACATTTCAGCTTAAGAGACCCAACTAAATTTGATGAGTTAAGAAAATCCCAACGTGTGACTGGACATTTGGTCCGCCTACACTTGTGAATCTGCTGGACTGGTGCCATTTTAGGAGGACATTGCCACTATCCTGCATGTTTTAGCAAAGATTGTTAGCATTTTCAATTTGAGTAAATGCCACTTGAAGGCACTAAATGCCAATATTATAACCTTTTCGTGACATTAGGCTCACTCTCACCAAATCAGTGCAACTAAAAAGTGGCCTTACATGATCAGTGGCTGTACATGATCGGTGGCCGTACATGATCGTTGACGTACATGATCGGTGACGTACATGATCGGTGACGTACATGATCGGTGACGTACATGATCGGTGACGTACATGATCGGTGACGTACATAATCGGTGATGTAAATGATCGGTGATTTATTGACTGCCTTACCCTTTCTGAACATGATAAAACATAAATAAACCGTACCAAGCTGTACATATGATGTGTGTCTTGAAATGTAATATGTTAGAAATGTATAGATGCGACTATTAATATCATTTTACATGACATTTCAATACCGATCATGTACGTCATGTGACGTACATGATCGGTTTGGATCTTTTTGGCCCCTTTCTGACCATGTTTAAAACATAAATCAATCATAGCAAGGTGTACACATGATCTATGTCTTAACATGTACTATCAAGGACATGTGAAGCGGTGGGTAATAAGAAAATTTTACATGTCATTCGAAGCCAATCATGTACGTCATGTGACGTACATGATCGGTTGTACATTGAGCCCCCCTCCCTTTGGCCCCTATAAATTTTTTTTCTCTAATTAACTCCCCAAAGATACATTACAGCCAGAAGGTATGGTTAGATAAGTTAACTACGGCCACCGATCATGTAGGGCCACCGATCATGTACGGCCATATTTCAGTTGCATTGATTTGGTGAGAGTGATTCATTAACAGGGCATGACCTTACTTGAAGCCACCTAAAGTGTTCATTGAAGGCATTATAAATTGACTTAGATACAAACATTCATGCATTGATACTGATGTATCCCTGAGGTCTGGGGTTGGGGAGTGGGCTTGGAGTGTAATTTCTCATTGATTCCCTTTCTCTGTGTTTGACCTTGCTGTCTTAGTCCTTGGATTGATTAGGTATAATTGATTGTATGTTTGCCTTAGCTGGATACAGTGCTGATCTTGCCTACCTGGCTGTAGCACAGTGTAAGCCATATTGACAAATTTTGCTGACGCCTTCGACATCTACCATTTCTGGTAGCAGTATGTGCCTTACCAAAACTGTGCAATGAACCAGCTAAGCCTGCCTAGGATTAACATAAGCTTGTTATTTGCAAAGCCCAGTCTCAGGTACAGGGTTGCTTTAATAATTAACCTGTACCATCTTTTGTTATGATGCACAAACACAAGCCTATTGAGTCTACCCTCCAGGGCTACATCCATTGATTATTACACCCCTGTTGGGAGTGTATCACAATGTTACATGAATGTAGGATTACCAACTAGATCCTACAAAATAATGACGGAGGTAATAGCATATTCAAGCAATATTTATTGAGGATGAAAGACCAAAACTTAAACTGACTGTGTGGAATCAAAGGTAATGTTAAAAAAGCACCATGTACAGCCTCTATAAGAGTGTGTAAACCCCTTAGGGTAGGCATGATGCATTCATGCTGCCCTAGTGAGTTACTCACCAGGGCTGCATGATGGTATTGGGATCACTTAAAGCACTGTACAGCCCTTAAAGGAACACTTTGTCACAGGATGAGTGGACTGGAACAAAAAGGTATTGTAACCAAAGAGCAAAGAAAACAAGGAGGGTGAATTGGCTATTTGATGTAACTATGGCTCCCCATTATGTTATGCACGTTTAATATTGCATCAAGCTATGTAAACTCCTAGCATCTGAGTTAATCCCATACTAAGTCTACTTCTACATACTTCTTGCTCTTTGGTAGGTCTTACTGAGCTTATTGATGTCCAATACTGTAAGGCCAAAAAAAGGTGTATTTTCGGGGGTTTTTCTTTACTTTGGGCTGAAAAGTAGCCAAAAATTTACTCACAAACTTCAGGGATGACTCATCAACAACAGTGTGGATTATTAAATTGACTCTGATATAACCAAAAAATTACTTGAAACTCTTTTTTTAATTAGATAAAAAATACTCTTTGCTAGGTAAGGACTGGTAACCTGAAACACACTTTTTTTGGCCTAAACAGATGATCAAACCCCCCGCAACTGGTGTATACTCAAACAGTCAGTTCTCAGTCAGTCTACTTGTCTGTGTGACGGCAATACACAGCTAGCATGGACCGCACATTCCTCTACATCGTTATAGCACTATGTCAACTCAGGAATTGCTTAAATATGGAAATCTCAGGTAAATCATTGTTGAAAAAATCTCATATCTAATTTGAATTGAAACCAAATATGATATTATCATTATTTCTTTCATAACATGACTGTAGGTATACTAGCATCATTCAACTTTGATAAAAGACAACCCCAGCCATTGCCAAATGTATAATTACAAAAAATTACCCCCGGAGGACACAGTTACTATCATGTTCACATGTATTCACAATATTCCATAGTTTATTGTAGCATGCAGTTGTTTGCCACTTTACAGGCGTAAAATGAGATTCACGAGAAATTAAAATATGTTCTCATACATTTCATAAATACCCTATTGTACAGTGGGTCGGAATTTACAGTTTACACATAACCAAGACCCTTCATTGGCAGGGTGTGAGTGTGTGACAACACAGGAGGTGTTTGACATACTACAGACCATAGTCACTGGGAGCGGACTTAGTCATCTCACCATCATCACCCACAACACTCACCAAGGTAACCAAAAGTTCAAATAGTGAATTGTTTTGCCAGGACCACCAACAGAGATACTCCTGGAGGTTCGATATATATGATGTACAAATAACATAACACAATGTTGGCCAGGAGTTTCCCTATCTGATAGACGCTAATGTGTTCAGACACCGAGTTCAAACCTGCAAAGTGTATTAATGTAAAATTTGTACTGCTCCATTCAATCAGTCTGTTGCAGCACTGGTGAGCCATTACAAAGGCTGCATATCTGATAAGGAGGAGAATAATTCTTTAAACAACTATGTGGTCCTTTGAGGGAAAATTTAAATACCAACAGAGGTTATATTTTTCTGCATAAACCATTGTTAAGTTTATATCCTGATACAGGATGTGGAGACCTGGCAGACCTGGCAGGAGTTCTGTCCACATTTTCCTGCTGGGACTTCAATCTGCTGTGGACGGCATTCTTGTATCACAAGACAACTTTAAGTAACATCATAATAAACTGTGATGTCAATACAACTGAGGTTAGGTATTGAAGTTGATGAAATTTACGCTACAGGAAATCACCAAGCCATTTCATGAATCAGTAGTTAGGTTTAACTAAATTTATATAAGGAATATATTTTAATTGATATTATTAGCCAAACGCCAAATACAGATATTGGCAAAAAGTTATAGCCTAATGGTAACTTGTATCTAACAGAGACATCTCTACCCATAAACAGAGTATAGTACAGGAGTTGCTTGCTGCCCGGAGTGCAGGTGGTGTGGAGAGAAGGCTTCTACTGCCTGTGTATAACCTCATCTTAACTCAACCTGTCAGGGATAACGTGACATCGGGACTTGACCTGAGTGCTATCCATCAAGTCGGCATCATCAAGGATCTCAAACCTACAATGCTCAAGGTAACATTTAATGGTGTTTGGCCCTTTACGGATAGTTAATGTTAGTTGTCATGATACATCAATAAATTGCTACATTATACCAATATTATGTCATCATTGACATTTAGCCTCCAATATTGACATAGGAGGTATTTTACATAATGCTATTTTGGTGCGTAGGGAACATTTCAAGACACCTATACCTTTGGCTTTACAAGACCAGCACTCTATCGAAACTGCCTCTTTATCAAAATTGTATTGTTCATAGATACACCGCTGTTGAATGATTCACAAGCATTCAAGCATCAAGATTAGTCAATGTGCATCTATTAGCAGATTTGAAGTGTTAAGTACTGTTCTCCAACACAGACAGGGTGCTGGAGGTCTGAGTATAAGGTACAGCACCGGGAGGGACATGGTGCTTGGAGAGTGGTGGGCAGGTACAGAGACAGCTACCAAGGGCACCCAGGCTTCATCAGGAACAAGTTTGTCAACTTTGAGGGAATGCATCTCAAAGTCACCACTCAAGATGTAAGTTTATTTTCATGTAATATCTGTTTGATTCACAGTTTTTTTGGTACGGTAGGTTGGACACATACTTTTCTTTGGGAATTTGAATTTACATTTATCAAGGTATTCTAAGCCCTTATGTGTCCACCATAGTACAGTTCAATTATTATTCTTACAATTACAATTAGAGAGCTTATCGTTGATGAATGACTACACATGCAAGTGCCTGTCTCCAGACTCATCTACACTTAATATTTTTCTTACTGTACTTTATGTATTTTATTAATTGTGAGGTACTGAAAGCTAATCTTTATGTGCCTTAAAGATGGTCCAAAGGCCTTGACAACATATCAGTCATATAATAATGTGGAATCAACCTAATGTAAAGCTATAATACCTCTGACAAAATGGCACAGTTCTTTTTAGTTACACACTATAAGTCCACATAGGTTGTAAGAAACTATTGTAATATCATTAATTTCCTTCAGACTGGATCTTTCATCATGAGGAAGAATGGAATTTACTATGGGTTCTGCATAGATTTATTGCAAGATCTAGCAAGTCATCTAAATTTTACGTAAGTTTATATGACATTATGAGCTTTAAATGAGAAAATGTTGCACCTTGCAATGTATAACAATTTTTTATGAGTAAGGCAACTAGAAATAAGTTGATTGTAATCACCGCGCATTATCAAAATCGTGATTTGGTGAAAACTTCGTTCTTTTTTTAAAGAATTTTCATAAAAAATCTGTCAAAAAGTAGACAAACATTGGCATATTTGGTTTCAAATTAAGGGCTATACTGTCACGAAGGCAGAGAGCTAGGACTAACTTGTATCATAACAACTTTCACAAATTAATATAATCTTAACTACTAAAATCTGAAAATTGTGCGCGAGAAGTCTTAATTTTCTTATATATTTTAGTCCCCAGTAAAAAAAAAAAGTAATTAAAAAACTCCCTTGTCTTTTTTCTAACTGCCCAGTGATGAGAAACATTTCTTTTTTGAGTGGCCTAACTATCTGTTTTTATTTGGATTAAATTAAATCATCCTATTCACATTAAGTTGCCATAACAAGTATGGTTGCTGTCCCACAATCGAACTGAAATAAATATTTCCAAGGTTCTGAATGTTTGAAAGCCTTGCTGTCTTTATCTATCCTGTCTTGAGTTTTAACATAGGTTAGACACCTGTGAAAATAGGTTTTCCATGTGTGACTACAGGTTAGCCACATGTTTATTGTATGTCTACACACTATACAGTTCATTGCACATCAAACATACCGTAAGTTCTTATGTATAAGCCTAATTCTCTTATAAGCCACATTCCGAGTTTAGGCCGATCCTATAAGCTGCACCGGCCATCTAATTATGGTGGCTTTAATACTGTACTATAGAAGCAAAAAGTCCCGTATCAGCCGCACCCTTACTCTGGGCCAATTCTATAGGCCGCACTGGCGATCTGACCCTCGTACTAGGCCCTGCTTCTACACGATAATTCATAGTATATGTCATTTGTCTATTTCAAGATATGAACTAATCCGGAGCATTGACTGGAGGTATGGAAGAAAAAAGTCCAACGGTCATTGGAGTGGGATGGTAGGCATGATGGAAAGAAAGGTGAGTTCATACAGAGGACCTTCCAGCAAACTTATTATTGGATCAGCTAACTAAAGGTATACTGTACCGCCGCGATAATGCGCCTGGTTTTGAATAAGAGCCAGCCTTGAATAAGCACGGGGTGTAGGGGCTTCCAAATGCTTCTTCAACGCTAAAATCTTGACCTTGAATAAGCGCCTGTCTTGTATAAGAGCCTGGGTAAGAGCCCCATCAAGTTGAAGATCTCCCTGGCACCTAATCGTGACGGTATGTCGTGCATCATACGATTCGGAATGAGTTAAGCACAGAAAGTATACATGAATTAACTTTCTGTTTGATCAATGTTAAAGGTATGGGGAGTTGTCCAGTGGGACACTCGTATGTCATGGTGTTTTTTTCCCCCCCCTACATTCTGATACTGTTAAATTAGTAGTATTGAAGGCAGAGTAGGAAAGCAAAACACAAACCAAGATTAAATAATAATTTAATGTATAAAGCCTTTTTATATCCATATCAATTGACCCAATTCATCCTCAGGGCTCTCCCCAGGGAACTCCATTGTGATAGGACACCTGGGTAGGAGTAGTTCCCTCACTCCTCAACAAAGGGAGCACCCGCTCAAGCTGGCAAGCAGTGTTTATGTTGCCACAATCTGCCATTTTTTGCCTTTCTGTTTAATTGTTCAATTTACTTTATTGTTTAAGGTATTCGTTTGAATAAAAGTAGGTAAGGGCATTTGCCAGTGTGTATATGACAAATAACACACCTGCAACTAGCGTGTTCGCTATCAGTTCTATACAATCATTATATGTTTTGATATCATATGAATTACATTAACCTAAGTATGGGGTAGGAGTTGATATCATTTTCTAGTTTCCTACATATCTTAGACATACTATATCTGAGATATATAGTAAATATAGCAGCTAGTTACAAATACTCTTAGAAATTTTAGACAGCTAAGTCATAGATATTCAACTTTGATTATATGCAAAACAAACTCACATTTTATAAACATACGTGTTTTATGTAATGAATCCTTTACCGAACAAGGCAATATGCATTGTGTCATCAAATATTGTTGGTTTCTGTATCAGGAAGTGGACATGATTATGGCACCAATGACTATCACCGCTCAACGTGAGGAGGTTGTCGACTTCTCATTCCCTTTCTATGAGAGTTCATCGGCCGTTGTAGTAAGGGCTGAGTTAACAAAGTCTGAAGTGCCCTGGTCTTATCTATTGGACCCTCTACAGGTATGAATCTAGTGGCAGTGTCTCTTTGACTGGAAGTAATCTTTGATTGGGTGCAATGTTTGACCAGGTGCAATCTTTGACCACGGGCAATCTTTAATCGCCTTGATCGAAAGTGGTTTATTAGGTCATACGAAGATAAAAATTTGCTGAAAAAGTTCATGTATATTGTAAAACTGAAAATTAATAACTACCGTCAATTCTCGCGTACTACCCGCGGGGTTATACGCGAATCAGACTCAGCTTTCATTTGATACCAAACATGCCTATATAGGGTACGGGTTATACGAGGGTTTTTATTACTATAGAACAGTTCTAAAATGGAGATTTTCAGATCCAAAAACGGGTTATAGGATTCTCCTGAGTTGGGGGTGCGGGTTATACACGAGATGCGGGTAATACACGGGAATATACGGTAGTAGCCCTTTTTGTTTTCTTCGGACATAATGTAACTTAATTAGGCAAAAAAAAGGTGTGTTTGAGGCAACCCGACCCTGATTCCCAAAAAGGGCCGACCCTAGCATTTCTTTCTGATTTTGGAGAATTTTTCTTGTTTTTTTTTGCAAAATATTCATATTTTTCCAACTATTTTAGCAATTTTTTGGTCAGACAGAACAGAGACACTAACCCTGCACTTGCCAGATATTCCCATGGCACGCTTGTATAATGATGCTCCAGGATTAGCACCTAAATCACAATGCCATCCTTACGTGAGTATTACTATTCCAGGTTTACGTGTGGATGGCTTCTTTGGGTGGTGTCATCTTCTGTGCTGCAATAATTAATGTGTTTGAACAATTTGCAACATTTATCAAATACAACAATAACGGAGGAAGCGTGTCTGTTGTAGACACACCACCCAGTGTGCAGGACAGTGTCTGGTTAATGGTCTGTCTATACGCCAGACAAGGTACGGCAATTGTCTTTCTTTTATGTAGAATTGCTGGTTTCCATCATTTGCCAGCATAGTTTTAATGCACATCCATGTTTATATAAAATCACATTTTCTCTGTTTTCTCATGGCAGACAAGGTAAGTCAATGATTGATTGTTGCTTTAACTTGTCAAACCTTTTAAGGTATTATCATGATATAAACATTTGAATCCCCAGAATTTGGTTATGATGATAATTTTCATAATGACCTCCAACATGTGGTGCTTTATGATGAACTTTGCCCTAAGCTGCAACGTCACAACACTTTTTGTTATCTGTGTCTTTTCAAATAGCTGCAGAGAGGCTTCCCTTAGCGGGATCTGGGAAAATTACTCTAGTCCTCATCTGGATGTTACCGTTACTGGTAGGTTGGTTTTATTGTGCCAACCTGACGGCCTCCCTGACTACAGTAGAAACACAACCACCCTTTAACACCCTCGAGGAACTGGCAGAAGATACTGATTACACCCTCATAGTCAGTGGTGGTTCACATAGGCTGATTTTGGAGGTCAGATTTGTCATGTGTTATCTTGATTTCTCTAATGAAATAACTGCAGTAGTTTCTTTTCATATATAAACTTCCCTGGTATACTGTGAACATGCCTGCAGGGAAGAAGTGAGTTTTGTAAGCTCTCCATTCAATTCCTATGTTTGAAGCACTTTTGAAACTAATGTATCAAGGTAAAATCACCAGTTCAGCAAATATTTATGCATTTGATATAATATGTATATAGTATATAATATATATGATATATATATAAATGTAATTTTTTTTGTTTGATATATATATATATATTATATCAAATGTATATGTGATATATTTCGAGAGTGTTTCTATTCAACCAGAATGCAAAATCAGGAGTTTATGCGGCACTATGGGCCAAAGTGATGAAAACAAAAGATGTCTCCCTGTCAACTAATGTCCCCAGCGGGATGATACGGATGTTTAATGACAGCCAAGGTCAGAGAAAGTATGCTGTGCTCGGAGGTAGACAAGATATCATGAAAATGCTGGTAACTAGATTTAGCTCACGCTGTGACTGGGCTCTAATGACGGATACATTCTTTAAATCTGGGTACGGGATGGCTCTGCCTGAAGGGTCACCTTACAAGGAGGTGTTTGACACAAGGTGAGTGAGATGGCTGCAAATATGGCTCTCACAAACTTGGGCCAATGTTTTTGTCGCTGACCGGGTGCCGTCTCTGATCAGGTGCCGTCTCTGACCAGGTGCCCTCTCTGACCGCTTTGGCATGATGTGGTCAAAATACCAACAGCAGGAGGCTAATCATAATTAAGATCATAATCATATAACAATGCACACTTGACAAATCCCTATATATATGAGTATCATTCCTTTTTAAACACCTTTTTTCTGACACCCGGTCAGAGATGTCACCTGGTCAGAGACGGCACCTGGTCAGAGACGGCACCCAGTCAGAGACAAAAACATTGGCCGAAGTTTGTGAGACACAGCCATATAGTTTAATCAGGGTTATTCTTACTACCCCACTGTTGTTTCTTCCCCTACAGTAAAGGTTTACTCATTACATCTTTGGACCTTCCCATCTTGGGACAAAGTCAATTTTTCTCAAATTTATCTCTTATATGTGGGGCTTCTGCCTTCGTCTCCACAGTATGTGAGATTCATGATACATGTTATTAGTCTTGTCATGTTTTAACCCCTGGTTCTATGTCACATAAACCAATGTCTCACATTTAAACAAGATATTCCTATTCCGTTATGGCTCCCCTTAAGAGATTCCTAAACATACAGTGTTTTTTTCATTGACACAAACTATCTCATGGTATTGGCATTTCAAATTATTAGCATTTCTGTATAAATATTTCAGAATATTATCTCATAGCCATGACCACAAACCTGGAAACTTTGCAAACAGTTGCTGAATTTGCAAATATAACTATAGCCACCACCATACTGTGATATTCTAAAGCTTTGAATTTTTTAATTTCAAATTCTGTCAAAACAAATTGAAAATGTAACTTTTGGTTGGAAGCAGGCGTTAGCCACCTGGTTGGGGTATATACTAGGGGTCATTAGCTACCGTCACCTGACCTGCCCCCGGGTATAACTAGGTCACAGCTGATCCCCCCCCCCCATACAGCAGGCAGGTAGGGCAGTCAGGCAGCTGGCTTCATTTTTTTTCTTTTGTAATTGTTTAAATTTGTTAGATGTTAACAAATAGGCTGGTGTGTGTATGTTTTCACACCGGCCCAAGATGCATCTCACCAGTTCATCGTCTTGTGCCCCTCCTCATATCAATACCTGTCAGTTTTTGTTGAAACATCTTGCAGAGTCAGGGCAGCTGTGTGGTCTGGGTTAACCATGAAGTATGACAAGAAGCACTCTATCAAATCCAAGTGTGATGAGATAAAGCAGGGCACACAAGCAGAATCTGGCAGAATGAGTCTGGACCATGTGAAGACCATCTTTGCCCTGCTGCTGGCAGGTCTTGCTGTATCTACTGCTGTGTTCTATATGGAGCGCATGTCATTTGGAAGAAGACCACATATTGGTGAAAAAACTAAACCTTGAAGAGAAGTTGTTATACACATTTCAGCAACTTCCCAGTGCTGCAAAGAAGCAGCTTGCAGACCAATACTGCAATCCAACATCATAAACTACACTATAATAACATTGGCATGTACTTTAATAGATTTTCATTTTCATGGACTGCAAATTGTTAGTAAAAATGTCTTATAAATATCTTTAAAATGAGTGTTATTTCTTTTCATTATTCAATGAACAAGTATTTGAGTTTGAGTATCATTTAATTAAGTACACGCTATAATTTCATAACATGGATTTATTGTAAATATTCGTAAGATTTTTATTGTTGTTATTCTTGCATCAGTGAAAGGACACTTTATTCTAATACATTTTGTATTGGTAAAAAAGGAAATATTAAAACATAAAACCATCTCTGCTGATATTTCCACCATGTCTATATAGGACAAAGTTGGACAATTGAGGGATATTGATCATTCTTAATTTTTGAGATGAAGCTCCTTGCTTATATATAAACACAGTAGAATTCATATACACAGAATAGCCATATACCATCTTATATTATTGAGCCCTTAACATTGAACCCTTTTTGCCAATACTGATGATTGGTAGCTGCGTATTGGAAAAAAATGTAAATGGGGACCAGCATAAACTTCCTGTCAATGCTGGACACTGCACAGACTCTGTACAGAAACAACCTGCAACTTTATGATGGAGTGCAGTATGATGGTATATCTCATTGATGTATATTGTCAATTAAAAGACAATGGTAAGGATTGTCATGTATGGGGATAAGGCTGTATCTGGTGATGGATGATGTGTTTTTCAGCATGATGTCTCAAGTTTGATGCGCATTTTCCCTCATCATAGACCTACACTGAAATTAATGGACCTGGATATGTTAGTCACTACAGACTAGGCTTCCATAGTCACATGAACTTAGAAAAAACGGCTATACCTAGTTAGTCGCCTATGTCTAACGTTAGTTAGTCATAAAGTCAACCTATAGTTAACCATTAGATAAGCTAAATGGGCTATATGAATTTAATGGTTTCATGCTCTAAAGTAGTCACTATGACTAACAGATATAGGCAATCATGAGAAATAAGGGAAACCTAAGTACTGAAGGCAGGTCAAAGTTTAGCATGGTAGAGCAAGGCAGAGCAAAACTATCTAGAGTAGAGCAAGACAGAGCAAGACAAAGGAAAGTAATGGAGAGTAGAGCAGGGTAGATTACACAGGATAAGGCAGAGCAGAATAATGTAGATCGGAACTTAAAGGTAGGTCGTGCAAGATACATTATGAGGGGGCCAACAGACCAATGTCTTAATTCCACCACTGCTGATCATTCGTTTCAGTTAAGTATATGTGTGGTAAACTTTGATGAGTCAGGGAAATTAAGAGACTTTAAAAAGGCAGTCAAGAAATAAGGAAAGAAATGTGAGACCCTGCAAAGGTCGGTGCTTTTATCAGACTGCACTGAAAATAGTGAAGATACACAGTAGAGTCTACTGTAAAATAGATTTACAGTAGAATCTATCATAGCTTTACAGTAGATTTTACTGTTTACCTGAATGGACAATGAACTGTACACCAACAGTAGAATCTACTGTACACCTACAAAAATGGCAACCAATTTTTTACAGTGTGGTTCCCACTCCACACTCTGATGCTTCAACAAGCTAAGGGAGTGGTCATTTTTTAACAACAGGGGCGGTTGGTGGATTTGGGGGGGGACCAAAAACATTTGGACCCCTTGAAGGGGGGGCCAAAACAATTTTGGACCCCTCTTGCCCGCGCGTTACTATAGCTCAAAAGGGTCGGCCGCGTTTAATTTCAACTTGCCTGAGGGGGGACCAAAAAATTGCCGACCCCTCTCGTGGGGGTGACCAACAATTTTTCGACCCGCTTGCGTGAAAAATCCACAGACCCCCCCTGTTGTTAAAAAATGACCACGTTATGAGGCAGTCATCATTAGGTCATCATTAAGTCACTCGGCTCTTTGCCATCAAAATGTACAAAGTCAGCCCTGATGAGTGACTCACCAGTGAAGGAGGAGGGAGAAAGAGGTTGTTGGTAGAGTGAGGATGGAGCCAGTGGTAGAGGTGCAAAGGGCTTTGTTGGACGTAGACCATGGTGTGTTAGTTTAGTATAGAGTTGCAGTACTCTGTGTTCAGTGACACATAATTGGACTACAAATACAATAATTAGGTAATAGTATAATGGTTCGGGATTACATAATTTGTGGCCGCGGCCTCTGTACTCTTCTCAGTATAATAAACAGAAAACTAAACTAAACTAGCAATGCAGCACTTGCTAGTTACTTAAACACTCTAAATTTGTGTTTCGTACTTGGATTACTAAATTGAATTTTTAAGGAAAAGAGGGACATACTACGACATTAGATCACGTGTTGCACATAAAGGTTTAGCAACAAAACCAAGCATATTTTTAACTAGATGAATGAATTATAACTAAAACTAAGACAGTAGGATGTGGCCTTCCTCAGCCTGCACTAACGTGCAAGTGTAATGGCCCCCAACACAGCCTATACACATTCATGTCACGAGCCTTCCCGGATGATAAAAGCGCACTTTGGGGGGTTGAGCGATAATATAGGTAATAGACGACACGGGTGAAAATAGGGGTAAGTAGGTACTTACCCCCATAAGGTGCAACATACATGTGGTGTGAAAGGGTACAGAATGACTTTGAGAGTATGTTCCATGTCTAAAACCAATTTACAGGCACTCTCCTTGCATACATGTTTTTTTAACCCTTTGAAGACTACATGATGCTTTCAAAAGCAGACTGGCAAGTAACTGGCATTTTATTGATGCATCAATATTTTCCTCCTGAAGTGAATTAAAACAGTAAGGGGCTGGCGTGATGCATGAATGCTGAAATGGCAACTTACACTGCATTCATGCATCACAATGACACAAGGTCAAAATGCATTCAAGCATTGATTAACTCTGAACTAAACAGTATCTGTGGCTATCCATGCATAGACGTAATTCTTTGTTACTGGCTGAATGCAGGTGTTTCAGAATATATATCAATGAGGGATATTTCAATGAAGAAAGTAATATGTCCCTCAGACTGATTGACCACCAATAAATTGTTAGTTTAGTTGTTTCTTCAAATACAAATACAGCAAGTTTGATTTCCTAAATTACTTCTACGATGTATCTGTGTGTGGTTTTCATATAGATACAAATTATATGAAAAGCGACACCTTGGTACTTCCTGCAATTGATATCACATAAAACCAAATTAATTTGCAAATAAATGTCACTTCATTCTGCCATAGAGAAGTAATAAGTGCAGTTGCTGGTTCTGGTTATACCACATTTATATGGACAGCACGGGTCGGCTGATACTTAACATCCCATTAAACCCTCCCCGGCTGACCAGCGCTTACCTGACCCAGTGACCCGGGTAATGAGGGTTTAAACCAGGTTTACAGGAGTGGCTCGTGGGTGGGTTAGGCTGGGTTCAGACTGGGTGGGTTGGGGTTAGGTTGTGTTCAAACTGAGTAGGTCAATTCTAGGATTGCAAGTGTTATGCGAGGGGGATGAATTGCAGAGAAGGATCCATTAATTTGGATATATTAAGGGGAGTTAGTATATCGGATGATGGAGGCTCAAAATCAATTTTCCTAAATTATTAGTCAGGATGCTCATTCTGATAATACTTTGTTTCTTACATGCATTATTTACTCTTATACCTTCAATTTATGGCCAAGGTGCACATTTTGGAGGGCACAAATTAATGTGCACCCGTTGAAAATGCACTATTACAATCCTCTAGATGGGTATCATGGCACCCCTTACTTGAGCCCTTACACCCCAAGGATAAGAATCGATCATCGACCAACCTTCAATAATGATATTGTCAAACTGAATGAAACAACATTTAGTGGGATTGACAATTTTTTTTTTTGATATATACTAACTTTAAAGTGAGTTTTTTCAATGAAAGGGCCTCTTTGATTAGATCTTAAGTTTTAAAATTGATCCAAGAGGTTGACCAAGACCACACTTCCCTGTCTTAATTCCATTCATGCTAATTATCTATCATTTTTCCACAGTTATGCTTTTACTGACAAATGTTGGTGAAAAAAAAGTTTTATCGAGTTTCTGCCCGCTACAGGAACAACATTTTTACCCCATTTTCCATTTTTAACATGATTCATCCGTCTTCACCCTGACGTCTTAATCATTTCACAGACACTGCAGTTTGGAAAGCACCCTTACTATAGTGCTTAAGGATTAGCACAAGCATTGCACATTGTATTCTCAAGATTCTAACACAAATTCATTCAAGTGTAATGCAAGATAAAATACATTAGCATGCCCCGAAGCTATCCCGCACTCGATGACACAGCCAACTGTTGAAATCTGACGTCTACCCCCCTCCCCCCCTCCACCAATCAAACACCCCCTTTATCACCTTCATGCCTCATTAAGTTTATGTCCTTCACCCACCCTGGAGAAATAACCACCAGACCACGAGATATTACCCGCCTGCTGATTGGCTGATTTTCAGCACCATTGCTCAGCGAATGACCAATGAGGAGCCGCTTATACATTCAGCCCGCAGAGCTCATTTGCATATGCGAATATTCTAGTTCTACGTCTCTGAGTGGATTTGAGGATGCATGTATGCATTGTGGGTGCGGTTATTAGTGGTTGACTTGGGGAATAGGATTATTATACTACACTGAATGTAGTACTAGCTGCCAATACTGAGAGGTTCCACTACTTTGTCACTGACTGTGACTACTGTTTACAAGCCTACTGCTGTCTGCTGTAGGCTAAGGCTCACTGATGGTGATACTTAAGCCAATAGTGACTTATGAAAGGACCTTAAAGAATTCAAAACAAGGGCCTGAGGAAATGTTTGAAATTGCCCAAATTAACCGTTTATATCCACCAAGATGCAAGTTTGGCTAAATTAGATGAGCAAAGAAAGTATTTTTGGATAATCTATGGGGTCTCCAAGGTCTAGCGAGCCATTTACGTAGACAACCAAACACATTGAAACTTGACAGGAGTAACATCTTAGTCGAATAGTTGATATTAAAGTACTTTTAATAGTATTGCACATTATTATTGGATGCTATTTTATGAATGGTTTCATTCTAACAGCGCTGTGATACATAAATTGATATATATTGATGGCTTATATTTTATTTTTTATCAAATACGGCAGCCTCATTGATTTAACCAAGGAGTGCCGTATTTAACACCCCCCGTGAAATAACCCACAGCCATATTTCACGGCCCTGTGATGTCATCAATATGGCGGTTTATTTACATTTGAACGAGGTAGAAACAGGATGGAAATGACCTACTTTAGGCTCTCCCTATCATAATTTTGGTAGATTCAATCGAAAATCATAAAAAATAAATACAAAGGTACACTTATTTCAGTCTGTTGGCTGGGTTATTTCACTTGTTGACCCTTGGGCCGCATTTCACTCGGCCTACGGCCTCGTGAAATACGGCCAAGGTCAACTCGTGAAATAACCCAGCCAACAGACTGAAACTCGTGCACCTTTGTCTATGTATCCATGTACCAAGCACAGTGTAGAGATATGCTGTACATAGCATCCTTGAACAGGTAGAGTGAATGTATTAATTATGGTCAGTAAAAAAGGAGCCTAATGGATAACATCACCCTTGCATGCCGTAGAAGTTCCCAGCAGCAAATTCCTATAGTCAACATAGCCGAGTGTTCACCTTTAACACTTTGATGACCATTTAATGCCTCAGGGTTTCATAATCATTTGCCACCATGATGAAGCACTAGACTGGCAGTGTGTAATTCCCCAGATATGTATTGGTGCATCATTCCAGGTCCTAAATGACTCTGTACGATCTCCATTTTGCAAGGATGCAGCACTAGCCAGTGTTACATTCATGCAACATGCCGCTAACAATGATGTACTAAATGAATGTAATCCTATTGAGAACATTTGCAGGATGCACGAGTGCAGTCCTGGCAAGCCACTCACCAGGGCTGCATTCATTCATGAAGCCAGCAAAAGGGTAAACTGTATTAATTCACTATTCTGACCATAAAGGGTTAACCTCCCCATCCCCCCCCCCCACTCCTCACCCACCTGCCCTCTGGTGGCGACTTCTGGAAGTAACTTATAATACGGCCACTTGAGCGGCGCGCCCCCTGGGGGGAGGTGATGAAATTAGGCAGACAGAACAATGATGAATGAAGGCCGCGGCCACCTAGCGGGAACCAGGGGCACCTCCCACTCACCCCAGTGCGTTATTAGATTAAAGATGAACCAACTACCACAGACATCCCCACCTGTGGGGGCTGGGCTGTGAGGAAGGAGGGGAAAGGAGAAGGAATAGAAGATTGCGTAGGAAGGAAAGAGGGAGGATAGAGAGGTTGGAGGGAGGAGGGATGAAGGAAGAAGAGGGAGGGAGGAGGGAGAGGAGAAGAAAGCAGGAGGGAGGAGAAGGTGGCAAGTAGGTAGGGAAGAGGAAGTGAAGGAGGGATGAGGGAGGGGAAGGCCGGAGGATGGAGAAAAGAGATTAGGGTGGAGGGGGAAGGAGAAGGGGGGGGGGGCAGAAGGAGCAGGAGGAAAAGGGGAAGGAGGAGGAGGATGAGGAGGAGTAAGAGGAGGAGGAGGAGGAGGAGGAGGGGAGGAGGAGGAGGAGGAGGAGGAGGAGGAGGAAGAGAAAGAAAAGGAGGAGGAAGGAGGAGGGAGGAAGGAGGTAGAAGGGATAATAGGGTGAAGGAGGATGAGGAGAGAGGAGAAGGGTTGAGAGAAAAATGAGAGGGAGGGCGAACAAGGAGGAGAAAAGAAGCAGAGCGAAAAGCAGAGAGACATAGGCTGAGGCAAAAATTAGCAGAAGGGTAGGATAAGCGTTGGGATGGTTATGATATAGGCAGAGGTGTACAGGAGTAAGGCTGGAATGCAGGCATGTATGACAACATTAAATTTAGTTTTTTGTTTTTGATGACCAATCAAATTAACAATCACATTTTAAATCATTGTGATCTTTCTTATAATTGGAGCTGACTTCAAGTTTGTCTCAGCTATATATATATCCTGTTGCTGGGGCCGGAGCTAATGCTGTCTGGTCTTAGATCCCTTTCTATGGCAGTGAGGTTATCCCCTGGCCCTCTTGTGTATGCTGGTCTTCACACAGAGACGGCCCTTTAAGTACCATCAGAATCAGACAGTCCCAGACCAGACTTAAGGACGGTATGCTGCGCGCCACACAGCTTAGTGTGCATAAGTCGTCATTATCATGACCACAGTGCGCTGAACCTTGCTGAAGTGGTAGGACTCGTGGACTATAGTTACTCAATTAAACAATTTCAATTAAATCCTCAATACAGTGCTGAGGAGTACAAGGCATGCATTGGTGCATCATAAGAACATAAAGGAATAGTACATCAAGACACCATGTTGCCCTTAAAGGGTTACAGACAAACAAGAACTAGGTTTATAGGTGTCTGAGCTCTGCTCTGGAACTGAGCGATAATAGAAGAACACTCAGAACCTTATTTGCAAGCAGAGGCAGAGATTTAGTTCTCATTTGATCCATTTTCAGATTGTGGCTATGTCCCAAATAGTGTATTGCAGTGTTTATAATTGGGGTTACTATAGAATTGTACTCGTGTCTAAATAGCATAAGAGGGGTGCAGGGTATAGACACTAGTGTATAATGATATTGCCATACATGTAGACATACACATATATATCCCGGTATATGGCATGTTTAAAAAGCAAAGGTCAAATATATAGTGCTATTGTGTCTAATTGGAATCAAATAACTCTATTTCTGTGATACTATGTATTTCCTCAGTCTACATTGCAATTCTCAATCTATTGTAGGAACAAATGCCCTCAATGTACACTACAGTGATGCAGTTGTGTATTTCTATTGTGAATACAACAGTGATAGAAACCTCTAGTCCCTTTGCAGTCCTCAGATTTCACTTTTAGATTCCCCCCATACAGGCCCTGCCTACCAGCCTGTAGCATCATCCCCCACCTCCCAGTGGGCTCCTGATAAGGGCTTCCTCCTCAGTATACCTATTACACGCACCACACATGTACAGCCCCCAACCCTTTAAGGACTGCATGTCACTAAAATGCAACATTTGTTGTCACGATGCACCAATGCAGCCCCGGTGAGTAACTCGCCAGTGCTGCCTTTGTGGACCACTACAACCATTTATGAGGGTATCAATCCCATAGGGTAGGCATGATGCTTGAATGCAGCCATGGCGAGTTACTAACCAGGGCTGCTTTCATACATCATGCCAACCGAATGCATGATAAATGAATGCACTATGCAGGCCTTAAAGAGTTAAGCCTACAGACATGTCCACAGCCCTACTTCCCCGCCCCTGATAAGCTTAATACTCCTTATGGGGCACATAGTACTGTGATGTGCACTGCCTTTTTGTTGTCTTGATACTTGGTACATAAGTACATTAATTGGACAGTGCTGTATAGAAGCAATTGTGTAGGTACAATGTAGTTGAAGATCTCCCAGACGCTAGGCTGGATGAATGCAGCCCTGGCAAGAAGACAAGCAGCGCCTGCATTCATGCAACATCCTGACAAAAGCATACTAAGGCACTACTATGCCGCACTCTAAGGGTTAAAGCCACCCCCTGCATCAGCCTCTTCCCCACTCTCCCAGCACAGTCCCAAATGAGACTCTGCCAAAACGTGCAGACTTTAGGAAAGACTTGAGACAATCTTCTATGGAAGAAGGGGTGAAAACGATACCACTTGTTTGCTTTCCTCTCTGCATAACACTGACCTCCCAAGAAACATAACACTTACAACTATATCAAAGTCCTACCATGAAAATCTGGTCTGATTCTTCATATTTTAAACAATTCATAGTTGTACATATGAATATTTCAAGTTTTCAGAGGGAAAACTGCCACATTTTGGCAGCGAGGAACCCAGTGAGGACAAAATTAAGTCCAACATTGTATTAACATTGACTCAACATTGAAAACCAGTTATCAGTGTTGACTTTCTGATGTTCTGTGCTTACTGAGAAGTAGTGTTGATAGAAACAAATAAGAGAATGTGGTTGGAGATTGCAGCGCCTCCTCCAGCATCCCCTCCTTCTCCTGGCACAATCCCTTCCTTTCTCTCCAGCAGCAGACCGACCCCAATCCTCCCGGCAGGAACCCAGGGGACCAATAAGTTCATTATTCCCTCTATCAGGCGGATCTCCAGGGGATCGGCAGATCAACGGCCAATTGATACGTGCCCACGCCTCCCTCCTACCGCTGTTGGCCGGATGGTGTTGTGCCTTTGTGGGTTGTGATTGTGTGGGTTATTACTATTGGGTCTACAGTACTCCCTCTGTATTATGTTGTTAATACCTCAAATCGCTAAATATTAATCTTGACTCTGTCCTCTACTTTCTCCTCTTTTTTTACTCTTCTCTTCCTCCCTAAGACTGTGTGTGTGTGTGTGTCAGTCTGTCTGTCTATCTCTATCTATCTGTCTCTGTCTATCTGTCGGTCTGCCGTTCTGTCTGTCTGTTTGTCTCTAGCAGCAAGTTATTACAAGGTTGTACTTATCTATCCAAAATGCCTGCATACTCCTTTTCTGCATCCCCTCTACCGGCTGTCTACCTTGCTCTCCTTCTTCCTGTCTATAGAACATCCTTTCTCTCTTTCAATTATGTTTCTCCCTTCTTCTTCCCCTTTCTCTCCGTTTTATATATTCATTTGTGCCCTTCTATATTTATAGTCACTTGAGCACCTATTTAATTTCTACTCAAACCCCCTCCTTGCCCCTTCATCAGTCAGATTCCACATATCTATTTGACTCCTGTGTCAAGACAAGGAGAGGACTTCAAATCATGTAGATTCCATGTATCGCTTTAAAGGGTTCATGTGAACACCATCTATGCACTGATAATTTAAATGATTTGGGCCTTAGTCAGTAGTGACTCACTGACATTCAGAAATGACTGAAGGAAAAAAGAATATGACTACTGCCTTACTCTTTCGAATTTCAACTACCAACTGAATCCCCAAGCATAACGAGTATTAGTGTAGTAGCCTTAGTGTACTCCACAGGTCCCAGTGCCTTTCCCACAGTCCCCTACTGCCCCTGATCCCCCCCCCCATTCCCTACTCCCCTTCCTCTTCCCAACTGCCAACTCCTGGACCTGACCTACTACTATCCGTCCCCCATCAGTCCCCAGGGGTTCACACACCATAAATCCCCTACTGATGACTGGTATCAGCTTCCAGAATAAAGCTTACATCCCGCATCTCCCCTCAATGTATTCATCCACAGGGAAAGCCACACAAAATAAACTGCAAAAACATGCATCATAATCCAGCCAGCTGTAAATCACAGACAAAATCATCACTCTCCTTTTGAAATAATACCCGATTTCAGCAAAACCATCTCTTATTTTCAAGGTAATAAATTTTGGTGTTTTTTGGGGGAGATTTGAAATGGCAGCCGGTGACTGGTTTCTGGCTGGTGTGCATTCAAAGGCCTCACACCTTCAAGGGCTGCAGAGTGCTTTAATGCTCTGTGCTCTTTGATTCATGAATGAAACGCTGGTGACTGACTCACCAGTACCGCATTCCTGTATCATTCCAACCTTAAGGGATTAATATACTCCCAAAGGGTCCTTATGATGTATGAGCTCAGTGCTGACAGGAATACTCACCAGGCCAGCTTTAATGCATCATAGTGACAAAGGCATAGGTCATTAAAACACTATGCAGCCAACAAAGGGTTAAAAGGGGCTATCAGGCCGGGTACCCCCTTATCAGTCTCCCAGGGGGCATTGCACCACTCGGCTCCACATATGTGCGCGTCTGTCAGATAGAGGCCTTGCGCTCAGCTCGCCTCATGCTACTTCCAGCTGCATGAATGCTGACCTTGGCTATCGCTGCTCTGTGACCTTGAGCTGACCCATGGGTGACCTCAGCTAGAATCCCTCCCTCTCCAGGGGTTGGATCAGAGAGAGGGGGGAAGGTAGGGTGGGAGGGGGCTGAGACGTGGAAGATAAAGATACCGTGTATGGTCAATATTCACACTTGTAGATATGAGTCAAAGATACCACACAGGAAACTGGCTGCCTTTGTGCTTAGAACTAGATTTGTCTGCATGAATTTACTTAATATTCTCAATAATACTGTCCTCTTATTCTGCATTAACCTGTCCCTGAACGTTCATCCTTCTACTCTGCCCCTTCCTCTTATTCTTAAAAATGTGTTTTCATGGTATTCATCTTCTTTTCCTCTTATTTCTCTATACATGTATTTCTCATGTTGTTATAATTGATTTATATGTTTGATGGTCACACATTATTCTTTCAATCTTCAGTTATATTCTCAAATGAGGCACGAACAAATGATAGGAGGTCTTGTGTGTTTTATTATTGACCCTTCAGTATCAGGCAAATACATTTCAACTCTCCACGCCCTCAACTCACTTGTGGCAGGAGGCAGGGGTAGACTTATCTATCTTGGTGTAAGTAGTTGATAACGCAAAGTCCCACTGTTACCATTGTCTTAACAACCCTACTCATTGGAATAAAACAAGTATATATCTTACAAACCGATGGAACAAATCCACACTCCTTAATGAGAAGACCTAGCAGCAGCCAGAGATGTGGAGATTTAATTAACAAAACTGCTTATAAATTGTTGATCCCGCTGTGAGAAAGCTAGACCTTTTTCTCCGGGTCCAATCCTTACCATTTACCATTTCATAATGCTTTAATGTGCTACATCCTTTGTTGTGCTCATATGTGTACTCATCAATGCTTCATTCACTCCTGCATCATGAGAAACCTGCAAGAGTTGATCAATCCCAGAATGATACTTGGATGCAGCACTGGCAATGTACTCACCAGGGCCGCATTTATGAAGACAAAGATCAGAGTACATTAAAGCGCTGAGTGGCCCTTAGTGGGTTTAGCACAGGAATTGCTATTGCTATCTTCCCAGAAAAGATGGCTCGGAGTAATTTTTCAAGTTGAAGGATACCTTTGTTGACAGTGCTGCCTTTTGTCATGGTAATGCAGGGTTTAACTCCTTCCTATATCATACGTACGGGTGTGGTTGTGTTAAGGAATAATAGGCTGCTAGAATTCTTAAAATCCTTTAGAGAGCCTTGTCAACAAGGCATTCAGTGGTTGTGTAAAGTAGGGACAAGAAGTCCTTTCCCGATTTTCCCTTAAAACCCTTTAAGGACTCCATACAGTGCTTTAATGTACTTTACCCTTGATCATCATGATGCATGAACGCAGCCGACACTCGAATACTCACTAGGGCTGCATGAATGCATCATGCCAACAAAGGGAGTATACAAACACTTGAGGACCTCAAGGCCAAATGTATTAGCAAGTTTGTTGTATGGAAGCATTAAGAAGTGGAACGGTCTCAAGCCACAGTATGTAGCCTGCATCAAATTGAACGAAACCCTTTGTAAAGTCAAAAAGGCTATTAAGAAATATACCGTATTCGACGTAATAAGCACACAGTCACCTTAAAAAGTGTTTATGGACAGTTTTTAGTAGTTAAGAGTTTAATTGGTGTCAAAAATTGAAACATTTTTGGTTATTTTTTTAAGTATAAATATTGGCCAAAAACAGGGGGTGTGCACTTATTACGTCGAATACGGTAACCCAACCTGCATCATACAAGTGTAGGGGCTAGGGTTATACGGGTTTGTTATATGACGAGTGCTGTTGGCTTGCTGTGTTGCGAGCTCAGTCCGAACCCTTCAGTCCGACGGTAGGTGGCGACACCTACCCCAGGCTTGGGGTATGGACAGAGGTCGCTATAGGCTTCCGGTCTGCGTGTGCGCGCGCAGGCTGGCTGCCTATATATACCCAGCATCTGACGGTACTCGTCGGTTACTCTGAGCCACGCTGGTGAGGAGACCCCGTGATCATTACGGCTGATTAGCCTACTGACCCGTTCCGAACTCTATAGGGAGTTCGCACACATAGATACTGCTTGTCTAGGTTATCTGAATAAACCTGATTTGCAACCTGTAACATTTGATCCGAACTGTGTCGACTTTGTTCTTTAATTGATACTCTACCAATATCATAGAGAAACAAAGTATTGTTTATTACACTGGTGCCGTGACCAGTTCTGAGTGAAACGCAGGTTAGCCTGTGCAGTAGCGCAGACCTCCTGCTCTGGACAGAGCAGCGAGGTCTCCCGATGAGGCGCCAGCCTTATCACCGGAGGGGTTATGTGCCGCCAATGAGGCAGATACCCCCAGGAGTGCGAATGTTCCATCCGGAGCAAGCGCGTCAATGGGATCCGGAGGTCCCGAAGTAATGAGTCGCTCATTAGAAGAAATGAGCCTGTCAATGTTCAACATTGGTGGGTCAAGAGCAGCCGCTCCGAATCCACGGAGGGCTACCATCTTGGAGGAGCGTCGTTTCGACGACATGAGAGAGGCCAGGGTACAGGAGTGTGTGCAAATGGCTCAAATGGAGTTGTTGTCCATTCAGAAAAAGTCGAATGAATGGAAAAACAGTCTGATTGCATTGGAGGGTGCAGTCACACATAGAGCTTCCAAAATCAAGGAGAAAGATGCAAGGCTTTCGACTTTGTTAGAGGAGAACGAAAAGCTGGTGCAATCCCTTAGCAGGGTCCGCTTGGAGTTTGATCAGAGACAGGCTGATCTGCAAGGAATCCGTTCCGAATTTGCCCAGGCAAACACGGATCTGAACCAGATTTGTGCGGCCCGAGATGCCGTAATCCATGAAGCAGAAGGGGCCCGATCAGAACTTGTTCGGGACACGGAAGACTTACAGGAGGTTCGCGACATTCTGAAGGCAAAAAGAAGTGCTTTACAGCAGTTTTTGTCAGAGACTCGGGAGAGTATGCAGGACAGCAGTACCTCATACGCTTCCGCTGATAGTGACAGTCCGAAAGGTCATCATTACATGAGTTTTACGGACACCCCGAATCTTTCTATGGGACGTGGGGTGACCGTAGAAGGTGCCTTGTCTACTTCAACGCCAGGACGACCACTACAGGTGGGCCGGGCAAGAGGTAGAGGTAGGGCGAGTGATTACTCACCAAGGGTGGGTATCAGTGGTATCCGTCCGATTCCGAAGCAGGTCTTTTCAGCTCCGACAGGTGTAAACCCGGCGGGCAGGGGAAGGTCGTTGTCGGAGTTGGTCCGGAGTCCACAATCTCAGTTGAAACTAGATGAGCAACAACTGGATTCGGAACGCTTGAAGAAAGCAGCCGAACAAGAGAAGGCGGCCAAGACCGACTTAACTCCCTCGAGTTTGTCGCAATGGCGAGATTGCCAAGCGAACATACTGTTCCATGAACAGAAAAACTTGGAATTGGAAAGGCGAGATGTGTATCGCAAACAGCAGGCTGCTCTTGAGCAGCAGCAGAAACGCATGAAGGAAAATGCAGCCCTCGCTGAAGAATTAGCGGAGCAGGAGGCGGCGGTTTTGAGAGCTCGGAAAGAAGGGCTCCGAGCGGCCGGTGAAGCTGCAAAAGCTAAATTGGCGGAGGCTCAGCAAGAGGAGGAGGCTGAGAGACAGGCCAAGGAACTGGAAAAAGAGAAGGCGGCGCATCAGCGATTGCTTGCTCTGGCCCAGCAGTGTCAGTATATGACTGATCAGGAGAAAAATTGGTGGTTCAGTCAGGGTGTGGACCCCACTAAGGATTTGGTGTCGTATGGTACCTACCAGGCCTATCTGGAGAGACAGAATAGCTTGCCTACCATGGGCACTACTCCGGGGGCGACTCCTGGCCCAAAGAGTCCTAGGAGGGCTCCGAGAAGAACAATTCTGAGTACAGAATTGCAAGAATTGTACGATACAAACCCAGCAATTGCTGGGATCGGATTGCACAATGTGGGTACAGAAAAGGACGCTTCGGCTTCCATTTCTAAATGCCTGGCGATAACCTCTAAAATTAGGGGGTCATCCAACGCTGCTAGATGTATCGCTAGCGAGCCTTTTCCCTACTGGCAGAAAAACTCTTGGGAAGATTGGTTGGGAGCCACCGTTGAGGATATCAACCTCAGTGGGTGGGATCAACAAGATGCAATTCCGTACGTCTGTAAGGGATTGCGCATGGGAGATGGCCTGATGGCAGTGGAGCAGTGGAAAGATGAATGCGGACCCCGCGGCACTTTCAAACAGCTTGTAGAGATCGGAACTATCCTTTACGGAGACTCCGCTCGGATTGATCCGATGGTCGCTTTTAAGAAGCGAGTGCAAGGCAAGAACGAAGCCCCGAGGGTTTTCGGACTTGCACTGATGAGACTCCTGAAGAAGGTGCATCCAGCTTCAGGAATCCAGGATGCCTTATTCTCTAAGGAATTGTTCTCTCAGTTCGTCGCTGGACTGAGAGATCCAGAAATACAACAAGTAGTGTATGATACGTGGAGAGCAGATACGTCATTAGATGACCTTTTTAAGGCCATCGACATACATGCTCTCAAAAAGTCACTGTTGGGGGACCGGATGCCTACCCGGGCCTCGGCCATTATAGAATGTTCCCCGGAGCAGTCTGATGGTTTGGGCAGTGAGGAAGAGGGGGCGATAGCTTCTGCAGCTCAGTTTAAAAGGAATGGGAATTCCTCTAAACCGCCGTGGAAGAATAGGAAGCCGGAAGGGGGTGGAAACCCTCCTCCGAAGAAGGAATCATCGGATCCAAAAGCTCCGATAATGGACGCAGCGTTTTTCACAGCGCTGTTTGAGAAGATGACGACTTCCATTCAGGGGGCTACACAGCCTAACCGAAGGAAGATCAATCGGCGGACCGCCAAGTGCTATAGGTGCCTGGAGATCGGTCACTTTGCTGCGGAGTGTACGGCTCCGAATCCGAAAGTTCCCGGTAAGGAGGGAAACGAGAGGGGGTAATCCGAGAAGGCGAGCGGACGACCCCTGTATATGAAGTACGCCAACATACCAGAGAGGTAGAGCCTAGTGAAATTCCGAAGGCAGGAAGGGAATCAGGGTAGGCTTCGAGCTTGAGGGGCTCGGATGCCGGCCTGGTAAACATTCCAGTCCAACAGTTGCCCGGCAATGAGGCAGGGAGGCCCATTACAGATAGGAACGAGGAAGTTGCGGCTGTCACAGACACCGCGTGGGTAGGGAGTACCCAGCTTTCCCCGGATCATCCATGTTTCGACCATTTGAAGAAACATGGCCTTGATTTGGCTGCTCCGAAGGATTTTAAACGCTTCACTGTAAACCCGTCTCCGCTGGGGGGGAGGCGGTGGTATGTGTCTGTTACTGTGGCCGGTAGAGCGGGCGAATTTTTAGTAGATACGGGAGCTAGCCACTCCTTTATCTCCTCTAACTTCTATGCTCTTATGCCGGACAGTCGTGATAACTTCAAAACGAGGGTAAACGCCTGTTCGGCCGATGGGTCAAGTATGCAGACTTATGGGCGCGCGTTCATACCGCTCCGAATTGGGGGGAAGGAGTATGTGGCTTCTCCCACCATTGAGGATATTGCAGACGACGGTATACTGGGATTGGACTTTTCGGCGTTGTATGACGCGGTCCTGAATCCTGGTACAGGGGTACTCCTGATAGAGCACCCGTACCGTGCGGTAGAGCAATGTGTGCTCCGACAAGTGTCAACAGTGGCAACGGTGGTCCAAACTGTAAAGATTCCTCCCGGACAGACGTGTGACGTGCTGGTCCGAAGCAAGGGGCTTAGGAGAGAGGAAGAGGCAGTTGTGGAGCCGGATGTGGCCATGTTGGGTAGTATCGGTTTGACAGGCATGGACACCCTCGTGGGTGATGGTGCTTGGACCGTGGTGCCGGTTTCTAACCCCGGGTTGGAACCGAAGTATCTAAGGAAAGATACAGTACTGGGGAAGGTGTTCACCAGTGAGGCAGTGATGCCTGCTGGGCAGGTGAGCATGAAGGGTGACCCTTCTCCGACCGCTTTGAGTGCGGGACTCGAGAAAATGATCTCCGAAACGGATCTGACGGATCTGAGGGATCTCGACTCCCTAAGGAGGCTGGTAGTGAAGTATCAGGATGCATGGCAGGTGGAGGGGGAGCCTTTGGGCCGAACCGACAAAGTGTTGCATTCTATCAATACGGGTGATGCACAGCCGTTCAAAATGCCTTACCGACGCTTGCCTTTGGGTAAGAAAGCAGTGGTTGAGGAACAAGTGAAGACCATGTTGGAACAGAAGGTGATTGTGCCTAGCACTAGCCCCTGGTCCAGTCCGGTCCAGATGGTTACTAAGAAGGACGGGTCTATCCGATTTTGTATCGACTATAGGCGCCTGAATGGGGTAACCAAGAAAAATGCATATCCTCTCCCCCGGATCGATGAGACTCTGGACTCTTTGGGTGGGAACCAATGGTTCTGCACCCTTGATTTGCAGTCCGGATATTGGCAGATCGGGATGAAGGAGGAGGATAAAGAGAAAACAGCTTTTACAAGTCACATTGGACTGTATCAGTTTGAGCTGATGCCCTTCGGGTTGTGCAACGCCCCAGCCACTTTTGAGGCTATGATGGAAACTCTTTTGAGTGATCTGTTGTGGCGCAAGTGCTTGGTATACTTGGATGATGTCATTGTTTTCGGCAAGACTTTTGAAGAGTGTGCGTTGAACCTCGGAGAGGTGTTGGAGCGAATTCGGTCCAATGGCTTGACATTAAAGCCGAAGAAATGTGAACTTTTTCGGAAGTCCATGGTCTATTTGGGCCGGATCATCTCCACCGAGGGTGTGCAGGCTGATCCGGCTAAATTGGAGACTGTGGAGACTTGGGAAGTTCCAAAGGGACCAAAGGATGTCAGATCCTTTTTAGGGTTCTGTTCCTATTACAGGGACTTTATCCCTGGATTCTCTAGGGTGTCTCAGCCATTGCAACGGTTGAGCCATTGGACTCCGGGGAGGAAAAAAGAACCCTTCCCATGGGGGATGGAACAGAATGAAGCCTTCAAAGAGATTAAGGCGTTGTTCCGAACCACCCCGGTGCTGAGATACCCTACGGAGAAGGGGCATTTCATCCTTGACACTGATGCGAGCAATGAGAGCATCGGGGCCGCATTGTCCCAAATCCAGGACGGAGTAGAGGTCCCGCTGGCGTTCGCTAGTAACAGTATGAACAAGGCACAGAGAAATTATTGTACTACCAAGCGAGAGCTGCTCGCAGTAGTGGTGTACACGAAGAAGTTTCGGCACTTCTTATATGGAGGGAATTTCACACTCCGTACCGATCATTCGGCCTTGAGGTGGCTCCTTAATTTTAAGGACGCAGAGGGAATGATTGGTCGGTGGTTGAATCACCTCAGCGAGTTCGGACTGGAGAACTCTCATATCCAGCACCGAGCGGGCACGAAGCATATTAATGCTGACTGTCTGAGTAGACGTCCGGTACGCCGTTGTGTGCGTCCGGAGTGTGGGGATTGTGGTGCTCACAATGCTGTGGTAGCGAGTGTGCGTTTGCCTTATGATGGGTTGTTGCAAAACCTGTTGGATTGGTCCACCGACACTATAAGGACGTACCAGATGGCCGATCCTACCATAGCACGACTGAGGGAGCTTGTCCCTACTGGGGTCTGTCCAGTGAGACCCAAAATATCACTGGAAAACCGTGAAATGGGACGTTTCCTGGCTCAGTTCCACGAACTGGAGGTCCGGGACTCGTTGTTGTGCAGGTGGAAGACTTGTCCCGGGAAGCGGAGGGTGTTACAAATGGTCATCCCTGCTGCTATGAGGAAAGACATCCTGTACTACTGCCACGGCCATTCCACTAGTGGGCATTTCGGAAAGAAACGCTCGTTGGAACGGCTGAGTAGGAGATATTACTGGCCCGGCATGTCAGGCGACCTTTTAAGGTGGATCGAGACCTGTCCGGCCTGTTGTTTAGGCAAACCTGGTCCTGGACTAGGGAAATTGCCACTGCAACAAGAGCTATTCGGGGTGAGGTTTGCTCGAATAGCCATGGACATTATCAGTGGAGTTAAACCCACTCCAAAAGGTAATACGTGTATGATGGTGGTCTCGGACTACTATACGAAATACACCCGAGTGTACCCACTCGAGGATCACACTGCTGCTACTTGTGCGGAAGCATTGGTAAAGGGGTGGATCCTCCATCTGGGGGCTCCCTTGATGTTACATAGCGATCAAGGGAGAGAATTTGAGTCCAAACTATGGACAGCTATGTGCCATCAGTTGGCTATATGCAAAACTCGGACCAATCCGTACCGACCACAGTCCGACGGGCAGGTGGAGCGGTTCAATCGGACCTTGATCCAGGTTTTAAAGCCATTAGTGAACTCCCATATGGATGATTGGGATGATCAGTGCGAATTTGTGGTTCATGCGTATAATAATACGGTCCACACTTCGACGAATTGCACTCCAAACCTCCTGGTGTTCGGAGAGGACTTGATCATGCCGGCGGATTTAGTATTCGGGGTGGTAGGGATCAGTCCGGAAGCACCATGTACTGTGCTGTTTGTGGAATCTCTACGAGAGAGGTTCAAATTTGCCTACGAAACAGTTAGGGCTCATTTGCTCAAAGCTGCGAATTGGCAGAAGGTGGGTTACGACACCGGATTGAAGTTGCGACGATTCGTAGTGGGGGATAGAGTGATCCGCCTACATGAACCGCTCTGCAACGTCAAACTGGCGAATAACTGGGATGGACCACACACCGTGGTTAAATGTATCAGTCAAACGACTGTGTTGATTCAGTCCGAAGCAGGACGCATCCGGACGAGCCATGTGGCTCGGTTGCGTGCTTGGGCTGGAAGGGAGCTCACCCCGGAAACGGAGGTGGAGAAGGGAAATTCGGAGGCTAAATTTGTACCTTTGGAAGGGGTGTCAGTGGATCCCCCTAAAAGAGTGGTACGAAAGAAGCTCCGGAAGACCGTGAAAAAGAAAGTCTCGGCAGGTGAAGGAAGAAGGGCACGGAAAACTAAAATCAAGGCTGGAGTTTTAGTTAAGAACGAGTGTCCTTCGGCCAGGTTACGAGAGGCGGACGGTAAACCCGTTCGGCGAAGCCCAAGGCTGGTGGCTAGAGGGGCTGTAACCTAGCTTGTTTACACAACGAGTGTGGTGTCCTGTGTTGTTCTATATGTTATATGTATGTTACCGACAGGGGCGCTCAGAGTCAAGAGGAAAAGAATGTAAGAGTGCTCCCCGAGGGTGGTGGACGGATAATCCGGTGGGGTGATCTTCGATTTCCCATAAAGATCCACTAATACTCCTGATGAGCTCTTTATTCGAAGTATATTTTGACTTTTGTGAGCCGCCTACGTAGCAGTGTGATCCCTCGAGCCCGAGCTACGTGCGGGAAAGGTCGTGACCTGATTAAACAGTAATTGGGTCACACCGGGTAACGGGATCGCGTCCAATCACGCGAGACGCTGCGCATGCGCTTTGTTTTAAAAACCAAAGCGAGGGAACCGCCATATTGATTTTGGGCTCGCCCCAGTCAATAGCGGTGTTGGTCGGCAGCGGGGAAGTTGGTGATTTGGACGGTTAGAAGAGGAGAAAAGTCGGTAAAAGAGTTGTAAGCAGTGAGTACTCTTTCCTGGTTCGTCTGAGACAAAGAGGGAGGCGGGGAACTAGTGGTTTCCCCGTCAAACTCCCGTCGAAAGACACTGCCGTAGTGAGGATGGCCGAGCAACAGCTCCGTCACTCCGAACTCACCGGACACTCCGAGGTGGCATCCGCCACCGAGGAGCCTATGGATGCTCAGAGCCCAAGTGGTGATGAGTTAAGCCAGACGCTGGCGGAACTACGTGTAGATCCGGCCGTGTCCCCGATCCGAAAGTCCCCGTCGCCCGACGGCAGCGAGGACTCCGGAATGCTGCGAGGAATCGCCTACATCGAAGTAGCGCCGGATCCCTCCGGGACGACTGTGCGTCCCTCCCGGATGTGCAGTCTTAGTATATCACCAAGCCTCCAGAAGACGGTTGCCCGTAAACTGTCTATGGGGAGTGGGAGTGATTCCGACACTTCACGTCCGAGGACGCGCGGTGGGAAGGGTGCTACCCGAGATCGGTCCAAGTCTGCCGATACTAAGGCTAGTACCAAGGCTACCAAACACACTGGTGTTGGGAAGAAGCCACCAGGAAAGGACGAGCCTAAAAAGCCCGATCCGAAGAAGGATAGTACTGCGAGTACGAAGAAGCCGGGTTCTAAGGCTGCCACTGCAACGGCATCCAAGGATCCGAAGACGGTTGATCCCAAGGCTCCTACTACGAAGGTGCCGAAGGGTCAGAAGAAAGCTGATCCGAAGCCCGGCGCTAAGGACCAGCCGAGGAAGGGGCAGACGTCCGGCAGCACTCAAGCTGTCAAGACTCCGGGCCCCAATAAGTCTCCGGGCCCCAATAAGTTTCCCAATCCCTAGCAAGGTGAAGGATAGCGGGAAGGCAGTTGGAACCTCAGCTGCTCCGACCCCAGCCGTCGACGTGTTGTCCTTCTCGCGAGGGTTGGACAACAGCTCAGCAGTAGCTGCTACAGCCGCTGCGATGGCTGGTAAGACGGGACATGGGGGAGGTCGTCCTAAAACGGCAGTTCCTCCCAAGGAACCTCGGACCGAGGAGACTATGGATACTTCATCCGCAGCCCATACGGTCCAGGTCGTGCAGGATGTGCTGTCTAACATCACGTTCAACCTCCCGACTCCACTGGAGCCGCGAAAAGAGGTACCCGTTCGGGTGGAGTTACCTCCTCGGAGAGAGGTACCCGTCCGAGTGGATACTCCTCCACAGCCTACTGAGCCTACTCTGGAACCATCCAACCTGGATATTTCGGAGGAAGCCGTAAAGCTGGACCAAGCTGCAGGCGGTGGTCCATCTGGATCCGGGGTGCACATCCTCGCTCCATACCAGCATGATGCATGGGAAAAGGAGGACGCCGACGTCCCACCCCTGCTCAGAGATGCCATCATCGATCAGATGAGCCAAACAGAGGTCATATCCTTCGAACTGATACAAATGCGAACCTTCCGGGGGCTGGACAGTTTGTCTGCCAAGTTCCCGGCCTGGTTCCCGGATCGCTTAACTGCGGCCATGGACGATCTCAGCAAAAAGTCGGCTACAGCTCACTTAGTTGCTGAGACCGAGGGACGTCCCGAAATTATCGCGGCCTTGGAATACGAACTGCAAACTGCAGCGGAATTCCAAACCGTGCATAACAGGAGGGAGAAGAAAAGACGTCTGACGCCAGCAATGAAGCTGGCTCGGAGTATGGAACAGAAGACTAAAGAGTCAATTCTGGATGCTACTCTGGAGGATGAAATCATCCAACAGACCTCGGCCGCGGCTAGGAGTGCAGACACTAGTCGCCAGGAGAAGGCCAATCGTAGGCACCTATACCTACGAGAGACCATCAAAGTAACCTCTCTGAAGGCGGGTCGATCCGAAGAGGAGGTAGAAGGGGTTCTGAAGGGATTGGATGAAAATACAATCCCGGACGACAAGCTTCAGATTCTGGTCCGGACAGCACTCCGAGCCAATGCCGCAAGTGGGTTTAAGCACTTTAAACCAATGTGTGTGAACGACTGCGTCAAGGATAAGCGGTCCTCACACCATCCGGAGGAGGTGGGTCCTGACGGTCTCTCCGACGACGAGGAGTGGATTAAGACTGATCCCCTCGACAAGTCGGTACAGCTGTACCACTTTGAGTTACTGGATAAGGTCCGAACTGGTAGTACCAAATACCATTCGCCCCTCCAGAAAACTAAATTGGCATGGGCTATGGCTAGATGGCATCCATTTAGCAAGCGCCCCTTTGAGCCTTGTCTGAATGTTGACGAGACACTGGAAGCGCCCCGAACTTGGCCTACCAAGGTCCGGTACGCGAGGCATATCACCCGCTATCATTTGCGTCATTACATGCGGTATGACTGCTTGAGTGTGGGTGCGAAAGGAAGCAAGGGTTGTCCCGAGGGTGGGTGGTTCTACACTAGAGCCGACATCATCAGGCATCTTGCTAAGCAGCACGGCTTGGCTCTGGAGACCGCGGCGGAACGCATCCAGACCGCCCATGCAGAAGTCTACTCCCATTTCGGGGTAGTAGGCAGAAATGATAACCTCGAGGTGGATTTTGGCACCAACGAGAAGGGAAAGGTCCGGGTCTTTTACAAGGTAAACCCGGACGGCAACTACATCCGGATTCCGGAAGGTGAGCTCTTCGATGAATTCGAGGAGTACCAGAAACGTACCAGTACGCGAAAGGTGCAGCGCGCTCAGAAGAGACCTAGCGGGTCTTCGGAGCAGGCCGACCCTAAAAAGGCCAAAACAGATGAAAGGAAATCCGTTATGGAGAAGGCGGATCCGGGCTATAAAGGGCCGGCATTCACTTCTCAGACGACGGACTGGAAGACGGGTCCCCAGGGCAGGCCACCTCGGTCTGTTCCGGAGGATCCGAACTCCAGCACGGTGGGGTCCTTCGCGGACGAGTTCCCCGAAAACGATATGGTTCCGGGTGAGGAGTCGCAGACTCTGACTCAGACCGGTAAGACGAAGGCTCCAGCAAAGAAAACGCTGAAGCCGACTCAGACCCCGGATCTCCCACCAGAGACCCCGGAGGAGGGGCGTCTAGTCTTGCGACTAAGGGGCCCTCCTTCGTTCCCTCCCGCCGACTTCACTTCATATGAAACCGGACAGGAGGCCTTCGGTCAATGGCAGGACAACTTTCACCGGTTGCTTGCTGGCCTGAGTCAGGAGGTGGCGATGTTGTCCCTTAATACGGTACACCATCTCCATCAGAGGGAAGTCGCTACCCAGAAGGCAGCGGCTGCGGAGTCCGTGCAGGAAGAGCGTGAGAACGCTCGGACTGAACGAAGTGCTGCTAAAACCGAAAGGAAGAAGCAGAAGTTGGCAGTTAAGAACGCCGAGGAGAAGCTGGACCACGAACGTCGTCGGTTCAGAGACTGCTTCGCGCATGAAATGCACGAGTGGGATGGAACTCGGGCTCAAATTGAGCTCTGGCTCCAGGAGTTGACTCTGGCGGAAGCTGCGTCGGACTCTGATGAGGAGGAGGAGCCGGCTAAACCCGGTTCCAAAGACGATTCGGACTCCGGATAGGATTATCCTATTCTAGGATCCGATTAGGAGAGGAGGGGGTATTCTAAGTATACCACCCCTACAAGCAAAACACCCTTGGAAAGGGTTTAGGACACTGCATCAAAAACCCGATTTAAGTATATTTAATTCCACTTATTTAAGGTGGAAATGCCATGGAAATGTCGTTTGAACTTTGCCATGTAATATAATGGCCTTTAAGCATCCCGGAAATGTCGAACGGCATTTAAGTGTACCTTAAAGTTACTGGAAATGTCGAACGGCATTTAAGTTCACCTTAAAGTTACTGGAAATGTCAATCGGCATTTAAGTTTACCTTACAAGTTACTGGAAATGTCAATCGGCATTTAAGGATGTATAAAAGTCATTGGAAATCTCATTTGGCATTAAAGTAATTTTAGATCAAATATATGCATACTTGAATATAGGGAAGCACTCAATCCATCTCCCTGTAATCAGGGCCCGTGATACTAAGCAGGAGACCCTAGTCCCGTTATTATACATTATTTTAAAGGCTTATACAGGGGTAAAGCCCGTAATACTAATCAGGGGAGTTAGGGGAATCTCTTCCTGTTATTATACATTATTTTGAAGGCATAGACAGGGGTAAAGCCCGTAATACTAATCAGGGGAATTAGGGGAATCTCATCCTGTTATTATACATTAATTTGAGGCTTTTGAGGGCTACATATAACATCCAATGATGGTCAAATAGCTCTAATTATAGCATGGAAAAAATAAAAATATGCTCGTAATTCTAACAGTGTATAGAATTAGATTCTTATATCATTAACAACTCATTCATGAAACTGAAGATAATAAATACATTTGGTTCCTGTCTATTCACCCCCCCCCCCCATCTCCCCCCATACCCCCCCCTCCCCACACACACACACCAACATGCCAAACACACCCCATTCAGGGCGGCAGAGGTGTCATAACTAAGACAATGCTAGTATTAGAAGCATGCACTATATAGGGGCAGTTCCTATGACGACCACTGACCTACATAGGTACATGTACCTGCTGGGCTATATGTAACACACCAAGTGGTCCACATGCACATACAGTAGCTGGTCACAGTGAGGACAGGACAGGTGTGTAGGTATATTACTTATCATATTGTATTCACTTATGGAAAGCACAGCTTTTGTAGTTATACATATCAAATTATATAAATATGATTATATAGCAGCTTTATAATATTAGTATATACATAGCTTTTTCCCTTTATACACATATATATTTATACATGTATAAATATATATATATATAACTTGTTTCCTTTTAATTACAGATTATCTGGATCTCGACCTGTGCCGTTAGGAGAGACTCATCCCGTTATTATACATTATTTTAAGGGGTACAACCCGTGATACTAACCAAGGGAGCTAGCCTAGGGGAGATTCATCCCGTTATTATACACCATTTTAAGGAGTACAACCCGTGATACTAACCAGGGAAGCTAGGGGAGACTCATCCCGTTATTATACATCATTTTAAGGGGTACAACCCGTGATACTATCCAGGGGAGCTAGGGGAGACTCATCCCTTTAAAAGGACTAGGTATATATATATGTATTTACGTCTTTCAAAAGTGAAGCACTATTTTATCTTTAAGTATATAATCTTATATATGTAAGCCTGATTGTGTAATTATATTTCAAGAGTATTTACATAATTCATTAATTGTGTTTTCTTTTGTATTCCAGTGTGGTTGTATGTACATATCAACATAATAATCATGACTGGATATGGGCCACAATATTGATGAAACTATGTAATAGACTTTTCCTATTACCACAGGAAGACAGTAGGAGCCAGCCCTGCCGTACCTCGTCCCCCCCTGGAGGTTCCCCAGCCCCCCTGGAGGCGCCCCTGGCCGCCAGGGGGCGGGTGCCGGCCTCCCCAGTCCCCCTGGAGGCGCCCCAGTCCCCCTGGAGGCGCCCCAGTCCCCCTGGAGGCGCCCCAGTCCCCCTGGAGGCGCCCCCGGCCGCCAAGAGGCACCCTCGGCTGCAGGGGGTAGGTGTTGTCCCCCAACCCCCCAGAGAATCCTGGAGATGGAGGTTTGCCCTAGCTCAAAAAAAAAAGAGATGAAACTGATGAAATAAGCCCCTCAATAAAAAAATACACCTATATAAAATGACGAAATTTAATGACATTTAAGTAAAAAGTAGAGAAAATGGCAATGTCCATTAAAGGTCACTATAAGTACTTAAATGTCATTTTTTAGTGAGGGACACCTCGACCTTGACATGATATTCAATAGCCTTTAAGTACCACCTTGCCATGTCATTTAATCAACTTAAATCCACTTAAATCCTACTTAAATGTCGCCTTAAAGTGTTGCTTTAAGTACACCAAAATGTTGCTTAAATGTCGAAATCGACATTTAAGTGTCACCTTAAATGTACTTAAATTTGACATTTAAGTAATAAAAATGACATTTAAGGTATACTTAAATAGATGTTCTCGTGCAGTGGGAGTGTCCGGACAGAGGAACGCGGCAGGCTGGCTATGCAAGGATACAGTCTGCCAGGTAGCACTGACGGAGGAGGACGAGGAGATCCGGAAAGAAAACTGCACTCGGGACTGGAGCACGATACCAACATGGATCCGATACGTGATGTTTTTTATATAATCTCTGTATATCGGGACCCAGTGCTCCTAGTTATAAGTCCGAAGATCGCCTGGAGGCAGGACTATTTTTTTTATTTATTATTACCTTAAGCTCCCGAGCATGAGCTATGAACTTTCTCGTTCCGGTGAGTAAGAGCTGAACGAAGTAGGTTCTGAAAGCCGGGCGGAATGAAACACCATCAACAGAAGATCCGGATCCTCGCTACAAGACCACGTATGATGTCTTTTTGTAATAATACTTTAATATGTACTTATGTCTTTAAACCTTAAGAGAAGTGATATTGTTGATCACTTCTAAGTATTATTCATTACGAGTGTAATTAGCTCGGGGTCCTGGAGGGACGAAATTTTTTTACTGTGATATTGTACTTTTTCAAGTGTTTGTATACTAGATGTATAGGTTAACTCCATCTATCCTAGGGAATGGGGCGTAATTGTTATTACGGTCTATATATATAGAAATGTGTGTAATTAATACCTTTTTGTGTTCAACAGTATACGTCATATTGTTTGTAAGGTATAACTCTAATGAACCCCTAAGGTGGTATTTATAAGATAATGCCAGTCCGAAGTGTTTTCGGACTTTAACCTTAATTATTTTACCTCCCGGTTATTATCTGGTAGGGGGTAGTGTAGGGGCTAGGGTTATACGGGTTTGTTATATGACGAGTGCTGTTGGATGCTGTGTTGCGAGCTCAGTCCGAACCCTTCAGTCCGACGGTAGGTGGCGACACCTACCCCGGGCTTGGGGTATGGACAGAGGTCGCTATAGGCTTCCGGTCTGCGTGTGCGCGCGCAGGCTGGCTGCCTATATATACCCAGCATCTGACGGTACTCGTCGGTTACTCTGAGCCACGCTGGTGAGGAGACCCCGTGATCATTACGGCTGATTAGCCTACTGACCCGTTCCGAACTCTATAGGGAGTTCGCACACATAGATACTGCTTGTCTAGGTTATCTGAATAAACCTGATTTGCAACCTGTAACACTTGATCCGAACTGTGTCGACTTTGTTCTTTAATTGATACTCTACCAATACCATAGAGAAACAAAGTATCGTTTATTACACATGTGAACTAAAGACATGTGCCAAGAGATAACAGAGAGAATTTAGAACATAATATATAAACAAGGTGGTCCATAACCATCAATATTTTTCTGCCCACAATGATTTTACAACTAGAGTATACCCAAATGGCAGCCTCTGCAATACTCTATCTGGGACAAAGCTTTGATCAGAAACTGGATCAAATGCGAACTAAATTTCTGCTTTTATTGGCAAATCAGGTCCTGAGTGTTCTTCAATTATCGCTCAATTCCCGAGTGATGTTCTTATCAGGCACATTAAATCCTAGTTCTTATTGGCCTCTGAATAAGGAAAGGCAAGGCAGTCATTATCTTGGCAGAGTTACTCATGTCAAAGTTTACATTCAATACATGTATTAGCCATAAAAAAATCAAAGGTTTTACATTTTGTTCAGGTCCTGATACAATTTTACAGTTTATCCCTTGTACATTTAATGCTTGACATTGTACTATTGAACATATTCATGAGGTCTTTATCAATAATGAGTGACAACAGTGTATCGGTGCATTGTGTAGACAATTGATTCTTGGGGCATCACCTTCTAATTGAAAGGTTAAATGCTTCACCTGATCTTGCAAGTACATATGAATGGATGGGGAGAACATCAAGTCTGTACTGACCTACATCAGACTATAGTGTCTGTATGCAACCCACACCCTGTTTACCACTACCCTTGCCTACTTCACTCAAACAAGATCCTACATACCATTCCACACTCAATCTCTAGTGGTGACTAGGACTGAATTCATGCATCATGATAACAAGCAGATGAGAGCTTGCAGTATTTTAATACCCATCACCAATTTAGGTTAAAATCCAATACCAATTTCGCTCCATTCCACCCTCTCTCACAGATTACAACGGTTATTTACACATATATACATGCAACCAAACCCCTGTGAACCCCATCCCTGGCTCCAGCCTTGCTATACCTACATCCTATCCCTCACTCCTGTTTCACGGGTGAGTGACTCCCTAAGGCAGACTTTGTGAATTTTGCTTTCACAGCCAGCTCCCAGGGGGCTCTGGTGGACACTTGTGGAGCTGGGGGTGTTAGAGGGGGAGGGGTAATGGACTCTGAGGGAGTCGTAACAAACGTGTGTCTTGTGTGGAATGACCTGTGTCAGCAGGCATAAGGGTGCAGAGGTCATGATCCAATAATGACTGCTCCATCGACTCCCCTCGTCAACTCCTCAGTTCTATACACTGGTGGATATTGTCTTCCAATAGCATTATATATCTATATCCCATCATGCCACATTCTATCAGGAAGTCGCTGGTTGTGTCTGTGCAGTGTCTCCTTCTGACAGGAAGTTTATGCTGGTCCTCATAGACATGGTCTCTGACAGAGAGCAGTTCATGCCAATATGCTGCTAACCATTAGCAGTAGGGATATAGAGGGTGTTATAATGATAACGTTTGGGGCACACTTCTTCCTGGAGTGGGACTGGAAGGAGTGGGACTTGACTATAGCAAAGTTGGAATAAGCTAATTTCATCAAGAGAAATAGCTTAGGCCAAAAGAAAGGTGTGTTTAGGTCACATAGTCCGAAAATCTAAAGCTTCTTGTTGACTACGACATTGACTCGTAGACTATCAAATTGACCCTGAAATAGCCCTAAAATCACTTCAATAATTTTTTTTCAAAATTGGATTAAAATGTCTAGGGGCGGCCCTGTTTTGCTAGGTAGGGTCGGGTAACCTGAAACACACCTCTTTTTTTATTTGGCCTTATACATATTGTAGTAAATAGGCTTATTTACGAAACAAAATATGGCTTCCCTCACTTCTGATAATGATGAGTCAATACATGGGATTTATATATATAATATATATCTTGCAACAATATGTATAAGTAAAAAAAGGAATTCATACACTGATGCACAATTACCATGCCATATAATCATAACAATAAATTCAATATGCATAATATATATCTTGATAAACTTTACAAAGTAAAGTAGAAAAAAAACAGGATCACTTATTTCCTCAATATGTTCTACCATATTTTGGTACATAAGCTAATAGTTTAGCATACCTGTACATATGTCTATACCTGAGTAGAATAAACAATACATGTTACTTATACTTAACCATTTGCATAGTGCTTCAATGCAGTGCATCCATCAATTATCATGATGTATTTATAAATGCAGCCACAGTGCTGTATGACTGTTTCATACCAACCCTAAAATATTGCTACACTTCCTAATAGTCAACATGACATTATCATAGTGAGCTGTTCATTAATTTTACATTCCTTAAAGAGTCATTACAGCATCGTTCCCCCAAGGGATCGTCAGAAAATCAAAGGCAATACACTTTTATTATCAAAGCATTCATTGCTATATATCAATAACCAATATAACTTTGATGAGACTGTTCAACATCAATTTAGGAGCAATCTAGCCCTTTCCAGACTAAAATTCATGATAGGTATTCTGATTAGTAGGATTCCTGAACTAGGCATAAATTTCTTTAGTCCATGTTCTCACTTTTTTTTTAGATTTTAATGAGCACTCCAGATTATATCAATCACTGTTCAATAGTAAATATTTTCCTTCAGTGCTCTTTTGGTGTACCCTTAATGACTGGTCGTACATCTTTCTATCAAATTCTCGAGTTTTTACCATCAAGTCATAGCTTCCGAAATGACACATGCTCCATGCAGAAAACGGCGGCAGATACAGCAAAACCTGCCATCAGCAGGACAAAGACAGTCTTCACATGGTCTAGACTGATATTCACAGACACTGCTTGTGTGCCCTGCTTTATCTCCTCACATGTTGTTCTGTAGAAATGTCTCCTCTGATACTTCTGTGTTACTCCTGAAGACACGGCTGCCATAACCCTGAAAGGTGTTGAAACTACATCACTTTATCTTGCTTGTATGATAATGCCTCTAGGCCACCAAATATCTTGGTAGTATAGCATCCTGAAATCTGGTTGAATGACATTGGATTTAAGTCCAATTTGGTACTTCTTTTCTCCATTAACTAAAATCCTAAAATATTTAAATAATTAAATAGTTAAAAAAGAAATAACCTGAAAACTTAAATCTTCTCTGAAACTTAAAACTTTTTGGATCACAAGATAATGTTGTATGAATAACATGGTATGCCATGAACTTACCATGTGTCAAAGACTTCCTTGTAAGGTGACCCTTCAGGGAGAGCGATCCCATACCCAGAATGCCAGAATGTCTCTGGTATCAGCGCCCAATCACATCGTGAACTAAAGAGAGTTGCCAGTTTGGTCCGTATGGAGATTCTGCTAGCAATTGCTGCATACTTCTTCACACCATTGGTATCATTGAACATCTCGGTCATCGCTGCAGTGGTACTAGATACTAGGGAGACATCTCTTGTTTTCAGCACTTTGTCCCATAGTGCAGCATACACTCCTGACTTTGAATTCTAGTTATAATTGAAAAATGCATTATAACACCAGCAAGTTTTTATTCAATGCACTTCCATGAAAATAGAGAAAACTGCAATGGCAATATGGATTGACAAGAGAGGAGTGTCAATTGGCTTAGAAATAGTAGCACAGGTAGGGGAAGAAAGAAATGAGTTTTACCAAATATATCCCACACCAGTTACTACACCATTCTATCTTAGTCTGAAAATTGCCTTGAGCATACATGTGCAAGAAATAAAAACTTTTCCATGCAAAGGTTGTTGCTGAGACTATAGCTTACCAACGGAAATCGATATGAAGGAAAGCAAGAACAACTAGAGTATCTTTTTAGGAAATTCACCTCCAGTAACAGCCTTTGTACAGCACCACCCTCAAGTAACAGGGTGTATTCAGTGTCCTCCGCCAGTTCCTCCAGGGTGTTAAAGGGTGGTCGTGTTTCTACTGTAGTCAGGGAGGCCGTCAGGTTGGCACAGTACGACCACCAGACGAGTAGTGGTACCAGCCAGAGTACAGCCAGACTTAGTCTCACTGAGCCTGCTGAAGAAAGCCTTTCTGCAGCTATTAACGGATACAAAATTTGTGAATGGGTAGCCTGCTCTGTGTAAACTGTATCAAGTGGCAGGTAATAACTTTTGATGGTATTTTAACTATTATGTGTATATTATAATTTCTGTCTTGTACTTAAATGAACCCTGTGAAAAAGAAGTTCATTTACAGAGGAAACCCTACTTTACTTGCATTGATTTTACCAGAAGTTCAGAGTTGATTTTATCAGAAGACTGTAGAGTTACAGTTTTCTCCAAACTCATAGGCAAGAGAGAGCTGTTTAAATTGATCACTCTCAATGCATGCTCCATACCCAAAGTTACTAGGGATCTAGGATAAGTATAAAAAGCAATTATCTAATAATTGCCTTACCTTGTCTGGCATATAGACAGACCATTAACCAGGCACTTTCCTGCAGGCTGGACGCTGTGTGGTATATATGAGACATACCTCCTCCATTGTCATATTTGATAAATGTTGCAAATTGGTCAAACAGATAGATAATGACAGCACAGAAGACCAAACTACCCGCTGTGGCGATCCACACGTAAAGCTGGAAATATGGTTAAAGATTTTCAATTTCCAATGTAGGGTAGATGGACCATGAGTCAGGCATGTATATATACACCTTAATATATACCTTGACCAGAACTTGATAATAAGAACAATTGTTTACATTTAGTTGACCCTTATTGTATCAGCTACCTAATCTAACCTGATTGCAACACATTTAATGTGACCCGTATTAACAAAATTGGTTGGAAGTCGCTCCTGAAGAAGGTGTTTTTGGCACACAACGTTTAAAGTTCTGCTATATCATGCTTAGAAGGTCTATAAAAAAAGTATAGCCATGACTGGAGCTGGTTGAGCTGATAAAAGCTGATAGGCTGGTCCAATCAGTAATTATAACCGCAACCATCGAAATTTTATATGGCTGACCCACTGGGTATGACTCTACATGCCTATATCAAAGCACACCAGGGTCTTACCTGTAGAGGGTCAAATAAGTATGACCAGGGAACTTCTGTCTTGGTGATCTCAGCCCTAACAACAATAGCTAATGGAGTTGTAAGAAAAGGGTAGGTGAAGTCGACCACCGTCTCACGTAGCGCACTGATAGTCATATCTGCCATCACCATGTCGACCTCCTGATACAGAAGAACAAACAATTGATTGATATGAATACTATTGCATGCATTTAACATGTAAGTATCACTGAATGCATATTCATATGAAATATTTTACCTTTACTACAAATGACTGTTACTATAATTATAAAGAGTGATGACAGTGCCGCAGTGAACAAAAAACATTATACAACATTTTTATGTAACATTTCTCTATGGCTCCATGTCATGGCAAAACGTTATACATGTATAACCTTAAAAACTCTATTTTGATGTAAAATAAAGTTTTTTTGCTAGCTGGGGCCATACATCTCCGACTAAGTATTTCCCTCTAGTCTTTGATCATGTTCTACTTTCTGGATTTGCCTTTCATATGATCTCACCTGTCTTTCCATCATGCCTATCATTCCATTCCAATTACCATTGGATGTCTTGACACCAAACTTCTTGTCAATACTGTAGATTAATTCATACCTTGAAATAGCCAAATAATATTTACTGGATGTGCTATAGGACAAGTGGTCATTAAATAAACAATTTACAAATATGTTCAAACAACATAGCAAATAACACATATTTCATGTTGCTGTTCAGAAAGCTTAAAATATCCCATATCCAAAATAATAATAATAGTTTAGTTGTCAATACTGTAGATTAGTTCATAGCTTGAAATAGACAAATAATATTTACTGGATGTGCTATAGGACAAGTGGTCATTAAATAAACAATTTACAAATATGTTCAAACAACATAGCAAATAACACATATTTCATGTTGCTGTTCAGAAAGCTTAAAATATCCCATATCCAAAATAATAATAATAGTTTAGTTGTCAATACTGTAGATTAGTTCATAGCTTGAAATAGACAAATAATATTTACTGGATGTGCTATAGGACAAGTGGTCATCAAATAAACAATTCACATATATGTTCAAACAACATAGCAAATAACACATATTTCATGTTGCTGTTCAGAAAGCTTAAAATGTCCCATATCCATAATGATAATAATTCAGGGAAAAAGCAGTGTAAGTTACATACTGTAGTGAGGTAGTCCTAATATTCAACTTCTTTTTAAAGTTAAAGTTTATGTTAACCAAACTAAGTTTAAGACCTACAGAATAGTAAGCATTCCACATATTTCCATTGTTTGTTTGTATTTCAATTAGTTTCTATTTTTTTTTGGTATTTAATGTAGTTATAATATGTCCCTACTACAAGGACAGTCTATGTTACAACAGCTCAAGTGAAAACCAGGATTAATCAATTTAATGGAAATAAAACATACATACTCTCTAATTGAATTTTTCTTTTAATGTCATGATAAACTTACGTGAAATTTAAATGACGTGCTAGATCCACTAATAGATCTATGCAGAACCCAACGTAAACTTCATCCTCCTTCATGATAAAGGGACGGCCCTGTGGAAAGTAAAAGAAATTAGTCATTTGTTTGCAAGCAATGTGCTTACACATATGAACACAAAAAGCATGTGTTCCGGTCAATCAAACATTTGCTGATAGATTTTCGATGCCTTGAGAATATTCATGTAACAGTGACGAATTTTTGTTTTTGATATTTTCACTTTAAAAAAAAACAACGCTTCTATCACTTAGATATATTGCACTCAGTTTCAGAAGAATGCACTCCTGGTAGATTCTCCACAAGTCTACTTTGGAGTTATTTATGCATGATTAGCCTTCCAGTTGATTATGATAATAATCACAATTGTACTATACTCAATAGATGACACTCTTAATTATTGTGTTCAATTATTGGTTGATCCTTGTATTTCATCACTTTGAATATGTATAAAGAACTAAACTTACCGCTGCGTATGTAACTTTGAGATGCATCCCCTCAAAGTTGACAAACTTGTTCCTGATGAAGCCTGGGTGCCCTTGGTAGCTGTCTCTGTACCTGCCCACCACTCCCCAAGCACCATGTCCCTCTCGGGTCTGCACCGTATACTCAGACCTCCAGCACCCTGCCTGTGTTGGAGAACATTGCCTAACTCTCAAAGTCAGGTTGGCACATGGCTATGTATTTAAAACAATGTATATCATATAATATATATTTTAATCATATGCTACATTTTTTTCAATTCAGGTTCATTTCATGAAGAAAATGGTTTTTTTTAGTATCCTTTCCTCTAAACATGATTATGGAATGGAAAAGGTATACAACTTTCAGGTCCGATATTTGTGGAGTGGCTTAAGAGTCATTCCCAAAAGCAGTGCTGTATTCATGCCTTAAACCATCTCTCTATGATGGTTGATACACCTTTGAAGCATCGGAATGATGCAGCTGCAATAACTATATAGGTGTATCATGACAAAGCATCATGAATCCTTGAGGTATCATGCCATTCCTGAAGGACTAATCACCATTATTTATTACCTTGAGGACTGTAGGTCTGGAATCCCTGACGATGCTGACTTGATGTATAGCACTCAGGTCAAGCCCCAACGTCACGTTATCCCTGACATGTTGAGTTAAGATGAGGTTATACACAGGCAGTAGAAGCCTTCTCTCCACACCACCTGCACTCCGGGCAGCAAGCAGCTCCTGTACTATACTCTGGATATGGGTATATAACATGTGATGGTCACCTTCACATAACTATGTGACTATATCTTGTGTCAGACTAACTAATAGACTGCTTTTTATATACAACTTAAACTATATCAACCAAAATATGGACATTATCCACCTTAATAAAGAACAGTGGTGGTGTGCTGCCCAAATGTATTATGTACATAACAGTGGGCATGTCAATAAGATATCTTACACATAACACTTGATTGTCTGGCATCTGAATGCTCTCTGTGTATTGAATATTATATGATATAAATTAAATTGCTGCTGAATTTCTTTTTTGCTTCTCTGTTCTATTTCTCACTATGTCAACTTGTAATTGTATTTTCTATGGAAATTCCCAAAAAGCTTACCTCATTGGTGTTGATATCACAGTTTATTATGATGTTACTTAAAGTTGTCTTGTGATTTACTGATGCTGTCCAGAACAGATTGAAGTCCCATTTTGAGCAGGAAAAGACGGACAGTCTAACCCCTGCCAGATCTGTCAGGGATCCACATCCTGTTCCAGGACAAAACAAAACAACAATTATTGATGAAAGAACCCACTGTTTTATGGTTTTGAATCTCACCACTAATATGCCACTTTTTATATGTCTAGAAAAGTACAGAAGAATTACATGAGAAGATTACTTGCTGGAGCTGTGTGTTGGTGCTTTAGAAAATTACATGATGGTTTAAAGTGGCATAACCACCGAGCCTATCCCACTCACAACTCTAGTACTGCTCTAGTCTACTATGTGCTTAAGTGTGAGTGGTGCGATTTCCCCTTTAAGGCATTTGTTTTAATAGTTAATTTACCTGGTTGAGTGTTGTGTGTGATGATGGTGAGATGTCTAAGTCCACTCCCAGTGACTATGGTCTGTAGTATGTCAAACACCTCTTGTGTTCTCACACACTGACACCCTGGCGATATAGAGTCTCTGTTATATGTAAATCAAACATTCTGATCCTCTGTACAGCAAGGAATAAATAGAATATGTAGTAACATATCTCATATTATCTCTAAGAATCTATATCCAAATGATTTGATGACAGCAAGGTTCCAATTACAGGTTATTGAGATTCATTTGAAAATGATTTACCAGAGATTTCCATATTTAAGCAATTCCTCAGTTGACACAATGCTATAGCAATGAGAAAAACCCGGCAGTCCATGCTATCTGTATGTTGCAGTTGCACCTAGAATCATACCAAATACAAGCCGATTGTGAGGGTATGCAATTGTTGCTGGGTGGCTGTCAATCAGGTTGCAGTATCTGAAACACTACACATTTATAGTGAGACATGGGGGAAAAAAATATAATTAAAATAACATAGAGTTTTTTCAATGCTTTTTAGTATGGTATGGCATGGTAAATCTTATAGATCTTTCTGACTGTACTAAGTAGAAATATACCAATACATGGACTGATTTTTACATGGCTTCCATGGCTTTCCAGATTGTGTGAAACATCCTCAATCTGGAGGAATAGTTCTCAGTACGTACCTCGAGACCTCTGCTCAAAGACCATATGAATCAGGTGCTGGTGTCCACGTTGTATTAGAGGCTTACAGGCACTGTTTCAGTTTTTTATTGGTCTGCTATATGAACATTACATACCAGCCAGTCTAGACACACCTTTGGCAGCAGACATAATGAAGGGAACGCCCCAGAGCTAATAACTTTACTAGTCTGACAATGGAGGCTTATTGCATGTACTCTGCCAAACTATAGCAACAATACGTCCATGTCCTTAACTTGGTAACCTTAGAATATGCCAATATACACCACTGTGCATATAGATGTAGAAAATATTGCAGTGAATCAATGAAACATTAGTTGCAGAAATAGCTAAGTTGGTTATTTTTGACCCAACTGCACTGAAAAAGTAAACTTGTCTGCAGAATCGTTTAAGTGACCGTCATAAAATAAACGAGTCAAAAGTTTTCTAACATATCAGGTTATCATCCCACAAATAGAATCTGGAGCTAGCAAATGTCGGATTTTGGGCTGGCACAGGCCAAGTTGGTCTTTTATCTCCAGCTAAAAGTCCCGCTTCCTTGTCACAGAAGAGAAGGTGCTTTCACCAACTCTCAACTGTCATACAAAAACTCTAAAATCTACTAGGTAAATCAGTTGTTGGTACATACCTACCTGCTGTATTAACGTCACTGGCCAGTCACTGGAGTCTCACCTCTGATGACACAGTCAGGATAAATGGCACACTCCAGAACTATTCACTATACTATATTTGGCTCTGGTTGGGATGATGGTCTGATGCAGGAAAGAACTCCTACCCGACATGTGAGAGAATTATATATGCCTCATCCCTGTGCATAATAAATGATTATATTGTCTTCACAATACGTACAATACATACAATGCACTGTCACCACATGAACTCCATTAACCCTTTAAGGACAGCATCATGCCTTACTGCATCATGCCCTTGGTTGTTATGATGCATGAATGCAGCCCTGGCCAGTAAGGCCATGCTGACCTTAAGGGGTTGAGACATTCCCAAATAGTCGGCATGACGCACCAATGTAACACCAGTGAGCTGCATTGGTGCATAGCTGGGGCTGCTTTGGTTCATCATAATGGCCATTGTCATCTATAAGCCATGTGTGTCTTTAAAGGGTTAACATTGTACATACCAGCCAGTCTAGATGCACCTCTGATGGCACACACACAATAAATGGTACACCCCAGAAACTATTCACTATATTAAAATAACAGTACCGCCTCATTGAACAGATTCTATCTAAGTTGTATGGATCAATAGCGATAAAGGCTCCATAGTTCCTGCTGTTCACCTACATTAGTCCAATATACAAAACATTTAGTCAATATTCCAGTGAATTGATGATACAACAGGTGCATAAACAGGTGGAGGACTAGACCATTGATACAGCCTGGCTTGTATTTCCAGGCAGCCTGTTAATTCAGGCTGCCTAGGCTGGTTTAACAGGCTGGGAGTCTTTACAGGCAGGGTGTTTGTACAGGTTGTTCACACTCTCCCAGCACATGACCCTGGTACAGCAGGCTGGGGCTCAGGCTTTCACACCTTCTCCAAGCAGAGGCAACTTGTATGCCTGCTCTTATGGTTGTCCCATCAGATAAAATACCAATTTAAACATGTAATTATTCAAAAATGCAGTGGACCAGGCACATACTGCATCCATAAGTTGGAAGGTGATGTACTGATCTATATCCTATATATGAGTTTGTTCTTAGCAAATATCACATAAAAATCGCAAATATGATTATATAAAAGCCATAGTGAAAACACAGTCCTGCTAATGAACAGCCATGTATTCCAGGCTTAGTGACCGGTGAAAACGGGCTAAGTGTGTTATGCAGGCTGTACTGTAAATCCAGGCAGTCTTCCACCTGATAAATAGCTGACCTGATGACCTTTGACTAGGGTTGGGATCATGCATTAACCCTTTAAGGATGGATGTTGCAAAACGGTTGACATTTGTCAACATAACTCGCCGGGACTGCATTGGTGCATCATGCCGATTCTTTGGGAGTGTCTGAATTCCATATGGTTGGCATGATGCTTGAATACAGCACTGGTGAGTTATGGCAACAGGGCTGCATTAATGCATCATGACGACCAAGGGCATGATGCATTGAGGCATTACACCATCCTCAAGGGGTTAATTCATTATAGAACTCCTACCCCAAATATGATAGAATTTTATATGCATCATTTCTGTGCATAATAAACTAATCTATTGCCTTCACAATAGGGTGAGGTATTCACAATGGTTGTCACACAATCAACTCCATTAGTAGGCATAGTGTAATTAAGGCTGCCATGAAGGCCCTTTTGCACACTCTGGGTTTGTAATCAGTCAATGTATAGATCTATACAGAATTAAGGTATTGGTAAGTGCACTGATTCATTGATCTGAGTTCCATACTGCACACTCTATATATGTTAGGGTTCCATTGTCCTTATTCAGTCACCCTGTTTAACATATTTACATATTTATGGTTGACTCTCATTCCCAACAGATGGCGCCAACCATTTATACATGAATACTTGCACATTGTAGATATTCCAGGGGGAAATATGGCCATAAACATAACATGTTCAGTGTATAGTAGTTGTGAAATTAGTTTCAAAACACACACGTTTTACCAACTATATGTATGTTCACGCTCACACAAGTGAGTGTCACTGTCAGCAAAAGCACTCTAGGCAGGGCTACATTGATGCATCATAATGACCAAGGGCATGATGCATTAATCAATTATGCCACCCTTAAAGTATAAAATATCTATATGCTAACATACCATTGGCATCACATTGGTTCAGGCTTTGGTCTAGTCAAGGTTTGAATCTCTCAGAGTTAAACTATTGGCTGCACCTCATACAAGGTATCTTTTGTATGGCCCATTAACTTACCCTGACGCATCAATTACAGCAGGCCCCATAATACTTTTTGTGAAGGCCATTTCCATAAGGTTGATAATCACATTTTTCCTAGCAATTTTTGTATTCAGGGTCATGCCCCAATAATGGTACCATTAAAGTTTAAAGAGAGTGCTCCGGTCGTTTGCCTGCCATCCCCCAGATGGGGCCATAATGACACGGGTCCCCATCAACCTCAATTAATGGCCACTCCACGATGCATGTCCTGCCCGAACAACGACATAGACGACCATTAGGGGAACCCACCCAGGGCACTGCCATCTAGTGGGAGCTGGGTAGTTCTCTATTCATCCACCAGAGGGTGTACAAGGTACTGCCGATTCTCTTCTACCAGCTAGTCATTTTGAAAAAAGGCGATTCTCTCTCGTGTGAGACTCACCTATAACCCTTTAAATGTGGCAGTCGAGTTGAGCAACATACGAGGGCTGTATTCATGCTAAATGCGAACTCTACCAGAATGATATTTTCCAGAAGTGTCTGAATGATGCACCAATGCAGCACTTACAGTGTAAACGAGTTACTCACTGCAAATGGATTGTTCCATCATGTTCACAAATGAACTTTTAAGGTATAATGAGATCCTCAAAGTAATGAAATCATTGGCATTACAACCAACTGCTGCCCTTGGTAACAAATGGGTTGTTATTTCAAGGCTGTATAGTTCAGCCATCACATTGACAGTCAGGGGTGACTCTGGGAGGTCAGACAGGTGCTCTCCCAGCATATTCCCAGCTCATGATGAGTCTATAAAAACTCAGTTAGGAGAGTGTAGGGAGGTATAAAGCTGAGCAGGAAATTGTGCTGGTCGAGCAGAGTCTGACTTTGATCTCTGGATTTAGGGGGAGTAAACCAAGTGATGAGGGTTTTAATGAGTGACTGGGGCTGCAGGGAGGTCACAAAGCAGGATGTGAAGGTCAGCTGCAAAAAGTACCTCCAGGGTTGTTTCAAATGGCTTAATCAAATAACATACACTTGAAGGTACACAAACAAAGAAAAGGTTCTCAGACAAAGAAAAAAACAATTTGTACACATTTCATTAATAATTTTTGCTAACTAGAAAGTGTCCCTGTGTCCCTGAACCCCAGATAGCCCTTGGCGATGTTGTCATGGAGATGTGTTACTATCAACCGACCTAATAGTGACCGCTCGCAGCCTTTAGTGGAGCTTTACAGAATGAAGTCTTTAGAATTAGATACCTTAATCATTTAAATGCATAATTCTATGATATTAACTTGGGCTGATTATACTTGTATCCCATTAGCATTGTTCCATAGATATCCTTTTTTAGGGTCCCATTTGTGGAGAAAATAATAGCGGAATTTTATGAAATTCCCTGTTTCTTGTTGCTAGGTCATGAGAGTATTTAGAGTATTTACGTTTTCTTTCTTAAATAAATTGTATTTAGAATAAGTTATTGAGGATTAGTTAGACAGGTAATAAAGTTTTCACAGTAAGGACTCAAAAATGTTAACAGAAGCTGAATTGAGAACAAAAATCAAGTTATATACATATATATATATATATATATATATATATATATATATATATATATATATATATAAAGTACATACAGCCTTCTTTGGTTCATCTGTTCCTGTCAAGCACCATAAGTCTGATGCTATGGGGTGAGTACCAGCGGCCAACTAATGCTGTTTAATATATAGGGGAACAAGGGGCAATGGAAAACGTCATGTTTCTTAGTTCAGTGTTCCAGGATTTATCAAAAGTCACATTCTGAGTACTTTTTTAATAAGCTGGTGCATTAATTAATGCATGTGCGATAAGTGCAGGTAGCACAGTGCTTTATAGATTTTCTGTCTGGTCTTTTTAGTCATAGGCTATCAGTTACTCAGCTATTATTGCTACCCCTCATTATCACCACACCCCTCCCAAACCACACACACAGTGCATACTGGTTCAGAATGGCAGCAAATCAAAATTGAGGAAAACCTATTAAAAAGGAATATTTTCCCTGACATTCCATCAGTTTTAAACCATGCCTCCCTTAATTAAATTCACCCAACAAACATCTCGATCCAAGCGGAGTTGTAAAATAATACCACAGGACTCCATTCTCATCTTCCCAAAATACACAAAAGAGCTCAGAAGAGGATGAAAACACTTGGAACGCTGCAAACATCCACAGAATGGCATTGATTTTAATAAATCCCTAATTGAATTCTATCACCAAGCAAAATGAAAAGTCATTACTTTTTAGAATTCTGCCATTGAGAAGCATGTCAGAGGGATTGCTTTTTTCATCGGTGTCAATCCGCGGTCCGGATTCCGTCATTTTTAGAGAACCCTGGTGGCAGTGGGGGGTATTACTCAGCATTCTGTGCTTATTGATTCTTCTCTTTCAAAAGTTGTTTTCGTACTTGACTACCAATTAGTGGCCCGTTTGATTTTAACCCTTTTATGGCAGCATGTGGCATCATCATGATGCACCAATGAAGCCCTGGTGATTAACTCATTGTGTTGCATCGGTGCATCATGCAGACCCTATAAGAGTGAATCAACCCTGTATTGGATCGGTATGATACTTAAATGCAGCCCTGAGTTACTTTTCAGGCTGTATCAATGCATCAAAACAACTAAGATTATAATGTATTAATCTGATATGCAGTCCTTAAAGAGTTAACCAATCAATGCTGAATCACACAGCCATCATGCTACCGGTGCCAATATTACCCAAACAACCCCTGCTAGCTTTTTTTGTCTCCCTCTGTTTACTTTTCTATTGTGTTTTCAAGTAGACAAGCTTTTGTGAGTGGCCCTGAGGCTGCCGGAAGCTAGCAGTAGGGGGTAAAGGTAGCCGGCAGGGGGACTATTTTGTTCTGTTTTTGAACAAGAGAAGTGCGTAGTGATTTCCACTGAGATTGGCAGTGATGCGATCCACGTGAGTGCGGAATTACAATTACTGGTAATTTCCCAGCCTCGGCCCCCTACCTGTCCCTCACTCAGGGCTCTGCTTAGCAACCCGGATGTCAATTGTTACCGGGTAATTTGCCTGTGAACTGTAAAAGACAGAGCACCCCCTAATATCACTCATTACCGGTATTAGGTTCCGCTGAGTCGGGGACCAGCGAACCCTCCCCCTTTAGCTCTTTGAGGACGGCATTTTCCATTAATGCACTATAACTTTTGTCTCCCTGATACATGAATTCAGCCCTGGTGAGTAACTCCCTGGTGCATGCATCATGCCGACTGTATGTTAATGGGCATGATACATGAATGTCACCCTAGGTAGTAGACTCACAAGGGTTGCATTCATGCATCTTCACAACCTAGGAGAAAGCATTTTAAAGCGCTATGTGGCCCTTAAAGGGTAACAGCTGATTGATCTGCTTTGACAAGTGTCTTTGGGAACCAGCGGAGCTTGTAGACTCTCACTACTCTATTTACCACCCACACCCACCCACTGCCCTCCTCCTCCCCTGGGGCCATATTCATAAAGAGTGAGGTTGAAAAAAGACACCTTGGGGCATCCAATTTAGATGAAAGTTTCCCTGTGATGCTATTATGTTCTAAATACTTTGTTTACTGTTTGAGGCCATTCTCAGTGATCTTTAGCAGTTTTTCACGGAAAAACTAAAACAGAAAATCAAAATATTTTCTAAAGCAGAAGTTGCAGTTTATCTGAAGAAGAAAGCTGCATAAAAACCCTCCCATGATATTAAAGATCAGAGTGATTGTTATTTTTGCAGTGTTATTGTTTATCATTTTGGTTCAGCAATCTTCCTATTACATCTAGACAAGTAGATAAAAACAAACAAAATGTTTGAATGAGATAATTTTGAATTCATCAAAAAGTATTTCTTTGATGAAAGAGAACTTTGTTTGATGAGGGTATTCTGTGAATGTACATCCTGGAGCGTCAGTTTCATGAAACAGCCCCCAACTCATAGGACGGCATGTGTAAAAGCCCCTGCTTGTTGTAGCTGAGTGGGAGGTAACCCGGGTTATAGATCCGTGTGGAGATGGCTGATAGAGATAAGGCTGGGTTAACCCTTTAAGGGCTGCATGGTACATTAATGTGCCATGTGATTTGTCATCATGATACATGAGTGCTGCCCGGCCAAGGATACTTGCCGGCATTGAATTTATGCATGATGCCAACCCTTCCGGAGTGTATGAATCCTACATAATCGACATGATGCGTGACTGCAAGGCTGGCGAGCTACTGTATAGTGTTGCATGACTATGAAGGGCATAATGCATTAACGTAATATGCAGCCCTGAAAGGGCTAAGGTCTCCATTGATCCACCATGGATCACTAGATGATGTCCTTACAGGGTCAGAACCAGTGCACCTATAAGTAACACTATAAGTGGATGGCCCCAGAAAATGAGATCAAAACACTGATTGTATTAAACCAGCTTAGAGCAAACCAGGTAATTTGTCTCATCTAAAGATAAAGCTGCTGAGAGATGTACAGGTATATAACATTTATCAATACTAACATTAATTGTATCTGCCTTTGTCAGAACCCTGTTTCTTTATTTGTCTGCACATAGGTTTCCTAGCATTGTTTCCTGTATACATACCTGTATACAAGGAAGAGGATTTATAATTAGGGCCTAGCTTCATAAGAAAAATCTATGTAGATGTGCCAAGTTGATCAAATCAGGATCGATAAAGCAGACTTTCATATTGAAAAAGCCCATTTCAACTTAAAATTAGTGATAAAACTATGCCCAAACACATTTAGATGAATTAGTTACACCCTCATCTACCCCTCCCCATCCACTACTCACTGTATCTACTCAGCCTCTCAGTTTACAAACACCAGCCTATCATTGATATTCAAACCGCTCCATCCGGCTCTAGCCACCACCTGCCATTAATTAAATTTACCACCATGCGCTGTGCATATTCAACACCCCATACTGTTTGCCTCCCACTCAGAATTTTCTTTTTTAATTGTGACTTTTTGTGCCACACCAAACAGGATGTGTTTGGTTGTAAAACAAAAGGTGTCCATATTTACTCAGCATGCTACCGTTGTACCGTGGCACAGTCATCCAATAGCATGCACTGATAATCTAAATGCTCTGGCCCTTAGTCTGTAGTGGCTATCCCAGGTAGCATAGGGACATGACCTAGTGCTATTCAAAATAACTTAGGCAAAACTACATATAACTAATGCCTTATTCAAAAGGACTTAGCCTGAAACTCATTGAAATGTAGGTGAGTTGGCCAGTACTGACCACCCTGAAAGTATCAAACAACCTAAGTTGGTCGTATTTATAAGGAGCTAGAAAATGACTTACTATGTTAGGTACTATGAACCGATAAGTACTGACGAGGTTCTGAAGCCCAAAGATTATTTGTGTATCATCAAACATTTGCAATGCAGACTGCTAGCCTTCTTCTGTTCAATATTGTGATGAATGTAATACTCTAATGAGGTATTACTCTTTTTATATGAAAGAGGTTGTGTTCAGAGCATATTTGTTAATATCTATGTAAAATGTTCAGCTTTATTATCAGGGACAAATAACAAGTAAAAACCCCAGAGAGTGATTGTTAAGGAATGATTTTACCAAATGATTGTAAATGGATGAGATTAGCAGTACCTAAATCAAGCGTTATCCTCACTGTATCCTGATATGTACGTAAATTAACGAAATCAAAAAAAAAAATGAAGCAAGCTCTCAATCATTAGACAGGCAGTATGGACTGGAATAACCCTCCATTATTTCATGGTGGATACGATGACCACTATGCTTAAGTACTAGAAATCCTGTATCCCATGCCCCCGATGGGATACGGTGTTCCCGCATCCCATGGCATGTGACGTCATCATTTTGTGTCAAATTATTATGGCCATTTATATGCAATTAAAGATATTTTGAAGAGTAAATACCATGAGATGAAGGCAAGGGCTCATAGCCTGAGCACATCTTGGCACCATTTCCCCCTCGGTGAAAAATGCTCTTGCCATGGGCCTTTGTCTATTTGTAACACATGTGTTGTTTGATGCATTAATGCATGGCCAATAAGTAGCTACTGGGTCTGCATTGGTGCATCATGCCGACTCTTTAGGAGTGTATCATTCCTGTATAAGATTAGTATGATACATGAATGCTAGTCTGGCTGATTTGCTCTAGTGAAAAGCCTGGAACCAAATACGGAAGTTCTTTTTAATGTAGTGACACTGTGTTCACATGCTTTAATTTCAACCTCTATATATTTAAATTGATGCTAAACATGTCGAAACTGAGCGCTTTACCCTACTACAGGACTCTAGGTGGGTAAACGGCTCACAATTGAAATCTATCAGACTGTCACGGGGTTATGTCTGTGCAGAGTGTTGTATGTAAACGATGGATGATTTACCTAGCCGCATATCCCCCCTATATACCCTTTTTCACTTCACTTTAATGTCGATACATATGTTCAGGGATGGATGGGATGGCTCCAAAATTATTGTAAATAGTAGCGACATCCATTCTAGAGTAAAACCTGAACTTTACATATTGAATTATAGCTAATAATAGCCATCGGCCAATGACAAACAACCGTACATAGACTCCTTGCCCACTCACCAAGCAGAGCTTCTGTCTGTCATTTACTATTACAGTCAACTCCCTCTTAGCGGCCACCCCTCCAGTGCAGCCAATCCCTATAATGCATCCCTCTAATGAGACACTTTCCATAGTCCCAGACATACTACAATGTACAGAAAATGACCCCCCTCTAATGCAGCCACCCCACCAAAGCGGCCACTTTTTCATAGTCCCAAGGGTGGCCACATTAGAGGGAGTTGACTGTACTATTATACAGAGAGGGAGGGGTGAGCAGCTCATAACACTGATGAGTCACTCTGTGATAGCCCAGCTCCGGAACCTATGCTTTGACACTCTAAAGGCAGCATACTACATTAATGCATTTATGCTATTCAATGCATTTTGCTGACCTTTGGTATTTAAAGACATATTGCCTCATGTGAGATTCATAGCTACTGACAAATGACTTTGACAGTGTCCCCAAAGCTACAAACAAATTAGAAAACAATAAGATGTTTATAAGAAAATTAGATATAGCTTAAAAAAAAGGAAAATGAAGGCCTTATTCAATCCTTTTAAGACATTATATTGCTAAAAGATGACATTTATTGTCATGATGCACAGCACTTGTGATTCACTCGCCAGAATTGCATTCATGCATGATGAACATTGAGCCAAGGGCATGGTGCATTGATCGATAATGTTGCCCTTAAAGGGTTAACATGCATTACAGGAGGAATTGATGAGGCACATCTCCATTGCCCACTCTCTAAATATCCCCAACCCCACCCCCTCCCCTCATTCTCTCCAACCCTTAAAAGCTGCAGCCTTCACAGAGATCAGCGTGTCAAACACAGCATCCGGGCAACTGGTGCTATGAATCATGGGAACTGACCGCCATGATAGACACCTGTCATGTTGTCATGGTGACTGGGGACAGCGGCCATCTTGAATATCACTGCCCTCTCACTATCTTGTCACCTCCTCCCTGCACACACTCATATTCACCCCTCCCCCTCACAAGCCTCGTCACCTAGACCCTGTACCCCATCCCCTACCCCTAACTCTTAACCCTTAAAAGGTTCATCCGGGCTGACATAAATGATGTTATGTCAAAAGCATTATTTATGTTACTCAATATCTGACATTACAAGGAACCAGACGGAAACATTCTGAAACGTTGTATGACCTTGTTTTTGTTTACAGGGTGTTCTGTAGCGCTATTTTGCATTGAGTTCAATTATTGTCATGTTGCATCAATACATGTAGAGCCCTGGCGCGATACTCGTAACAGCTGTATTGGTGTTTACCCTATTGATTCACTTCTGAATGGTTAGCACCGAAGGGGTACTGCTTTGGGGCCTCCTGACAACAAATGAGCGTGAGAAGCAATGAAGCGTCACGCTGTCCTTAAAGGGCTACAGCCACCCACCTAATCCCTTCTCTATGCATGCACACACTATCCCCCTCTCCCAATTGACCCAGAGGGAAAACAAGTAATTGCTCGCCGCTGTTTTTGTTTTCTTGTCTTCCGAGTGGAATAACAATTTTCGTAGTCCCCTTGGGGGTGATGTTGTGGGGAGATGAGGGAGGAGGGGAGAAATTGGCCTCCACTTTCCATCATTGGCGTATTGATGCTACATCAGACTTAATCCAGTACACAGAGAAAAGAAGTGGAATCACTGTGACTCCTAAGTCAGGACTTGACCACTAAGATAACTCTCTCCACAACTCTAAAGTGACTCCCAATCATTAGGGAGTCTTATTATAGGAGTCATCGTAGAGTTGTTATAGAGTCCTGCTAATGTTAGGGAGTCACTTTAGAGTCCTGGTTACCTCAGTGATAAAGTCGGGAGTCACAGTGTTTCTACTTCTTTTCTGTGTAGGTTCTTACCATCAGATAGAGTGTTGAACAGAGTACTTCAGAATAGGCAGACAGTATTTTGAGATGGGATCCGGTTTGGCCCGTACGAAACCGAGGGATATCTGCCATCATTGGCCAGATGTATGATATAATAGGGTATGCAGGGACCTTACGTACAATGCAAGATTTACTGTACCACCAAAAGACATCCAGGAACCCCCCCACCACTATATGTTGTTGTTATATTGCTCAGTCTTGTTTGATTCCTTCAGAGCAGCATGTCATCCATGCAATCTGACATGTTACTTGTTGTTATGCAATGCTACAAGGTAGTAACCAAGCTACATACAGTGCAATAATTGTTTGGATAAACACCTAAGAGTGTGGTGTAGATATGTTTCTGCAGATCCATTGACAATCTCACATAACATTTTTATGAATGTTTATTCAATCGCTTTTATAACTCATGTTTCTCTTTTTCTCTTCCCTACACTCGTCAATGCTATAACTGACCCATATATATGGGGAACCAAGCTGTCCCTTGCTGGTAGCTGTATTTGACCATTTTATTGATAGCATCCTGTGTAAGCTAACCCAGTCTGTCAGCAAAGTCATGTTTACACAGAGAATTATAAAGGTGTCACCATGACTCTGCTTCAAGAGTCAACCCTAGTTATGTGTCTGGGAGAAGGGTCACTTTTATGCTGATCTATGTTTCATTTTTTTAAAGACGTGTTTTGAGCGTTTTAATCATCTATGTACAAAATTGATCCTCTTCCCTGGAAGTGCTTATTGTTTCATAATTTTTACAGAAATACTAATATTTACACAGGCCTTAATCGGTCATGGCTTATATCAAATTATTAATCACTCCATGTATTGATGGAAATAGAATATTACATTAGATATTGGTTATAAAATCAACTCTGTCAACAATGATTAGGATAGCACATGGCAGGGCTGATAAATGTTTGCTAACATCATAGGTTAGTAGACGTTGTATCAAGAAATACCTCTCGAATGCTATTATAGAGTTGAATATTGAGGTTGGCCTTCGCATTAAAGCAAATTAAAGGTGCCTTAAAGTAACACTTTAAGCAGCTTTATGTTCAGTTAAACTATGTATATGTCCTGAAAAGGTCACAACGCCATTTAACTGGCTTTAAGTGACATTGGATGGTATTCAAAGTGCTATTTTAAGCACATTCAATTAATTTAAATGCAAACAATCATAGGGTCTACCTGATGCTTGAATCCAGCACTGGCAAGTTACACTCCCAGTGTGTTTTTCAGAATCATGACTGCATCGATATACTGTGTGTGAAAAGTCAAACTGGCCACCGTATGGTAAATACATGAAGCGTTTATCCAGTTGTGACCGTACTTCTAGAAACAACATTACTAGTTGACATTGCAATCCAGGTGTATACGCATCAATCTTTAAGGCCAATCACTCAAAGCTTCTGGGATCCAATTGTTGTCCCCCTTCACCTTCACCTTTCCTCTCTTCACAAATCATGATCTCTCAAATTGTGTGCTAGAAACATTTTTTACTGCATACAACTGAGATCGGGCAACAAAATCAAGCATGTAGAAAGTAAGTGTAACTGACTGAAACCCTGACCCAATAGTAACCATTGTAGTCAGAACAAGACCAATATTCCTGAGACTAAATTATAATGACCAGGCAGCTGCTATATTTATGCCTGTGGTTTAGGGCCATATTCATAACACTCCTTTCCTTGGCCTAGACAGCACTCAGTGCTCCATAGATCTGATTCTCAAAACACCTGCTCAAAATTCAAATACAGCTCTTCATTGAATGATATACACAATAAGTACGTCAGCCCTTGGAGCATCTCCCCTTTTACATCATCAGAAAATGCATCGACCATTACTGTATCTACTGACAGGGTTTGTACTAGGTGCCATGTGGAACCTATTCACTCTATCAATCTACCACAGATCCCAAAAGGTGAGGATTGGGAAGCGTGATTTATATAATACAGAAGAAAATACATGCGGCTCTGTGGTAAACTGCCAGACACAAGTTGTTGTTTATACGCTGCATCGTTCAGGATCCACTTTTGTCGGGGAGATGCTAGGCCGGCATCCTGATGTCTACTATATGTACGAGCCTTTTCAACAGTACCCCTTTAATGTGAAAAACAAGCAGGAACATATAAATCAAGTTGGAGAGGAGTTCCTACGTGATGTTCTCCATTGTAACTCATCTCGTCTGATTGCAGATATTAAGGAATTCCATGTTAATGGCACAAAGAGGATCAAACATTGGGCCCCATTTGTGTATTGCTATAGAAACCAGATAGGGACAATGACAAAGCATTGTTCTTGTGCAGATACATGTGATCCTTATAATGTTGAAAATATCAAAGAACGATGCACTGCCAAACCATATGTAGTTACCAAGTTAGTCAGTCTGAAGAACTTCACCAGTTTGGTGACCTTGATGCAGGAAGATGTAAAGGTCATTCATCTCCTGCGGGATCCACGGGGTCAGCTCGAGTCTGTGCGACGGTTTGACCACAATCTAGATATTTACAGATATATGTCACTGGAACAAAGGGCAGACCATGTCTGTTCCAGCATCAGACAATCTCTTGAACTCTCCTTCTACCAAGCCAAACTTGATGCTAACTTTGCTGAGAATTACAGAATAGTTCGCTATGAAGACATATCCAAGGATGTACTTAACTACAAGCAGAAGCTGTATGATTTCATTGGATTAAAAGACAATGCTAAAGTGGCGCAGTGGCTGGAAGAGATGACAAAGCCAGATCACCTAAACAGCATGATGAATTTCCCCCGCAATGATAAGAGGTGGGTTCCTATGAGAAATGCCGATAACATTGCGTGGGCGTGGAGACAGAGGATTAAGTATGAGGATGTGGTTACTGTAGAGGCTGCATGTAAGGATGTGATGGAGGAACTGGGGTACGCACCAGCAACAAGCGAGGGACACTTACAGGACATGAACACCTCTCTGCTTCTCTCACTGAGGGACTCTAAGTTGTGGTTATAGGCAGGTCAAAAAGTCCAGTATGAACACAGTGGGTCAGACATCTACCATAACACCTTATGTTTAGGCCTTACTTGTGTATTAGTCGCTTGAAAGAATTGTGTGAATTGCTGAAAATTGCTAATATAGTACTGCACTTTATCATTAGTGTAAGCTACACTCTGACATTGTCCTTATTATATAAGCAGCACTGGCTATCTGCTTTGTTTACTAGCTGCAACTTATATGCAAGGTTGGGGTTATATCATATGAAGCAGTTAACCCTTTAAGGGCAATATAATTATCACCTGCCTGAATAAAAGAAAATTACGATCCCTAGTACCCATTTATTGGGTAAAGAAATTCAGAATTCATTGCTGGAATCAAAGTGACAATTCTGTGACTCTATCTCTCAAGTCATCAGTGTCATCTTGGTCAACATGATGCATGAATGTATCTTATATTTAAGTGCCAAGGCGATTGCACACTGCAGTACAGTAACTCTCCAGAAAGGGTTATCATGGCTAGTATTGCCTTAATGTAATGCCCCTGATGATTACACCAAATTCCAGTTGCTCTAAATGATTTTGGGGTAAACACATTCCAAAATTTGGAAGAAGATGCGATTAACATCTGTTATGCTTTTTTAGAGGTAGTTGTTATTATTGAGTTGTATTATCAATGTATAAATCAAGGGCTGTTTATAGATCAATTTCTATGTTTTGGGAGATGTCAGTTGTAACATAAATTAAAGTTGTTGTGGTGAAATGTTTTACAGCTATTTTCATGTTTATCTATATGATACATCTTAAATATATTCTGCCATGCAATATAACTATGGTCAGGCACACAATGAACTAGGGAATCGCTTTTTTTAACACTGTCACACGTAAAACTATATTTCGTTATCATGATGCACCAATGCAGTGCTTGCTGGTCAATCTGTAGGGGGCGTCTATCAATATTTTAGATGTAGATTCATTCATATTTATTTGAGAGAATTTATAGCAATCTTATAAGGAATATAACCTATAAAATTATAGACAATTTGTCTAATGGAGTAGCCTATGTTAAAAATAACATCTTTCAAATGTGTCTTCTTCAACAGGCAAAAGCAGTCACCTCTTCATTGTACAGGAGCATCCAGTGCCTTTACCCTAGCCCCCTTTGTTAGTCACAATCCACTGAGCAGGATAAATACCAATCATCTCAGTGACTTCAATCTGTTCCAGCATTAAAACCTCCCACCTATTTAGCAACATCCTGCACTCACTTTTCTTATTAGTCACCTCCATATTGTGACTGTATCGGCCTGACCCCATGACCCCGTCCCAGAATCCTCAGGTTGTCCTTGACCCCGAAATAGGTCAAGGTCAGGGTCAGGGGTCACTGCGGTTCAGGCTGAGTGCCTTCATTAAGCAATTAATGGCCGTCTAGTGCTTTAATGTACCATTCCCTTTGTAGGCATGATGCATGAATGCAGTCTTGGCAAGTGTGATTGCAAGGAATGCATCAAACATTTAAGCATTATGCAAACCCTATGGCTTTTATCGCAATCCTGAAGTGATGCATCAATGCGGTCCTGTCAATCACACTAGTTAGGGCTATATTTATGTATCCTGATTCCAAAGGGCATTACATATTAAAGCACTAGGCGGCCCTTAAAGGGTTAAGGCAATTGAGCAATTTCACGAGAGAGCACCCGCGCGCGGTGAGCGGCCCCCACGCGTCCCGTCACACCTCCTGCCCATGCAGCATGACCTCTCACCACGTCCACGTGACCCCTGACCCCTCAAGGTCAGGCTAAGGTCAGGTGAAGATATGGAAATGCCTGACCCCTGCGCCATGTTAACCATAGAGGGTGTTTCCTGCATAAGCTAATGCATCCTAGTGTGGGTGTGCTTGTTTAAATAACCCTTTAGGGATGGCATGTTGCTTTAAGGCGCCATGTTGATTGGTCGTCATTAGGCTCCTATGTAGGGCTGGACAAAAATTCCGTAAAACCGAAATTGTGCATCATGCCAGCCATTTGACAAAATATAAACCCTGTATTGTGTCGGATGGATGCATAGATGAAACCCTAATTAGCTTCTTGCCAACGCTGCATTGACATACAAGAAAAAGCATTCCTAGAGCAAATCTTAGTGTCCAGAGCACGAGAAATGGCTTAGGGTATTCGTAGTATATCTTGTGCCTCTTTTGGGCTCTGATGACTTCCTCAGATTTTCACCAGCTGCAAATGTTAAATTCCAAGGTGCTGCTTGGAGAGAAGTGTATTAAAGCATCAGGCTACCTCAACGGGTTAGTGTGGGGAGGGTTGGGTTGACCCTATAGAACCTGTGGCCAGCTAATGGAGGAGGCGGCAAGGGATGCTGGGTAATCTATGTAAATGAGGCCCTCTCCATGACAACAGGGAGATTTAGGGAGCTAATCATTATCACCCTGTCCCCCAGCCCCCTGGGTTTAAGTAGAGGAATGTGGCAAAGTGCTTGAAGGACGGCATGATGTCTTAATGTATCATTTATTTGGTTGTCGTGATGCATGAATGAGTTCCTGGCGAGTAACTCGCTAGTGCTGCATTCAAGCATCATGCCGACTCTATGAGGTTCAGACGTGCCAAAAAGGTCGGCATGATGCACCAATGCTGATAAATATCACCTTCAAGCGACATGTTGTTATTGTGCCCTCAATCATCAAGATACACAAATGCAAGGTGAGTAACTCGCCCGGACTGCATTCATGCATCATACTGACCCGATGGGGTTGATACACTACAGAGGTGTCGTCAGGATGTATGAATGCAGCCCTGGAGGGTAGATTTCCAAAGGTACATTCATGCATTATGCCAAAAAATGGTTTATTAATGCACTGTGCCGTCCCTAAATGGTTTAGGGCAGGAATGGGCGGAGGGTCGCACCCTGAATGTGTTATCTACATGGTACATTGATAAACATGATAAGCATTAGTCATGTGGGGCGATATCAACTTTGGCCAATTTCTGTGGTTAACATAAATAAGCTACAACCCCCTCCTGACTGTCCCACATGATTCAGACGTTTAGGTCCAAAGTGAATTAATAAGGTAAACGCAAATGGAAGGAATGCCATTTGCACCATAAGCCACCGCCTATATGCTTAATTTATTTTTATATTTTTCATACTAGTATGCGTCTTCCGTATTAAGTACAAAGATATGAAAAGAGTGAAGAATCTGGAATTGCTTTATCATTTGCCGAATTCCTTGTGTGTAGGTATTTAAGAAACACGTGTGTAACTTGTAGAACAAGTGTTTAGAATCTGATGGCGTTTTTCTGCAAGTGTTTAGATCTTATAAGTGTTGAGGATTTGAATGCCATTTAGATATCTGGTGTGTACAATTAGACGTCATTTTTACAGTGAAGGCAAGAACCTATATCTCCAAGCACAGTCTTGGTGGTATGGTGGGTAATTAGAAGAAGGGTCCGCCACTAGCAGTCCCCCATCTCCACTGAGCATCACATTCTGGCGAGAATACATGTATTAAAAGGTCACATATTTTGTTATTAGGCATCATAAAGTAAACCCCTGGTATCCAGAAATGGCAAATAAATTGATACAAAATAATACAGCCCTTTTAGGCAAAGTCCCCTATCTGCCTTGCACCATGATGGCTGCAGGACTGACCTACTGATCTACATAGCCACAGCAAAGTGGGAGGAGCAACATAGCACAGAGACAGGCACAGGTGGCCAGTGTAGTACTCAGAGTGACAGACCCTTCCTCGCTTACTCACCCCACCACTAAGGCTCTGCTTGGAGATGTAGGTCCCACCAGGAGGCCCACCTGTCACCCCCACCGGAAGTCAAGGGTCACTAAGAGGCTACTCCTTCCGGGTCAACACACAGATCCACTGTCTTAATCCCCCCTCTGACCCTTCCCATCATCCCCCATTACCCCTGCTAACACTTCCGGCCTTGGTACCCAGAGTTCCCCTGTGTCATTGCTGAGCTTCTCAAGGTCGTATCAAGGGCATCCTATATAATGCATGTAACAGGGTGAACTCTGGTAAAAGTGTACGACCTGACCCTTGTGGGGACTCCGACCATGTCTGCTAAAGACTGTCTGGGTCATATTAAAGGATGATAGAATGAGTAGGCTGTAGATACTGATGTAGATATTGATTTAGCTCTAAGTACACTGCTATTCCTAGGCTCCCTATACGACCAATCTCTCAGTCACTAGTGCCTTACCTCGTTAGTCATTTTTTGGCTCCCTATACAACCAACCTAGGTTAGTTATTATTGTTAGGTTGGTTAGTACTGACTTAGTCTTTTAATTTATAGGGGGAGCCACTGAGTGGTCATCACAGGTGGCCCAACTAGTGGTATACAAATACAACACGTGTCCTTTTGAGCTCTCTGGGGCTGCATTCATGCATCATGCAGATCTCACAGGACATGATGCTCAGATCCAACTCCCCTGCTGTTCTACATTGGAGCATCATGACATCTAATGAATTTGTTACCTGCGTGAGAAACTTGCCGGTTCTGCATTGGTATATCATGTTGAACCTTTGAGAGTGTATCAACCCCATAGGATCAACATAATGTTGGAATGCAGCCCTGGTGAGTTACTCGCCTGGGCTGCATTATTGCATCATGAAGACCAAGGGCATGATGCATCAATGCATTAAGTCCTCTGTAAAGGTTAAAGTGTGAAGGAGACCCGGATGTCCCAGCATCCTGGGGTCCATCAATCTCCTAGCAGATTCTCCCATGTGTTTCTACCGGCACTACTTCCTTCTCTGCCAAAAGGCGGCGGATTTCCCTGAAAACTTTCCTACGCCATGCTTTTAAAAGAGACATGTATATATACTTATGCCTAAATGTAAATATTTGAAGGAATGTATGAATAACAAATGATTAAGATATCAAAAATATTTTCACGGTCTAAATCGCATATTTTCTTGAGAACTATTTTTATGTAGTGATTCTGTCGTGTTCCACGGATAGGAAAGCAGACTAGTAGTACTGTTTTCATCCCTTTTTCCACAGAAGGGTTCTTGAAGTCCGTACATTTTGGCAGAGAGTTATTTGAGACTGTGCTGGGAGAGTGAGGGTGCATGTAATATTCAGTGTGTAGTACGTGCTAATGCCGCCAGATTTTTGTGGCAGGTTGAAATGGAGCGTGGCCGTCCCCTTTGAGTTATAGCAGTGTGTGGGCCTTTTCGCTGAAATTGGGTCCAGATTTTTTTGGTCCCCCCGTCAAGAGGGGTCCAAATTGTTTGTCCCCCGCCCCCTCCAAGGGGTCCAAATTTGGTTGGTCCCCCCTGCAAATCCACGAATCCCCCTGTTGTTAAAATATGACCACTCCCTAAGTAGAGCTACCGTGAATTTTCCCATAGAAGAAGTGGCTTCTATGTGAGTCAGGCTATGCTTTCAAGGGGTGCCACAGGCATTATTACCAGAAATCTGCAGCAATCCAATGACCTTTTTGAATTCATCAACTATTAAGTTTACAGAATAATCTGAGTTGATGCATGTTTGAACTACATTCCAACAATATCATTATCTTTCTGGGGTATCTTTAGGCATTTTGATTGATGAGGGACAATGCAAACCCATTGGAGAACACCTAATGAGACCCTCTTAGTATTATTTGCTCTTTGGTGATATGCCATCCTTAAATGGGGTTAACTTGTTCCCGGCGCCTCATCCATCATGTATCTGGTACCCGGTCGGTCAGAGTCAATGAAGCGTGACCGACTCCCACAGCCGGGAGTTACAATAATCTTCATGGTTGAATGAATACTGAGGTTTTGTTGTTTGCATGCATTAGAGCCTACTATGTAGGGGTGTGGCTGATACTGATTATACTATTACTACCATCATTAAATATGTATAGATCTGGTCAATTATATACTGCTGGAACCGCTCAAGCTCATATCGTATTAACGCATTGAGGGCAATGTACTGTGTTGATGGACTACCTCCATTCTTCTTCATGAAGTATGAATGCAGCCCTGCCAAGTTACTCATTAACTGAAAAAGTAAACTTGTTTTTTTGTCTTAGTGACTGTCATAAAATAAATGAGTCAAAATTTGTCTTGCCTATCTGGTTACCATCCCACAAGTAGAAAGTGGAGCTGGCAGATGTCGGGTTTGGGCTGGCACATGCCAAGTGGGTCTTTTATCTCCAGCTAGAAGACCCGCTTCCTTGTCACTCAGACAAGTTTATACCTTGTTTATTTCATGACAGTCACTTGGAAGAGTCTGGCGACAAGTTTACTTTTTTAGTGTACGTCCTGAATTTATGCATCATAAAACCACACAGGTTGCTACACTTCTAAAGGCATGATGCACCGATGCTGTGTCCGCAAGTTGCCCACTGGTGCTGCCTTGGTGCAGCAATATTTTAAAGAAAATGTACTTCTAGGCATTTTAGAGAGGTAGTAAAATTGCACTCAAATGAATCAATGGTGTACGAGATTAGGGACTGCCTGATCAGGCACTGCCTGACTTTCAAGTGAGAGTGCTCTTGGCGACAATGCCGCTGACTTCTCTGAGTGTGTAGTATATGGGAGCGTTGATGTCAGGTGCAATGGGATGAGATATTTGTTTGTATGTAGTAGTTATAGGACGTGTACCAATCTGTACCCGAAATACAGTGAAGGATCCTTATAGGCCCCTTCACTGTATACCCCTACAGATTGGTACTAGTCCTGTAACTACATTATGCCACTAGCTGTATACAGTAAACAAGAGGTGTAAAATGCTTTGTTCTCCGTGCCCGCTGTGGTATGATAAAAAATGTGACCCATTCGCATGAAAATGTCTCCTAAAGTCGCGGGGGGGTACCGGTGTTGTAAAAGCGCCTTAGATAGGTTAAGTATTTTGTGAATGTTTCCTATGTCGCCCATGATTTATCCATGGCTGCACAATTCTTTTAGTAGGCCTACATCTGGAAACACACACACACACACAACCACACAAATGCCTGACTGTCTCTGGCTGACGCCTCTTACATCTACTATCAGCCTATGTCAGTTGGATGCCGATCGTCTAGTCGTCTGCTCTGTCATCTGTTCTGATAGCGTCCATCAGAAAAGTGCGGCAAACTTCCCCTGACACTTTGGAATTGTGTCGCTGTCAGGAGACAAGGGATCGGTATCTATGATCCTTCACCATGCCGCGATACATGTGTCTGTTGGCATGTACTGCTCATCTTACTCCAGTGTTCTCTTTCTTTCTCTTCCTCTCTCTCTTTTTCTTCTCTCTTCTTCCTTTCTCTACCTTCCTCTTCCTTTCCCTTCCTACTTAGTTACTGATGGTTGTATCTTCTCGTTGGCTTTCCAAATGCCGTCTTTTATACTTGTCTCCTATTCTTTACATGTATGATCTGCCATTATATTTTCCTGTCTCTCTTCATATTCCTTTCCTTATGTTCCTTCCCAAATCTGTGTCCCTTGTGATAGTTTCCTCATTGCTTTCTAGCCTTAGCTTCTTTACACCATCTCTATAGGTACACATTAGTTACATTTATTTATCTCCTGTTTTCTTATTTTTTGATATTTTAATTTCCTTAGATTGTTTTCCCACGCATTTTACTGTACATACATTTTCTCCCATTTCCCTGTCTCACATCAGATTTCTTACATTGTCTTGCTTTCAATTTTCTTGGTCCTGCTTATCTTCTTTCCTATTTTCTTGTTTCTTGTTATAAACTCTCAATATCATTTCCCTTTCCTAGGGCTATAAGATGGCATTGTATTGATTTCTGTTTATATTTTCATTGGTTTTGACTTCTCTGCTTTTTATATTGTCCCACTACATAGCTCTACATACCTACTTCCTTGTCCAAGCTTTTATACCCCTTCTGCCTCATCCTTTCTATAACACACCACTGCCACCCCCCCCCCCCCCCACGGGCACCCCCACACACGTCTTCCAGCCTATCAGTGCATTGACATACTATCTCACAGATTAGCCCAGATCGACGTGTTTTGACGCTTGACGTAGCAGCTCTGACGTATAGGACGGCATGGCGGCGCCATCTTGACGGCACAGTTGTCATGGTAACACAGCGCTCGTCCTGACAGCTGGTATCAGACCCCGAGATGTACGAGTTCTCATGAGATTTAGCGAGAAACCGCAGCAGATGTCTGTGGCTCTTCTTCACACCCATCTACACCCCCCTGTCTTATACCCAGCCTCTCCCCCCAACCTAACTCTCGCTTATCCATGCAAGACCACTTTGCCTATCGAACCCCTCACTTGTCTTCCAACTGCCCAAGCCCCATCGGCCATCCACCCGTCAGCAATGGCTTAGTATCTAGGGTCTATGTCTTGAAAAAAGGGCCCATATATAAATGCCCGATTTCCCGAAATACTGAAAATACAGAAGTCTCCCGTTATTATCATATACACAGAGAAAAGAAAAGTTAAGGTTGCCTCCAGAATGACTCCCCTCTCTGGGGGAGCCCAGATCCTTATGTGATTCCCTTAGCTGAGTCACGAAATTATGTAACTCTCCCAGCATACTCCCTTAGGTCACCCAGGGAGTCACCTAGACTCCCTTATGCAGTCATTCTGGAGGCAACCTTGACTGCCTTTTAGGGGAGCCCTGTTCCTCATGTGACTCCCTTGGATGAGCCGATGAGTTATGTGATTTCCCTATGCGATTCCACTTTGGTGAGCAAGGGAGTGGCATAGGGTCCATTAGACAGGCCGGCCTCCCCTAAACACTGCTAAAGAAGAGCATCTTTCTGGAAGTGGACTGGCCTCTTACCAGCTCACATTCTCCTGAGTCCAGGTTGCCTAGGGGACCCTAGGTGAATCTCTGGCTGACCTGAGGGAGTTATCTGGGGGAATCATAGATAGCTCTCTGGATCATATGACTCCCCCAGGTGACTCCCTTATGTCGGCTAGAGAGTCACCTAGGCTCCCTTAGGCAACCTGGACCCTTCTAAACAGGTAAGTCATTCTGGACTCCCTTTTGACGCTGTTTCTTCGCTGTGTAAGGTAGATAGATATGACAGAGGCCACAAGTGACACCCCCCCCTCCCCATACTGGGCTGTCACTCTGTCTACCAGGCTGTCTACCCATCACTCTCTTCCTCAGATGTCCCAATGACCTGCTGCCATCTTGCACCAACATATCGCCCCCATCCAGATACCAATCAGCAGTTATGGCATGATGGCAAAAAACCCGGATGAAGCCACTCCCATGATGCAAAGCGTGAGTTGACCCACAATGCATCTGTGATGATCGAGCGGCAGGGCTGATGGCCGATCGGCGAGCTAAGTGGCGATCAGGATCGGTGTAATCACGAGAGTTCACGCTACACTGGGCGGACCTCTGACTTACTCAGAATGTGTGTTTTGAAGGCAGGTGCTATTGGCCACATGCATACAGTGGGTCTACAGGGAAGCTGATAGTATAGATACATATAGTTGTAACTTTAAGGTTAAACAGCCACCTACTGTGAGTCAAATATTGTACTGCAGTCTTGGGGGTGAAGCTTAGCATTACTGCTTTGGAAGTGTTACTTTTTTCAAAAGATCTTTTCTCAAAATATAACAAATTCTAGCTCGAGCATACGTCAGAGTATATCAATCCTCAACTTATGCCAACAAAAGAAAAGGTCTGTTTCTGGTAACATGGTCGGTAGGTCGGATTTATTTATTTTTTAACTTTTTTTTTTAACATGAAAATACCAGCCGGCCGGTCTGAAAACCCAAAAATTGACAAAAATAAAAGGGTAAAAATACAGAAATTTCTTCAAAATTGCATAAAAAAACGTATATATTTAGAGTCAACCTAGTGAATATTCAATCACTTTAACGGTGTGTGGGACAGGGTGTCAGTACCTCTTGGCCGCAGTGCCTCGATCAACTTTGTAGTGCACACTTATCAAGGATTTTTCAATCCTTACCAGTTCTGCTCACTCTCTGTGTTCTCAAACAATACGGCTGGTTCTAATGTAAATTCACAGTGAGCAATGTTAGGATGGGCTTAAATGAAAGAGTAAAAAAAAAAAAAGTCAGTTATGCACTACGATTTAAGATGGATTATGAGGTGAGAACCTTCACTAGTCAATAGAAAAGAGGTGAATTGGTGAATTTGTGCACCATATCCCCACCTAGCATGTTAGTGTCTTTGCCTTCCCCAGTAAATCACACCTAACTGTCCCCTGTAGCGTCCTTCTTCCTCCCCTCCTGTCTCCCCTTTTCTCAGACCCAACAATTTGCGTTGTAACCGGAAACGCCCAGCTTGTCAGGCCAAAACACGGCACCGGCTGAAATGACTACCCTTAGGGGCAATAAACCATTTAAGGACGGCATGATGTTCAATGCCTTTTTCTGTCATGATGCATGAATGAAGCCGTCGTGAGTAACTCACCAGGGCTGCATTCAAGCATCATATTTACCAGACAGAGTTGAGATAGTCGCAAATTATTGGCATGATGCAGCATTGAAATGCTAGTGAGTTACTTGCCAGCATTGGGAAAAAGGTTCTTTACAGCAACATGCTATGAGTACAGGTTTAACCGATCTCAACCGCCAGTTGAGAATCCACAATTTACACCATAGTAATAATGATCTTTTCAGACCTTGGCACCAGCATCCGGGATCGATCCCTGATAGCCCTTCCCTCCCCCACAACCCTCACTCGGTTCTATCATCTTCAACCGCCAAACATGTTGAAGAACTGAGGGGTTTGATGTGTTGACGGAAAGGCCATAGTGAAGGACACAGGAGTCTTAGTGTATTCCTCGAAGGATCCATCAGCTCTTGTCTCAGTCTAACTTCTTTTGAAAAAAGAATATACAGCATTCACAGTCTATACGAAAACTTTTTCACCATGAAGGACATCCGGTCCTGCAGATGTCTTTTTGTTGCAGGCCCGGAATAGATTTTGCAGGCCCGGATACATTGGTGTACAATAAATTATAAAGCAAGTGGTTTTTTTCTGATAATTATATTGGATATGATTGCCTTGTATGTAACAATTATCTAAATCATTTTTATATGTAAATTACTGAAAAACATTACAGAAAATAAACTAGCTTTCTGTTTGGGCTGGAGAAACCTTAATAATGGTCCGATTTACAAGCCGTAAAAACTGAAATGTAGGCCAGGATCTCAAGCCGCCACTAGACACCTTTCTGCTGGACCGGCTGACATTTTGCCGGCTATAGCTGGTGTCCGGCAGGTTTTCGTTTAGACTGCATTCAAATGCACTGGCGCTTAAACATTTCGAGTCACTTTTGGTTAGTAAGACACAGGGCATTTCCGCTTAAAAGCGGTACCCACTGACTATTACTACACAGAAAACGGTCAAAGGGGAGTCATGGCTGCATTCAGATTGGCTCCCCCTCTAGGGGAACCCTGGCTAACTAAGGGAGTCACATGCCTCTCTGACTGACATAGTGTGAAGTCACCTTGGAGAGTCACACACATCCCTAGCTCACCTCAAGGAGTCACATAAAAGTCAGGGCTATCCTAGAAAAGGGAGTCATTCTGGACTCCTGTTTCTTTACTCTGTGTACTGGTAGCTCCCTACATAGAGACAGCATGATTGACAAGCGGTGATGGAGCTTGGTGGTGGTGGCTGGTGGTGACTTCTTGTGACTTGGTGTGCTGATTACTATGGTAGACAAGAAAAGTGCACCCTGTGTCAGCTTTTCTCGGCTGTGATTTCATCCTTCTGTCCTCAGGTTGTTATTTGTGCTTGTTAGTCACCATTGACGATGATAGCTATGGTTTGTAAAGATGATAGGTTGGCATGGGTTACCAAATTATTGAAGAGAAAACAGAAAGAATGCACAACAGTCCTCTTTATTTGATACGGTCAGTACTATGATGCAGTAGGAATCGTCCTCTGCGTCCTTCAACATTAAACCCCTCGATACAGGGTTCCTATCATCTAGGCCCCATTCCCACTAGGCTCTTTTAAGAGAGGTCTCGAAAACATGTTACTTTACACTACAAATGTGTCACAATAACGTCACAACATATACACCAAATTTCGCCAAAGCTTTCCCATAACATATTTCTAAGATAATACAATGGCCAACAGGTTGAGTTGAACCTTCTCCATACATCAACGTTGTTCTAAAACTAGGACTCTTTTCCTTGGACACTGTACCCAAATAGAAAAATGAAACAAACTCGTACCCGAAGTTGTAACCAGCATGTCTATGAGTCAATCAATAGATCAATAACCAATAATGAGTGTACTGCCTCTCAGGTCGGGGTGGGCTCTGATTTACTCCTCTCACGTTTTATAGGAAGAATTGATTGCTTAGCAATAAAAGGACAATACTAGACCTTTAAGGACTGCCTTGCGCTCTACTGCATGTGGTATGTCCTAGGCCTTCATGATGCATGACTCTAACTCCGGCGAGTAGACTCGCCTGTTTCATTTATGCATCATGCATCATGTGAATCCTTTGGAGAGTGGTTGGTGTGTTGTATAAATGCATCATTGGCGAATCACTCCCCAGGACTGTATGCATGTATGATTGCGATAGACGGTATGATGCATTAAAGCACTATGCGACCCGTAAAGGGCTATTCACCCCTACCACTCCCACCATCCCCCACACTCACATGGCATGCATGACTACTTGTGTGACGTCTTGATGAGGGGGTAGGGTGACAGGGGTGAGTGCCCAACACAACCCATAGTGAAGAAATAAAAGTACTGTGATTCAGGTCTGTAAGCTGGTGCTGCCACCTAGTGAGTGGAACGAGTGGTATGTTCAAGAGAATCAATTTGCGTTGTTCCTGCACAGGGCAGCTTCTATACCTCTACGGTTGGTGTCTCATTCAAGGCCCCCCCCCCCATGTACGTACCCCTACGCTCTAGACCCTACTCCTCTTCCATACCCCTCTTTTCTCCTTACCCTATTCATTGGTGCCCATGCTACGCTAGACTGTGTGTAATAAACGATACTTTGTCCCTTATAATACTGTTATATTATTAAGTAAAGAACCAAAGTCGACACAGTTGGGATCAAGTGTACAGGTTGCGAATTAAAGGTTTGTTCAGGAACCTAGACAGGCAAAGCTATATCAGTGCGAACTCCCTATAGAGTTTGGAGCGGGTCAGTAGGCTTGTAGCCGATACGATCGCAGGGCCTCTGTCCAAGCGTGGATCCAGAGTGACCAACGAGTCCTATCGGATGCACACAAGCAGACCTGAAGCCTATAGCGACCTCTGTCCATACCCCAAGCCCGGGGCAGGTGCTGCCACCCGCCGTTGGGCTGAAGGATTCGGACGGAGTTCGCAACACAGCATCCAACAGAACCCGCCATATAAACCCCGTATAACCCTAGCCCCTACATTGTGTTACCCCATGCTATCTTTATCTGGTTGTTCCTTATCTGCCTATCCATGTGCCTCTCTACATACTTTTCTCCATAACCGTATCCCCCTTTCCTTGACTACTTGTCTGCCTTTCTTACCTCCTTTGTTTCAGCGTCCCTCATTTACCAAAAATATAGTATCACTTTCCTCAATTGTATTGCACCTGGACTTGGAATCTGGCCTGTAGCACCGTACATTCAGTCACCCTGGAGCTGTACTGTCTGTGTACCGCCTCCCACCCCCTCACCCCACGTACTGCTGTGTACACACTGTCTCTGCCTGATCCGCCATCTTACAGGATCAACCTGCCCGATCCAACCAGATTAACCCTTCAAGGGTTGCATAGTGCTTTAATGTGCTTTGGGCTTCGTCATCATGATGCATGAATGCAGCCTTTGTGAGTAACTTGCCAGGGCTATATTCAAGCATCATGCCAACTCAAGCAGCAGCACTGCCGAGTTATTCGCTGCGGCTTTATTGGTGTTTTATGCCATCACTAAAGAGTAAGCGACGCATAGTGCTTTATTCTGCTGTGCGCTTTTTCGTCATGATGCATGAATGCAGCCCCAGCGAGTACCTCCCCATGGCTACATTAATACATAATGCCGACTCTAAGGGTCGGCATGATGCACCAATGCAGCTATGGTGAGTTACTCGCGGGGGCTGCATTGGTGTGTCATAGTGCTTTAATGTGCTTTACTCTTTGTCATCATGACACAGAAATGCAGGCCCGATGAGTACTCGTTGAAGACTGCACTGTTGCATCATGCCAACCCTTGAGGGTTGATAGGCCTACTCAAGTTTGGTATGATTCTGGTTTTTGTCTGACAAGAGCTGCATTAGTGCATCACAACAATAAATGTCAGAGTACATTAAAGTACTACCCAGTAAACACCCTACATAGTTCCAACGTAGCTCAGAGGTTTCTCTAGGTAGATGTCCAACCAAAAAGTTTGAGATTGGTAATTTTGGAAGGTTTGTAGACGTCAAAACGTTAAGGTTTATTTTCGTTCAACAGATGTAGATGTCTGATTTAAGTTGTTCTACCTCATTCAGACGTAAAAATTCTGCCTAGATCTATGTTAAAAGATGTAACTTTTCAACTTCGTTTGGGTAGATGACTTTTCCGTGTCACACTAGGTGGCAGCACTATCAATTATGGAGAGAATATTACAGCTTTTTAACAAATTTACCACATTCAAGCAGTAAATTCTCATTAATTATGAATTCAATATCATGCAAATAAACCGTATTCAATAGTACATTTATATATAAAGGACAGGTGATCAAAGTATTGTGCATGAATAGGTGCTTTGAGGCACTTTACTGTGAGGACACCACATTGGTGGTAATGGGAGAAATACAAAGCCTCTCTGCAGCCAAAACTTATCAACAGATCTATACTGTCAGGCTGTTCAATTGAACTACAAGAATATACTATGTAGAATGAGATGAGATTGAAAATTAAAGCAGTTACTTTGTAAGAATATTGTTTGTAAATGTAAATTTGTCTGCAATATATTAGAAGTCTTTGTCTGAGTCCCACTATGTAGAATTATATGTAATGTGTTAAACATAGATTCACGTCTTCAGGAGCTACGTAAATCAGACCTGCAGGTTTGAGATTGGTAAATAAACCTTAATGTTTTGACGTTAATAAACCTACTAAAATTACGTAGTTCAGACCAAAATTCAACGTAGATTTACGTCTGACCAACGTCGTTATGTTAACTGGGTATGCGGCCCTTAAAGTGTTAAGGCCGAGATAAACCGCCTGCAGATCAAAGACACCACAACACCGGCTGAACACACACACCCTACCCGATACAACCACGCCTACCTCACCACCAGACCACCAGGGGGCGTATGGGGTGCCCCTGGCGGAGGTAGGTTCTGAATCTGGGCAGACAGGGAAAGTAGTTTGTTGCTGATAGAATTGTAGGTGAGAGAATTATTGCAGTGGGGATTGGGAAAGGGATTTAAAGGTGAGATGAAATGCTTGTCTAAATATTGACATATGAGTGTACATTTAATTAGACTTGGTGTGATGGTACCACCCATGATTGTATGGGCGCTGCTATCTTTATCCACTCAGGGTACTGTGTGTATTTATTGAGTCAAGACTAAGCATCTGCATGGGAACTGACGTCTATGGTAGAGATTTAAACTCCGCAGAGAGGATTTCTGATCACCTCTCTGCTGTAGAATGGTGGGGGTTTTAGTTTCTACGGCTTTGGTTTATATGTCATACAGAGCAAGGTTCGATTGATAACATAAAGGGCTATATTGAACCGCAAGTAAGTAGTTTATCGAACAGGGGGTTTCAACTCAGCTCAACCTACTTTGAGTGATAATAATATAATATATCAAAATCCACAGTATCTATTATGTCTTTATATATATACTTACCTTTTTGGCACTGTTGTAACATAGTTTCTGTTGCATTACTGCATAATTATACTGATGTGTTTTCAAAGTCATACAGGTCATAGGAGGACATATTAGGTCTAATTGCTCAAGGATCTTGGAAATAAATCTGGCCACTCCTCTAAATACGGGATCTACCTCCATGGGACAAATGCCACGGGGATACTACACCCTCAGAAAAGTGAGAGTCATTGTCGCTAAAACTACCCTAACCTGAGAGTCGGGCAGTGCCTGACCCTCAGGTGAGAGTAGTTTTAGCGACAATGACTCTCACTTTTCTGTGTGTGTACAGTAGTCAGACTGAGTGGAAACATCGTTCATATTATGCCATTTGTCATTTTCATTTCACACCATACTTTACCCATAGGCACCAAGACATCACTCTCAGTCCTGGAAAGTTATGGCTGAGTCTGCGGGGTGTGGGAAACCTGCCAGCCATCCACAGCCATCCTGCTAGGTGCTCTAACAGAAAGGACACTCCCCACACCTCACTGACAGTCTAAATGCTCCAGAGCTTAGTCAGTTGTGGCTAACAACTAGGGACACTAGGGATTAACTTAGTTACCTTAGTGGCTTTAAAAGACGAAGGGGTCTCAAATAAGTATAGGTCTTGAAAAGGTGCGGGGTAAATGGTACCATCAACAATTCATGAGCATGGGTGCGCAATATATATTCAAGCCACTAAGGTCGTCCTTTATTTTGGCTCCCTATATGCCTAATTATGACATTTTGATACTGTTACCTTTCAAGATATTTATTTAGTAAAGAGCAATACAAATATAGTGTAACTAAATTTTATCAACCTACCAACCTTAGTTTGTTTCATTTCTCTGAGAATTAGGGCTTGTCTTTTTGGCTAAGGCATTAATATAAGTTGTTTTGTCCTAGTCATTTTTGAATAGTGGTTCGTCATTTTGATATATACATGATGAATACTTTAAGACGTCCCATTATTATTGAACATGCTGTTCTCATGCTTGCGCTAGCGTTTAGGCAAATTGATCTCCAAAACTAATGTGGGATGGCCACTACTGACTAACCGCTTAAACATACAGCTTATCAGTGCAGCTCCATTCCGAGGGTTGGACACCAGTATGTAACAAATACCATCACCTCAGGCTAAGACTCGGGCAGGAGAATGAATCCCCCACACCTCCGAGCTCACCTCGCAGACACAGAGTCTTAGTGATGGATACAGAAACAATGAAGATGTATACGACTGTTTGTTCAGGCGCTTCTGCTGCCACGAGGCAATGTTGTATGAGAGGCAAGATGGTGGTGGCCATAACTGGAGGTGGGGACCCTGCAGCACTGCAGACACTTAGTGAGGGACACGTCATTTATTACTCGCTGGGGGTAACAAAGGTACCCTTTACTACCGCCCCCTTCTTACCAATCTGGGAGCCTCATATGCCCTCCAAATATGTTCTGATTTTGAGAAATGCCCCGAAAAATGAAATGTAAATGAAAATGAAATGTATACGGTTTTGACCCCCCCTACTTTAATGTACTTGTAATGCCCCCCCCCCCTCCCCATCATGAGCATACATGGTCAATAAATTCCCAAAGAGTGACAGGATGCATTATGCCGACAAAGGGCAAAACATATTAAAGCAGCCCTTAAAGGATTAAAACCACGTGATAAATGTGTTCAGCAAAGCATCTGAAGCCGAACCCCACCGCAGCTATGTGCAGCCTGATGCTGAGTCCTTTAAGGGGCGCACACTGCTTTAATTCATCATGCCCTATCCAAGGATTCTATATGCTTCTTGCCCTAGCTGCATCGTCATCCTGCATCCATGCAGCCGTCGTAATAAACTTGCCGGTGCTGCATTTTTGGATTACATCTACCCTACACATAGCAGTTATACACCCCTGGAGGGTAGTCATGATGTATGAATGCAGCCATGGAGAATTACTCACCAGAGGTGCTTGCATGCATTAAATTCCCAGTATAAGCCAGCCATGTTGGTAAGATACTTTCCAGCATAGTGAACTTATTTCTTTAAGACACCACGCGACCCTCAAAGCGTTAATCAATCTCAGCTGCCAGTTGAGAATAAACAAATTGCATCATGACGTCAAAGGGCATGGCAGATTAAAGCACTATGTGACCCTGGATCTCTCCACAACTATGTCCACCCTAGTACTAGCATCCCTCTGACAGACAGGGGCAGACAGGGGCAGGGTCAGCTGGGGAATTTTAATTACAATTACATGTCAGCACAGAAAACAGATGAGGATGGGTGGGAATAGAGTAGGGAAAGATTACAGTACTAACCTTGCAGGGGCCAGTGAATGCCTTAAAGAATGGCCTATGAAGTGTGTGTGAGGAACTATTGGCCAATGCGTTGGTGTACTATGCCAATGTGTAGATTTGCGAGATGGGAAAATACAGCACTGGCGAGTTACTCACCAGCACTGCATTCACATCATGAAGACAGAAGAGGAGGTTGTATCAAGCTATTACCTAAAGGGCTAGAATTTGAACTTGTGGTTGAGCGGGGCTCGAAATGGCTCAGCAGAGGTTTGTAAAAGAACATGCAGGGTGCATTGTGCAACCAATTGTTTATACTTTGATGGACGCATTGGCTTCTCATCCAAGAATGCTGTGGCTTGTTGATCTATAGATTTCTTAAACTGTAATTATGATACAAATATTTTGAGTGACCTGAGGGTTTTCAAAGCAAGTGCCTAAAAATACATCATGTCTCATTCAAGTCTTCCCCCATGTGCGTACCCCTCTGTTCTAGGTCCTACTCTTCGCCCTCTTTTCTCCTTACCCTCTCCATGGGTACCAATCTTATGCTAGACTGTCTCACCCCATGTGTTCTCTATCTGTCTGTTCCTCATCTGCCTATTCGTGTATCTCTCTACCCACTTTTCTCCATATCCATACCTGTGACCCCCTTTCCTGGACTACCTGTCTGCCTTTCTTTCTTTCTTCCTTTCTTTCTTACCTCCTTTGTTTCAGCATCCCTCCCAGTATCATTTACCAAAAATATAGTATCACTTTCCTTAATAATATTGCACCTAGACTTGGCATCTGGCCTGTAGCACCGTACATTCAGTCACCCTGGAGCAGTGTACTGTCTGTGTACCGCCTCCCACCCCCTCACCCCGCATACCGCTGTGTACACACCATCTCTGCCTGATCCAGCATCTTACAGGATCAACCTGCCCGGTCCACCCAGATTAACCCTTTTAGGGCCGCAGAGTGCTTTAATGTGCTTTGAGCTTTGTCATCATGATGCATGAATGCAGCCTTTGTTAGTAACTTGCCAGGGCTATATTCAAGCATCATGCCAACTCAAGCAGCAGCACTGCCGAGTTATTCGCTGCGGCTTTAATGGTGTTTAATGCCATCACTAAAGAGTAAGCGACGCATAGTGTTTTATTCTGGTGTGCGCTTTTTCGTCATGATGCATGAATGCAGCCCCAGCGAGTACCTCCCCATGGCTACATTAATACATAATGCCGACTCTAAGGGTCGGCATGATGCACCAATACAGCTACGGTGAGTTATTCGCGGGGGCTGCATTGGTGTGTCATAGTGCTTTAATGTCCTTTACTCTTTGTCATCATGATACAGAAATGCAGGCCCGATGAGTACTCGTAAGACTGCACTATTGCATCATGCGTACCCTTGAGTGTTGATACTCAGGTTTGGTATGATTCTGGTTTTTGTCTCACCAGAGCTGCATTAATGCATCACAACAATGAATGTCATAGTAAATTAGAGCACTATGCGTCCCTTAAAGGGTTAAGGCCCGGATGAACCGCCTCCAGATCAAAGACGCCACAACACCGGCTGAACACACACCCTACCCGATACAACCACGCCTACCTCACCACTAGACCACCAGGGGGCGTCTGGGGTGCCCCTGGCGGAGGTAGGGTCTGAATCTGCGCAGACAAGGAAAGTGGTTTGTCGTTGATAGAATAATAAGTGAGATGTGTAGGGATTTGGGGCAGGGGATTACAGGTGGAATAAGATGCTTGTGTAAATATTGACATATCTATACACCTACATCTATTTAGAGTTTGTGTGATGGTGGGAAATGATTCCATAGCCAGAGATGACACCACTTATTAAGATCAATTACGTCTCTGTATGGACATAACCAAGGTTACCCACTCGGAAGTATCATCTGTAAATGTTTGCAACTCTGTAGAGTCATGACCGAGCATCTGCTTGGGGAGTGACGTCTCTGGCGGAGATTTAAACTCTACAGAGATGACCTATGATCACTCCTCTGTTGTGTCCCCACAGCCCAGGAGTGGGCGTGTGGGGGGTCACTGACGCCCCCTGGAGAAATAATAGCAAAGTTATTTATATACTACTACTACACCTGGTGTATACACAATGTATTAATTATAGGAGTCCCCCCTCACCTGTATGACATCACTTCCTGTATACTGGTCAACTCCGGCCAACCCCCACTCATTTCCTCCTCTCTCACGGAAACTTCAAATATCATTCCAACCGTTTCTGTCAGAGAGAGAACATCTACTTTAATTTGGTCCCCGGACGCCCCAACCGCCACCGGGACCCCGACGGCTGGAATACATAGGAGAGCTCGCTACAAGCCTCTCCCCACCACACTCTGCGGTCACTCGCGTGCCGCAGGCTTTGTGATTTACCACAGGTGGATATACGGTCCACAATTACCGGGATGGACGAACGAGCAAGGAGGGCCGCAACCCGCCGCCGGCGGGCCGGCCTGGACAGCACCCACTCATCCGTGGCCGACACAGCGTCGACCCTGTCAGTATCCAACTACGACGAGCCCTCACAGGGAGGACCTGGGGGCTCCACGCTCGCCTTCTCCAGGGTGTCTGAGAGCTACGTCACCATTGACGAGATCACCAACGACTCAGAGATAGATTTCCCCGGCAGATCGCACGTCGGCTCGGACCGGTCAAGGTCACAGCCGGCACGCTCCAGGTCACGCCTGGAGGCCTCGACCCCACGCTCCAGATCGCAGGCCCAGTCCAGGAGCGCAGCGGCGCGCTCGGTGTCCAGGGCCTCATCTAGGTCAAACAGGTCGACAGGTGCAAGCTTGTCCAACACGAGGATTGATCAGGTAGAAGATGATCTGCAAGCATTAAGAGGTGATGTAAGGAGGATGACGGACAAGTTGGATCTGCTGGTGGGGCTGGGCCCCCAGCCCCGCCAACACAGCACCCCAGTGCGCCCCGACCCACTGGAGTACAACAGCGCCTTGGAGGACGACCCCCCCGCAGAGGACGACGAGCCACCGCCCAGGAGGAGGGCGACAGCACACCGGACAGGCAGGGATAGACGCCACTCCACGGTACCGCCCAGGCCGGGCAGGGTTGCCGTGGCTACGGCGTCCCCCCGCTCCTTCTCCGCCCACCGAGCTGGGCGGACAGACGCCAACATCGACCCGCCGCCTCACAGGCGGGGCACTCTCCCCCCACCACGCCAGCTGCGGTCAGCCCCCGGGATCGGGCAGTATATCGACCATGAGCTGCAAGGGGAGGAGTACAAGCACACCCATTCTGGTAGGAATAACCCGTTGTTTGATCCACTATGTGACCACCCCATATACAAGCCATACATGTATGTGAAACGCCATGGTTGCCACACACTCAAACAGCGCCTGGACATTAGGTCCAAGCTCACCAGGATGGAATACCTGGAGGCCACTATGGCCCTCCTAAACCACCCGGAGGCCTACGCCCCCGATGACCGCCCCTTTATAAGCAAGCACCTGGAGGAAGTCACACACGACTCAAAAGGGAGACAATGGGAGGATGTCATGTCATGGTCCCAACATGTGTGGGACTCCATAGAGAGGGACGACTACCAGTGGCACGAGTACCAGAAGATCCAGAATGACAGGGTCCTCCTGTGTCTCGCACCAACCAGTGGCCTCAAAGCCAAAACACCCAGAGCAGCAGAGGCGGCTAGCGCGGATGACAAGCAAGCCCTCTGCAGGGCGTTTAATTCACGCGCAGGCTGCCCCCTACCAGCACACCATGATAACCTACTCCACTACTGTGCATACTGTGACTCACTAAATAAGCAGTGTCACCACCCTATCACGGGTTGTGACAGAAAAGTTAGGGATATAAAAGGGGACTGGCCGCCAAACACCAACAGGAGGCCGCAGCAGCAAAACGACAGAGACCGATACCAGGACAAGGCGTCAAAAAACGCCTAGGCGGTGGTGTCGCGGTTCCCCAGGCGCCGCCACCGCCTCACAGCATCACAACAGCCCCTCCCACCCCGCCACGTGCAACGCAGACAACAGCACGTGGCCACCCGCAGTGTGTACAAACAAACGCACGTGGCAAGCTCACTAGCCACGCCCCCTTCTCACAATCTCTCGCGCCTCACGAGAAAGGTCGAGAGATCTACGAAGCCACGCAACGCCTCGCCCACAGCGAGAGCTCACACGAGATCCAGCATGGCGGACAGCAACACGAAGATGGAATCGAGACAACTAACAGATTCTCGATTCTGCAGGTTTATCGCGAAGGCAACGAAGAAAAAGCAAATAATATCGAGGATTACTTCAATACAGTGCAGCCCACACCTCCATGGAGGCGCAAAGAGGCCCAGCGTGCTCCCCCGGAGGCCGGGGACGGCCGGGCGTCCTCACCCTCAACGGCACCCGGACAATGCCATACCCGCCCGGCTGCAGGCGAGGTCAGCCCGGGCGCGCAACAACAACAAGGCGGTCTCCCGCCCCCTCACACGGCACCTCCCTCTCACACACACGGTATTGACTTCCCGGCAATACGCATTGTGTGTGAATCCAACAACAACGACCACATATACGACACCCACCCACGGGTCTTCAAACAACACAGACAACTCTTTTGGCCAGACATGAACGAGTCAGACGCCCCGCAGGAAATAGTGAGTATATACCAAGCTGTCAAAGCTACCGGGTTACCAAACTGCATGAAGGCCAAACTACCGGTACCTAGTGATCTGAATCTGGCGGCCTGGGGCAAATACTTAGCCGTCCAGACGGGAGGGGAGGAGCTATTAGACTTTTTAACCTACGGTTTCCCCTTAGGCTACCTAGGCCCCACCTCCAATGTCGACCTGGACAAAAACCACCCCAGTGCGGAGAGGTTCCCCAAGCATGTGGAGGAATTCCTACAAAAAGAGAAAGAGCATGGGTGCATGCTGGGTCCATCACACCAACCTCTCTTCAAGCAATGGTCACACTGTTCCCCCCTCATGTCCCGACCCAAGAGGGAGGGGAAGAGTAGGAGAATCATTACGGACATGACCTACCCCCATCAAACGTCGGTCAATGCATACATTGTTAAAAATTCGGTGTTCGGCCAACAGAAAGAACACAGCCTCCCCACTGTGGAGGCCTTTGTGGAGGACCTACAGGAGTTCGGCAGCGGGGCATACATGTGCAGCTTGGACGTCGCCAGGGCTTACAAGAACCTACGCGCATGCCCAATGTCGTGGCCCCTCCTGTGCCTAAAATGGAAAGAAAAGTACATGTGCGACATCTCATTACCATTTGGGTGCCGCACGTCAAGCCTTCACATGCGGAGGGTGGCCAGGGCCATTGTGGCCATACTGGACTCAGAAGGAATAAAAGGAAAAATGTACTTAGACGACCTCATTATTATATCCAAGAACAAACAGGAAGCATGGGCACACTACATCCGAGCAAAAGCCCTCTTCAAAGAGCTAGGCCTACCTGAGGCCGAGGACAAGGCCCAACCTCCCGCTCAAAGGGTTAAATGGCTGGGCATCAACATTGCAGCTGACATAATGGCGCTGTCAATCCCAGACGACAAGCTGTGCGAGGTAATAAGGAAAGTCACCCAGTTCAAGAAGAAGGCCACAGTAAACAAAAAACAGTTACAGTCGTTGATAGGATGTTTGGTCTTTGTGGGCAAATGCGTAGCCCCGGCAAGACTATTCATCTCACGGCTACTGGAGGCCCTGAGAGGCATGGAGGGGAAGAAAACACGTGTCACCAACCTCATGAAGCAGGACCTACAGTGGTTCGAAGAGTTCTGCGCCGAGTGGAACGGGGTATCCACCATACCCAAACCCATCCCCACAAGACAGTTCACAGTGGATGCCTGCCTCACAGGCATAGGCGGCTCAGATGGGGTAGTGGCATATGCGGCACAGGTGGCGCCGATGGAGGACCCAGTGGTCAACATATCTGAGCTGGAAGCCATCAATGTCCTCATTGCCCTACACTCCATGGTGTCAGAGGCAGACAGGGGCGGTCACATACATGTATGGTGCGACAATATGGCGGCGGTACAGGTCCTTCAGACCGGTAGAGGCAATAACCAAGTCATCCTGGAGGCCGCCAGGGGGGCATGGATGATACAAGCCCTCTACGACCTCCAGCTGTCATACAGCCATGTCCCAGGCAAGGAGAATGTGTTAGCTGACAGGCTCAGTAGGGCCCATATATCTAGAGAAGACAATCAAAAGGCCATGGAACTCATAAAGGTCCATGGACTCCATGTTGTGTCCCCATGTGTTTATGCCTTCGACATGACCCAATCCCCTATCCGTTGCAGATCCGGCCGTAGCCTCTCTTCTAGTGCAGGCAGCCCAGCGGCAGAGGGATTCAAGGGCCGTGGCCACATGGAGAGCCCACAAAGGGGCGACGGCGACATACTTGGCGTTCGCCAAGAGGACGGCGTTCAACCCACGCCGCCCGTCACACAGAATGATCTGCGCTTACATCGAGTATCTGGCGCTACATGTAAAATCACCAAGAACAATCTGCAACAACATCGCCCACGTCCGCCAATACATAAACCTGGTGGGTGGGAGCAGGTCAGGGATCTACCACGCAAGGGTAAAAAGGGCCCTGGAGGGAGTGAAAAGGTCCAAGAAACACCAACCAAAGCCCAAGAAGCCAATCGACGTGAGGTCCCTCAAGAAGGCTGTCAGACACATGCAGGAAATCCAGAAGGAACATGTGGTGGCGGCAGCAGTATGCATCATCTTCTTCGCGGCGTTGAGACAGTCGGAAATAGCACCAAGAACTGTGAAAGGATTCAACCCCGAGAGAAACCTGACCCGGGCAGACGTCTCTACCCACAGGAATTACGCGTCCATCCTGATAAAGGCCGGCAAGAACCTACAGCTGGCCGGTCAAACACGGGCAGTAACATTACCCAGAGTGAAGGGTTCAAACATGTGTCCAGTGAAGGCAGTGTAGACAATCCTCTCAAAGACTGTGACGACAGAACCAGACGACCCGTTCAGGGACGGGGAGCCGATCCCAGTGTCATACATAAACAAGATATGGAAGAAGGCCTTAAAAGCGATCTCAAAAGGCCACAAAGGCTGGACCCTTCACAGTGTGAGGAAGGCAGCCGCCACACAGGCTCACCAACACGGCTGTGATGAGATCAACATAAAACAGTTCGGAGGCTGGAGATCACAGGCTCACCAAGTATATATTGACACGAGGCGTCACAAAGTGTCGAGGGCCCTGGCTAAGGCCATTAAATGAACAAACATCATCAACATGGTATCAATCTAAAACTTTATAAAACCCAAATCGCCACCCACCCTATACAATCTATGGCAGTTTGGCACATGTAATTTCATTCAAATACCGTACACATAAATTGTCAAATGTCTACCGGTATATATAGTATTACATTTAAAGGTTATAATCAAATTAAGTTTAAAAATTAATAAACTTAATATATCCAAATCAACTGTTGTCTATTCATTTCGCGGGGTACGGTAGTGGTGTCCCCACAGCCCAGGAGTGGGCGTGTGGGGGGTCACTGACGCCCCCTGGAGAAATAATAGCAAAGTTATTTATATACTACTACTACACCTGGTGTATACACAATGTATTAATTATAGGAGTCCCCCCTCACCTGTATGACATCACTTCCTGTATACTGGTCAACTCCGGCCAACCCCCACTCATTTCCTCCTCTCTCACGGAAACTTCAAATATCATTCCAACCGTTTCTGTCAGAGAGAGAACATCTACTTTAATTCCCGCCCACCAACCCTTACAATTGTAACTTCAAAAAAAAAAAAAATAAAAAAAAATAAAAATAAAAAAAATATTATACATGTATTATCTAATATAACCCATGTTCACATATTCCACATGTAATTTCATTCAAATACCGTACACATAAATTGTCAAATGTCTACCGGTATATATAGTATTACATTTAAAGGTTATAATCAAATTAAGTTTAAAAATTAATAAACTTAATATATCCAAATCAACTGTTGTCTATTCATTTCGCGGGGTACGGTAGTGATAGAATCGTGGAAAGTTTGGTTTCCAAGGCGTCTGTTTATATAACATACAGAGCAAGGCATGGTTACAACATGGGAGACTAATGAAATGGTGTTTAAGAAGTACTGTAAAACCTTGCGTATAAGCCTAACTCGCGTATAAGCCGCACCCCAAGTTTGGTGCGATCCTCTAAGCCGCAGAGGCCATCTGAGAATTGTTAATTTGGTACTGTAGTATACTTATAAAAACTCTTGTATAAGCCGCACCCTCTATAGGCATGTTTGGTATCAAAAGAAGGCTGAGTCTGATTCGCGTGCAAGCCGCGGCTTTTACGCGAGGTTTTACGTTTATATATATATATATATATATATATATATATATATATATATATATATATATATATATATATATATACATATATATATATATATATATATATATATATATATATATATATATATATATATATATATAAATATATATATATATTGGATAGGCAGTTTTGACTCAGCACAACTTACTTTGAGAGATATACAACATACTAAACTATCGGGGACAGTTGTAAAATGTATTCTGACTGCACAGCAAATATATGTGTTCAGTGCCATACAGAGGACAAATACCAGGAGAAGACCACAGTAGTAAGCCAGAGTGGAACCATCTTGTGTAATATGCCATTTGTCATTTTCATTTCACAGCGTGCTTTAGCCATAGGCACCAAGACATAACTCCCAGTCTTAGAGAGTTATGGAAAAGTCTGCAGGGTGTGGGAAGTGTGCCAGCCATACTGTAAGGTGCTTTTACACAAAGGGCACTCCCACACCACACTGACACTCTTTATGCTGTAGAGCTTAGTCAGTAGTGGCTAACAACTTAGTCACTAGTGATTAACTTATTCAGTCTGTCTTTGGCTCCCTATATCCACAGTTACGGTCAGTTACTATTAGTACTGTCAGTTTTCTAAAGGTTTTTAATCAAGATAGATAAAAATGAACTGAGTAACACAGATTAAGTAAAATGTAAATGTAACTAAATGTTAGTCTTTTCACTTCTATGAATAAATGGGTTAGTCTTTTTGACAAAGGCATGAGTACTTCTTTGCCTTATTCATCTTTGAATATCATTTTTACTAATTCAGGCAGAATACCCTGATGACTAGATTAGCCTGCGTCAGCAAGAGCTCCTAGTACTACTCCGCCTCACGCCACCACCTACTTCCCCTCTCCGATGCTGCTCTAGATTACAGAAGAGGTCCTGTTTGTGTCTTTATCTAAATTCAGAGACTTGAGCAAGTCTACTCTATGACTAACATGGGATAGTCACTACTGACTACCCTCTCTAGCATACAGCTTATCAGTGCAGCTCCACCCCGAGGGTTAGACACCAGTATGTCACAAATACCATCACCTCAGGCTAAGACTCGGGCAGGAGAATGAATCCCCCACACCTCGAAGCTCACCTCGCAGACACAGAGTCTTAGTGATGGATACAGAAACAATGAAGATGTATACGGCTGTTTGTTCAGGCGCTTATGCTGCCACGAGGCAATGTGGTATGAGAGGCAAGATGGTGGTGGCCATAACTGAAGGTGGGGACCCCGCAGCACTGTAGACACTTAGTGAGCGACAGGTCATTTATTACTAGCTGGGGGGTACAAAGTAACTTTTTTTTCCTAATGCCCCGCTGCCTGCTTCTGTTCTGAATTTGAGAAATATCCCAACAAATAAAATTTATATGGTTTTGACCCACTTTTTATGCAGACTTATCTTGTTGTACCTCCAACCACCCCCCCCCCCCCCCACCCAATCCCCCAATATCCACTAAGCCCCTCCATGACTGGACCTCAGCTTTGCCCATCTATACTTTCTTTCCTGATATGTTTCTTTTATGATTACCTCAACCAGATTTATTTTGGGATTCACACAAATGTTCACACTATACTAGGTGCATCGCATACACTCACATTCTCACCAACATATCAAGGGCCATTGAATAACAATACCTAAAACTAATACTATGATATATGCCCACCGTGTTCAGCAGAGTATCCAGAGACTGCTAAATCGTACTGCAGCTATGTGCAGATTTCTGCTGAGTTGAAGTTGAAGTTGAAGTTGAAATTTCTTTTATTTAACCTGAATTATTACATTTAGCCTAGGGCATGTCTTACTAATAATCCAGTTAATAGTGAGACCTTTAAGGGGCGCACAATGATTTAATTCATCATACCCTAGCTTAATCCTCATCATGCATTCATGTAGCCCCAGTAATTGGACGCGGTGCTGCACACTTGCATGAGTGCAGCAAGTGTCCAATTACCAAGGCTACATTGGGTTTATGCACTCCAGAATGGTCAGCATGATGTATGAATGCAGCCTTCGCGAATTAATTGCAGAGATGCTCACATGCATCAAGTTCTCAGGAGAACCAGCAAAGCTGGTGAGATACTTGCCAACATAGTGAAAATGTTGCTTTAAGGCAACTCGCTGTCCTCAAAGCGTTAATCTCAGCTGCCAGTTGAGAATAAACAAATTGCATCATGACGACAAAGGGCATGGCAGATTAAAGCACTATGTGACCCAGGATCCCGCCACAACTATGTCCACCCTAGTACTAGCAGCCCCCTGACAGTCAAGGGCAGACAGGGGCAGGGTCAGCTGGGGAATTTTAATTACAATTACATGTCAGCACAGAAAACAGATGAGGATGGGTGGAAATAGAGTAGGGAAAGATTACAGTACTAACCCTGCAGGGGCCAGTGAATGCCTTAAAGAATGGCCTATGAAGTGTGTGTGAGGAACTATTGGCCAATGCGTTGGTGTACCATGGCAATGTGTAGGTTTGCGAGATGGGAAAATACAGCATTGGCGAGTTACTCACCAGCACTGCATACACATGATGAAGACAGAAGAGGAGAGTGTATCAAGCTATTACTTAAAGGGCTAGAATGTGAACTTGTTGTTGAGCGGGGCTCGAAATGGCACAGCAGAGGATGTAAAAGAGCATGCAGGGTGCATTGTGCAACCAATTGTTTATACTTTGATGAACGTATTGGCTTCTCATACAAGAATGCTGTGGCTTGTTGATCTATATATTTCTTAAACTGTAGTTAGGATACAAATATTTTGAGTGACCTGAGGGTTTCAAAGCAAATGCCTGAAAATACATCAGTGTTACGTATGAAAAAAAGGCATGGATAAAGGGTGTTTATAGATGTGGCCCCGTTTTACTAGATAGGCTCAGTTAACTTGAATGACATTATGTTCTGGCTTCAAAGCAAAGATTCACAAATGACCTGCAAAGGGCAACAGAGGTTATACAGGAGGTCATAGAGGTCGAATACCAAAGGTCAAGACCTTGCTGACAATGGATTGGCTGTCATTGGGTCACGTGGTATTTGTTGTAAATGGCACCAGGGGGCAGTAGTGATGGAATGAACGCTGGGGATTTGGGGGCAGGTTTAGAGCACATCAAGGATAGATTGTGTGTAATTGATCTGAAATGAGGGAGAATGCCTTGGGTATTCATATTATCATTAAGTAATAGTACAACCATAATATTTCATTTACATAAAATGCATGACCAACACAGTCAATGCATAAGTTTGCATGTTGATTAGAGAAGACAACATGTCAATCGCTTCAGGACAACATTACACTTTCCTTTTCGCAAATAGTGTCCATACCAGTGACCCCTCTGCTAGAGGCTTACACCTTTCAGTTGATCATCTTGTTGATCTCGTCCCCAATTCTGTAGCCAGAAAGGTCATACACAGATAAAGTTAAGCAGTTGGATTTGAGTCTAGACCAAGAATCTGCTAGAAGATGGGTAGGCTACATCTGCTGGAGACTGGAACCCCTAAGAAAGGCCTTCTGATCATAATGATCCACATTGTGAGTGTTTAGTCAGCTGTGATTGGCACTAGGTGGCGCTGTGTGCTCCCAGGGACATCTAAGAGCAGCTGGATACCTAATATAGGATGGTCTACAAACCTTAATACTGTATGGATGGAATGTTGTAAGTTCTTGGTTAGGAGCCGCGGCTGGTACACAAGTTTGATCGCTAGTGCACCTTTATAATATAACGCCATCAGCTTTATAGTATACTACAGTACTAAATTAGTGAATTTCAGCCTTTTTTTTCAGGCTCATAATATTTGCAGCTAATACACGAGTTAGGTTTATACACAATAATTTATGTTAGTACTTTGATGCACCATGGCTATCATCGCATCACTATAACCCTAGAGGGTGGATACATTCCTGTAGTGGGTCCTAGATGGGCTCACATGATGCACCAGAATATCACTGGTGAGTAACTCACCTGCCCTGTGTTTATACCTACGATAAAAGACTAATATGGAGTTCTGAAGTGTCATGCCATTCTTTGAGAGTTTGAAGAAAAGAGTTCCGGATATTCATTCTCAACTGTCCAGGTTTTTATATTTTGGAATCTAGTTGAAGAAAATAGTATCTCAGTGTGATATTATTATTGTGATGTCTGCATGTCTTAATAGCCTCGGACCCCCATCTATAGTCTATTTGTTTCCACCCAATGTAAGCTTATATCAGTTCTGTGATATAGGAAGTAGATATTGTTGTAATATATCACAGTAGCTCTCCACTAAATGCCTTTTGTAAAACCCTCTACATTACCACACCCATCTAATTCTGCATCATTGACACTGCTATGTTTGTTTGTAACTCTATATCATTGTATTGGATCATCATTACCACTCTGGGAGATTGTATCGGCCTAGTAGAGTCACCAGGATGTGTGAATGAAACAGTGTTTGTTAATTACTTGCCTGTTCTGGATGACCATTAAATGGCATGCATTAAAATGCTATGCAGTGCTTAAAGGTTTAAGATATAGAGTTGCAAAGAGGATTACGATAAGTATAATTCCCACAGTCACATCGCTATAATCCCTCAGTATCCTACTGTATTTCCAGTAATTTCTGCAGCAGAAGATTGCTTAGAAGGGCCTCTCTGCGCAGTTCGTGTAACCAGGAATCATTCTCGAAGCATATATTTAATGAAAACACAATTGACTTTAAATAAACACATTACCATCCTTGTAGCCCTTGTTCTAATTCCTTTATTATTTACCATACATCATCCACAGATAGATAAAGATGGTGGTATCCGTACAGAGAGGTAATAGACCATGAGGAATGGCTGTAACAGTCTGGAAAGACGCCAGTACCAGAAGACGTCTTTTCCAATCTGAGTCAGCATATGCCCACGTTTATAAACGGAGATACACCATAATAAACTAAGTTTATAAATGGGGATACACTCTAACAAACTAGGCATTTTGTTGATGTGGAAATATTAAAATACAGTATAATAACGATTGTATTCAATTAATCTTCAGAAATTAAGACCTGGGTGTTGAATATTTCCACAACAAATAACACCAAATAAACTCCACCTAAAGTGTAACAATCTCTCGTATATGAATGACTATACAATGACAGACTTAACAGTTAAAAACCTGGTAATTTCTTTGGGATTTAGCAGAAAATAAAAGTGTTTGAGTGGCTATGCCGAGGGGTCTGCAGAGACCGTGCACGGGACTCTGCTGTACCGGGGTCATGGGTGGGTAAGCACGGCGTCCAGTGTGGGTAGAGGTAGCCTAGTACGGGAGGAGCCATCTGAGCACGGGAGCCTTCTGAGAACGCGACAGCGCCATCCCTCCTCTTGCAACAGAATTTCCCACCACAACCCCTCAGTCTTTGAAGGGTGACACATTGCTTCAATGTGCAGTATACTACACATCATCAACGTATAGATTACAAAAGAGGGGTTTACAATAAGTATAATTCACGGAGTCACTTTGCTCTAATCCCTTTGGACTCTCCGTACATCGTCATGTATACCTAATCCTACCAAATCATATAGATCCCCAGCCTGCACAGCCACCACACCCTTTTAATAATAGCTTTTTTGCATATCTTCACGTCATAGAGCAAACCTAATCTGTACTTAAGGTCTACAATCCTTAACCCTTTAAGGATTGCATAAAATATAAATTTGTCCCAGCCTCTGCGAGTAACTCGCCAGTGCTGCATTGGAGAATCATGCCCCCCATTCAGGAGGGTCTCTATTCCATAGGGGCAGCATGATGCATCCCTGGCAAATTAATGACCATGGCTGTATGCATGTATCATGCCAACAACGATCATATTACATACCGTTGTTAAAGAGTTAAAAATGGCACTTTTTTCGCATGCCTTCACTCCATAGGGTGGAAGTGATTTGTACTTGAGGTCTCCAACCCCCGGTGGGTAGGTTACGTTTCACAGAGCACTCGACAAGGTAAGCCGGGGCATCAGGGGCATTGTACTTGTAGCTTTAGGTGTCACCAATGTAAATTCTACCCTGACATGCAACAAGTTCACACAAGTCCCCTGCACTGAATAACTGACACTTGGGCTTGAACCATAAAACCTTTGAATCAATTTGATTTGATATCAGAGAGAGAGAGAGAGAGAGAGAGAGAGAGAGAGAGAAGAGAGGGCACCATGCACGTAAGAGTATGAGGTTTATGAGGTACATATGTCAGATGTGACCTCTTATTGACACTTTGAAATAATAACAAAAAAATCATGAGATATAGAAGATATGAAAATAATTAATTTACACCATAGTCCTACCAACATGGTGGGTGAGGCTGTAGTGGGCGGGTATTAGAGAAGACAGCCTCTATTAGAACATGGTCTCAATCCGGCTTTATAAAAGTCCATCCATTACTAATCTATCACCCATAGGGGATACCGAAACTGATCACGGGGAGCACATTACAGCAATCTAATTCCATTCTGGGGCAAAGCAATGTGTCTACATTGCGAGTCAGACCCTTAAATTAGCACCAGTTATTACTGCTCGTATATTAGCTTGTATATTGGCTGTGAATATAAATTAATAATGGCCATAAATTATCAGTTGTTCCAAATTAGGACTAGTCACGAAATAGCGCTAGTTACGAATAAGGCAAACAACAATGATCTAGTTGTGAAGTCACAAAATGAAATGATGTATGATAAATTCAATATAGTTTGTTAGTCAGGCGTCAAGCCGACGACGGACCGGCGATCCTCTGCCAGCGGCCACATTTTGATCCGTTTACAAGGGGATAAAATTTATCCACTCTCAATCTGTAAGACGTTAGACTGTTGTGCTTTCCTATGTCAGATCTCTTTTACAATGCATTGATGAAAAAAGCCCCGTTTGTCTATATGTGCCAGAACAATGATTATGTTAAGAGAAGGGTTTGAACTTGGAACATTTGACTGCCATGCTACAATATCCCCTTATGCAGCAATTACACTTTAAAATAACCGTCCCCCATCAGTCGAATGTACCCAGAGTCAACTTGTCCTAACACCATTAAGCACCGACAGTGTGCCACACAAAAGTCCCAATTGAAAGGAAACATTCTGAGCATAAGGCAAATAGTATGGGGCGGTAAATATGCACAGCACATGGTGGTAGATTTAATTAATGACATGAGGTGGCTGGAGCCAGATGGAGTGGTTTGAATATCAATGGTGGGCTGGTGTTTGTAAACTGAGGAGCTGAGTAGATACTGTAGGGAGAAGGAAGGGCGGAGAAGGGGTAGAAATGGGGAATATCCATGCTTGGGTTTAATTCAATGATATTTGGGCATAGTTTCAACTCTTATTCATTATGGAAATTGGCATTTATTCTGAAAAAAATAAAGCTCAATACCATCAAATAACCTGATGCGGCTCTAACCTAGCAATAAGTGGTTACGGGTACCTGGAAAAGAGTATGCAGGGTCACGAGTATTACTCATCATGAGTCTGACCCTGTAAGGACAGCATCAAATAATCCACTGCAGATCGATGGAGGCATTACCCTTGAACGGCCCCATACTGGTTTAGTGCATAATGCTCTTACTCAGTCTCATCTCTATCAGCCATCTACAAACACATCTCTACCCTGGTTGCCTCCCACTCAGCTACAAACACTCCAGCATGATCATACAAAGATTACCTTTGTTTAAAAAAGTACATTTTCCCTGGAAATTTGAAACCTTTGTAACTTCTAAAAAGACCATCATCATCTTTTGCTTCACATCCATAATTAAAGGCACCTCATCCAAGTATTCCTGGATTTTTTTTGTCATTCTTCTTGTCTTAGTGCAATTTGTGCTTTTTCAATAAATAGGCCTACTTATTTTGTATGTCCTGCATTAAGCTCATGAGCTCTATTCATAAACATAGTTCATGACCTTATCACTAAAAACATCTTTAAATGATTGAACAAGGTATTCAGAACTCAATAGCATCACAGGGAAACTTTCATCTATAGTGGATGCCCCAAGGCCTCTTTTTTTCAACCTCTCTCTTTAACTGAATGAGGCCCCAGGGGAGGAGAAGGGCAGTGGGTGGGCTATAAAGAGAGTCTACAAGCTCCGCTGGTTCCCAAAGACACTTGTCAAACAAGATCCATCAGTTGTTGCCCTTTAAGGACCACATATTATTTTATCATGCTTTGTCCTAGTTAGTCCTAGGGCATCATGATGCACAAATGCAGCCCTGGGGAGTCTACTAGTCAGTGGGGCTTCACTCTAACATGATGACTCTGCAGAAGTATGCATGATGCATATATGCAGCACTCATTGTTGTTCACCAGGTCTGTATTCATTTGTCAGGACGACAATTAATGCAATAAAGTTATATGCAGCTGTTAAATGGCTAAAGGCAGGCGGGTTCGCTGATCCCCGACTCAGCGGAACCTAATTCCGGTAATGAGTGATATTAGGGGGAGCTCTGTCTTTTACAGTTCACAGGCAAATTACCCGGTAACAATTGACATCCGGGTCGCTAAGCAGAGCCCCGAGTCAGAGACAGGTAGGGGGCCGGGCCGGGAAATCACCAGTAATTGTAGTTCCACACTCGTGCAGATCGCATCACTGCCAATCTCTGTGGAAATCACTACGCACTTCTCTTGTTCACAAACAGAATAAAATAGTCCCCCTGCCGGCTACCTTTACCCCCTACTGCTAGCTTCCGGCAGCCTCAGGGCCACTCACAAAAGCTTGTCTACTTGAGAACACAATAGAAAAGTAAACAGAGGGAGACAAAAAAGGCCAGCATGGGTTGTTTGGGTAATGTTGCCACCGGTATAATGATAGCTGTGTAATTTGGAATTGATTGGTTAACACTTTAAGGACTGCATAGTGCATTAATAAATCATACCCTTAATCACATTGCTTAGATGCAGCCCCGGCAAGTAACTCACCAGGGCTGCAAGCACATACTGTCATAAAAGGGTTAAAACCAGACGTGCCACTAATTGTTAGTCAAGTACAAAAACAACTTGTGAAAGCGAAGAATCAATACAAAGAGAATTCTAAGTAATAGCCCCCATTGAATCAGCCTTTTCTAAAACTGGACGCATGGATTGACGCTGATGAAAAAAGCAATCCCTCTCACATGTGTCTCAATGGCAGAAAACTAAAAAATAATGACTTTTTATTTTGCTTGGTGATGGAATTCAATTAGGGATTTATTAAAATCAATGCCAGTCTGAGAATGTTTGCAGTGTTTTCAAGTCTTTTCATCCTCCTCTGAGCCCTTTTGTTTATTTTGAGAAGATGACAATGCAGTTTTGTGGTATTATTTTGACAACTCCAATTGGATCGAGATGTTTGTTGGGTGAATTTAATTAAGGAAGGCATGGTTTAAAACTGGTGGAATGTTAGGGAAAATTTCGATTTGCTGCCATTCTGAATCAGTAAGCAGTGTGTGTGTGGTGGGGGAGGGGGTGGCGAAAATGGGGGGTAGCAATAATAGCTGAGTAACTGATAGCCTATGACTAAAAGGACCAGACATAAAATCTATAAAGCACTGTGCTACCTGCACTTATCCCACATGCAATAATTAATGCACCGACTCATTTGAAAAGTACTCAGAATGTGACTTTTGATAAATACACGGGAACTAGTAAGAAGCATGAACTTTTCTCTTGCCCCTATTGCTCGTCTATTTGAAAATCAGCAGTGCCTTGTATAAACACTCTTTTGAGGTTGTATGCACTCTACATTGGATTTTCATCTGAAATTAGAAATAAAAGTCTATCCCAGTAAACATGAAACGTTATACAACACTTTATTAAGTTAGATTACGTTATATAACGTTTCTCCATTGCTCCTTACTATGGAAAACATATGGAAAACAAGATGTTACATCCATCCCTATTTAGCCTTAGTAAACCACACTATTACCCAGAATTTAAAAACAATTCTAACTATAATACAACAAGGTATTAGATTGAACCATGTAAAATGACCCTGGAGGTAATTTCTGCACATGACCTTCACATCCTACTCTGCTGCAGCCACCAATCACTCATTATTGAACATACATCACATGGTTTACTCCCCCTACATCCAGAGATCAGAGTCAGATGCTGCTCGACTAGCACCATTCCCTGTTCAGCTTTATGCCTCCCTACAATCTCACAACTACATTTTTACAGTGTCATCACGGACTGGGTATATGCTGGGAGAGCACCTCTGTGACTTCACAGAGTCACCCTTGACTCCTGTAATGATGGCTCAAATAAATAACCTTGAAATAACACCCCCTTTATTACCGAGGGCAGCAGTTGTTTGTCATGCAAATGATTTTATCTGGAGATTTTTTTAGGATCTGAAGATGCCCCACAATTTCCTTTTCCTATCACAATGAAACAATGCAAATGCGTTGAGTAAGTCAATGGTGCAGCATAATTCACACCTTTCTGTAGTGTGTCACTCCAACAAAGTCAGCATGATACATGAATGCAACCCTTGCAAGTTACTTGTCCGTACTGCAACATTTAGTGGTTAATGCGTTAGTTTTACCCAAAGAGAAATACCTTCTTTTTCAAAATAGCCACCTGTTAAAGGAGAATAGACGGTACACCCTCTGGTGAAAGGGAACTACTGTAAACATAGATATTTATACATGTATCGATTTTGTGAATTTCCCAAAAGTTCAATTTTACATGTAATTTGGCACTTCAATTTGATATCATTTAAATATTTGGTCTTTACATATTTTTGCAGATTGCTAAATTCTGGGGATAATATGTACAGCGTGTACATCTATTTTTACAGTACCCAGCTCCCACTAGGAGCTGGTCATCATGATGGAATCATAATGACTGAGGGCATGATACATACATGAATGCAGCCATGCCGATAGTTCTTTTGTCGCAGGGGAATCACTCTTTTTAGTGTGAACATGCTTATAGTTGGTAAAACTTGCAGTAGTTGCACAACTACTATGTTCATTTAAAGTGTTATGGTTATGGCTATATTTCCACGATCTGCACATAAATCAATGTTAACTTGGTAGGCGCCATCTGGTGAGAATGACGGTCAACAATACATATGTAAATATGGTTTCATCAGGGTGGCTGAGTTAGGATAATGGAACCCTAACATATAGAGAGTGTGCAGTATGGAAGTCAGATCCATGAATCGAAGCATTTAGCAATACCTGCATTCAGTGTAGATCTATACATTGGCTGATTATGAAGCCACAGTGTGCACAAAGGCCCTTCATGTCCACCTTTGTTGCAATATGCCTATTAATGGAGATTATTGTGTGACAGGCCATTGTGTGTACCGTACCCTATTGTGAAGACAATATAACCATTCATTATGCACAGGGATGAAGCATATATAATTCTCTCACATGTGGAGTAGGAGTTCTATCGTCATTCCTACACCAGACCATCGTCCCAGCCAGACTCAAATATAGTGAATAGTTATGGGGTGTACCATTTATCGTGACTGTGTCATCAGAGATGATTCTACACTGACTGGGCAGTCACGTTCATACAGCAGACCTGGGTCATATAGTCATTGGCGTGAAGGACTGTAGGTATGTACCAACAACTGATTTATCATGTAGAGTTTTTTGGTATGACAGTTGAGAGGTGGTAATAGCACCTTCTTTTCTGTACATTGAGATCTGTGTCCCTCCTGGAGTTTTTGGTGGGTTCTTATTTCATCATTTGCAGGGTTTGGTTTATCTGATGTGAGTGTGATTTGCCACCTAGAGATCTCACTAATGTTGGGATGTCATTGTCATCCAATTCATGATGATTATTGACATATAGTTGTATTTCAATATAATCATAGACTACATCTAAAACACTATTCATTGCCTTTATAAGGTGAGAAAAATAACCAAAATTATGGTTAACATCCCTACACTGAAGTAAGGCATGTACTTTAGTGTGACCAGATTTTCGATTACTCCTCATTTGCCATATGTAGACAGTCAGCATAAGCTCAGTATGTTATAGCTTATCAGCCAGCAATGATAATATTTAGAGATATCAGTATAACAGTAGCTCTGAAATTAAACCCCCACCAATGTATCAGTACAAATATGACTTTCTATCAAAATTATGGTAAAATTATTTCAGTTTCCTTAGATGTGTACAACTTCACAAGAGCACATCACGGTTTGTAACATGGAGTCTTTGGCCCAAGCTTTAAAATACTCAATCGTATACACATAGAAACAGCTATATAATTCATAATATATGTTGTCCATACCTTGGTTTACAGTGGATTTGAGTGTACAATTGCCACATAACCCGGGCCCTACATTGGGAGGATGTGAGTGTGTAAGGTGTTTAACTTATTGTTCTATGTATTGACTGAATTCGAATTAAAGAGGCTAAAAAATAAGATTTTGCCCCATTCACATTTGATAGCTATCAAAATACTGTAAATTTGAAAAAGACTGAAAGGGGCAAGAGTTAGTTTGTTTGTCTGTTTGTAGAGACAGCTTAGACAATTTCACCATTCACACAAAGTCAAATACTATGGAGGAGTATTAGTGATGGAAAACCTCCGCGGAGGTTTTCTAGCTTATACTCCATAGCCCGTGTTATTTCAGTAGCAAAAAGGATATTATATTGATAGAATAAAGGAAAACGAAATTAATGTAAAACGTAATCATTTCAGGTTGGGATTCGAACCTGCTATATGTGTGTATTAGTCTTTTTATACATAGAGGCACTAAGAATAGCAAATTGTGTGATCCTCTATGGAGCAGTTGATAGCATCGCAGGGTCAGAGCAGTGGATGACAGAGGTTCGAATCCCATGGACTTAATTTTGATGGGAAGGTAAAAAAACCTTTATGTACAGACCTAATACAAGAGACAGATATTTTGAAACAATAGGAGCCTTTAGCAACCATGTCAACATAATGCAGGTCTTAACCATTGCCACCATAAGTGCCTACGTCAGCGTTTATTGAGCTAAATTTGGTGTGTTAAAGGTCCCTAATAGGAGCTCAATAAACACAGACACAGACCATTATACGTGTATAGATGCCAATGGTAAAGACGACCTTTTCTTAAATCAACATGTGACATGGGCCCTAGTGACATGCGACATGGGGCTTAAAAAGTTAGTGCCAGGGGACATGGAAATATCTTAAAATTGACATGGAACATAAACATTATCAAGCGACATAAACATGTGAAATGGTCATTTCTTAAAATCGACATGCAACATGGGGACCCCCCCCCCCCATCTATATCCCCATTGTATTATGCTTATACACATGTAGTGTGAGGCAGCTATATGTAAGCCTTCCTCTGTGGCCACATAGGTAGAGCGATGGCATTGTAACCAAAACCTTTATTCATGCCTGGGTTTGAGTCCCAATAAGAGCAGAATTTTAAATAGAAAACAAATTCACAAAACCTCCTCAGGAGATTATGTGCAAAACCTCCGGACAGCACCCACAAAACCTCCGGACAGCACTCACAAAACCTCCGGACAGCACTTACAAGATCTCTGCTCAGGGGACGAGAAATGGTATATGGAAATAAACCTACAGTGAGAACAATAGCACAAACATCTGACCGGAGTATAACTGATGGAAGTCTGACCCGGGTGACAAAAGCTGAGGAAGCTAGTTTCTATCCCTGTATCCTATGCATTATCACCTTCACATTTCATTGCATCAACAACAGTAAAGTGGTAAAGTTCTTCGGACTGACTAATTTTCTGACTACATATGCGTTGATGCGAACGATTCTTTGACATCATTGATATCTTTAAGATAAATTCTCTCTGAACCACTACCATCAGTGATGATAATTATATTAAAGTGGCATAATCACCAAGCGTATCCTACTCACAGTTTCTGTACTGTTCTTGTCTACAATTAGACCTTAAGCCTTAGGACTTTTTTGGTACCGATGAAGTGTAGTAAACCAGACAATTTTTTTTGGATTTATATATGTCTATGGTACCCAAATCACTTTGCTTGACATCTGGGTTGCCCAGCTTAGCTTCAGAATCCTATGAGATGTACAGTGACTCACTCTTTTTTCATTTTCTCCCGGAGGCAGGGTATCAGTCTGTATACAAGTTAATATTTGAGATAAAAATCTAAAAATAGAACCGAATCTAAGCTCTTGCATAGCTGCTCATCTTAACATCTTTATATTGTAATTTCTTCATTTGCATATTAAGAATAATTATTAAAAAACCTTTTTTTTAATGAAATATTTCATGAAGTTTATGCTACATATTAAAAATCACACATTATATGCAGTCTTACCTATTCATGGTTACATTAAAATAGTTACCTATTATGTCATGTAAAGTAAACAGCACCTTTTAGCACTGACATAGTGTTTTTATCATATGACTGAGGCTATTTCTGTGATGACAAAAATATGCTGATATCTGTGTAGGTAATGCTATATTGTTCATCTAATCCTTTATAAGCAAAATTAGAATAAAATATTCAAGATAAATGAACCTAAGTCCATGTTTCTTATGTTGATATCCTCCCATGATAGTTTTCCTATATATGAATGCTAAATGATAACCCTAAATGTGATGATTCTAAAATCTCCCCATTGTGAACTAGGGACCCACCTGATGAAATAAAATGGGTATAGAATAACTTTGTTAAGAGCCTCCCATGATCACAATGGACATACTAGCCTGTGTGAGTGTTTTCTCCTGGGTGGGTTATCATGCATGTCTTTAAGCTAGATATAAAGAGTTGAGAGCGTTGAGAACACAAGTGAGGCTTCTCTTCTCTATGGGGCATCTTGTTTGTCTCTAGGTGGCTTGCCTTTATCAACTGTTTACCACATTGAGAACATTTCTGACATTCTCTCCTGTTCATGTCATTGTGTGTTGCTTTAAGCTACCTGCCATTGTATTTGTTTATAACATTGATAACATGTGTGAGTTTTTCCTTCTGTGTATGCCCTCTTGTGTTTCTTTAAGCTACTTGCCCATGTAAACGCTTAACCACATTGAGAACATGTACCGTAAAACCTCGCGTATAAGCCTAACTCTCGTATAAGCCGCACCCCGATTTTGGGGGCAATCCTATAAGCCCCAGAGGCCTTCTGAAAGGTCCCTGGTAAAAACTCACGTATAAGCCGCACTACCTACTTTAGCCCACGTCCATGAGCCACACTTGGAGTCAGAGTCCTCCCGGTGGTCCTGTGCGGCCTGCATCACCGTCAGTAAGGACAGCTTTCTTAACCTCCCCCCCCCACCCCCAAAGGAGTACAGGTATGTGGTGGTCACGCCCCCCCCCCCCCCCCGCATTGGCCAATTGTTACTGTAAGGATGCTAGCAGGGATTAGTGGTGATTTGCATTGTTTTAGGCATGAGGTGCGAATTAACACTGCACGCTCAGCTTTCTGCACACTGGGCCTCCTCCACCGCCCCCCCCCACAAGTAGTCAGCCACAGGTTGGGTAGGTAAATACTAAAGGCGACTTTGGAAATTATACTTTGGAAAAACTCTCGTATAAGCCGCACCCCGACCTTGGGTCGATCCTTTTAGCCGCACTGGCGATCTGATTCGCATACTAGCCGCGGCTTCTACGCGAGGTTTTACGGTATGGGGTTTCTCTCCTGTGTGTTATCATGTGTTGCTTTAAGGACTATATGATGCCTTTGTGTATCATAGCCCTGCTTGCCATGAAATCAGCCATGGCAGTAACTCCCCGGTGCTGCAGTCAAGCATCATCCCGACCATACAGGGTTGAGACAGTCCCAAAGGGCCAACAGGATGCATCAGTGCAGCACTGGCAAGTTACTCTTCAGGGCTGCATTCATGCATCATGACAACAATTTCATCTTTTAGCAACATGCTGTCCTTAACCCTTTGCCTGCTGGCCTTGAAACATGTCATTTGGGACTTAACCACCGGCCCTATGCCATGGAAATATGCAACTTTGCAACTATGCTCCCTGGGATAGTGGCTAAGGAGTGAAATAATTTATATTGGAGACAGAATTTACACCTTTTGGACAAGGGGACGTAGTATTAATGTTAAATATTTTTGGATTGATTCAAAAATTCTTATTTTTTGTTTCATAGCAGGAGCTGTAATTTAGTGGTATCAATGTTGCTGCCCTATTGCAGCAGCGGTTTTTCAAGGGTATTTTAGATGCTTCCCAGAGGCAGCAGCGGCCCTTAAAGGGTTAAAGGGTTAAGCAACCTGCCATTGTAAATTGTTTACAACATTGAGAACATGTGTGACCTTTCTCTCCTGTGTGTGTCACTAAGTGTCTCTTTCAGCTACTCCCAGAGATTAGGTAAAACTAGATAGCACCCAGTGACCTTGCTGGGTTTCATTGGAAATATGGCGATAAACAATTCTCAATCTATTACCATTATATTAGTAAAAAGGCCTGGTATGTTCACATTCATTGCCTAACCAAGAGGTTGGCATAGCCATATCCCTGAGAGGTGCTACCACCTAGTGGACAAATCATCAGCTCATCAGCTGGGACCTATGCTAAGACATAGGACTGCAGTGCTGCCAGTTGTAGCGGTGGCATATTGTGAATATATTCCATTTTTCTAAAGATTTTACAAGATTCTGAAGCTAAGCTGGGTGACTGACATGTCAAGCAAAGTTATTGGAGATCTATAGACAGATGTCAAGCCAAAAAAAGTTGTCTGGTTTAATACTTTTGATTGGTACTGAACCACCGTAGAAGATCAAATGGGCTCACGGTCTAAATGTTGTTAAGTGCAAGTGGTGAGAATGCCCCTTATAGTGTGCAGCATGGCATGTGAATCTGCTAACACACCATCACCTGCATTGTGTGCAGATACACAGCCTACACAGGCTACAACCCATTGTGCTTATGAGCCCACGTGACCTTCAACAGCTGAGAAACCTAGTGCCTATCCTTGTATTCCCTGTGTACCATCCATCGTCCGCGGGTCAGGGTTGGTATGATGCATGAATGCAGCCCGAGCTAACAACAAAAGTTCTATATATACGCTTTTGCAAACGTTTGCAAACCTTCTACAAACGTTAAATCCTGGTAATGTAAACGTTATTTTGTTAGCTGGGGCCCTGTTGAGTAGATTAAAACCCTCACCATGCGGTTTACTTCCCCTACATCCAGAGATCAGAGTCAGACGCTGCTCGTCCAGCACCATTTCCCGTTCAGCTTTATGCCCCCCTACACTCTCCTAACTGAGTTTTTATAGACTCATGATGAGCTGGGAATATGCTGGGAGAGCACCTGTGTGACCTCCCAGAGTCACCCCTGACTGCCAATGTGATAGCTGAACTATAGCCGTGAAATAATAACCAATTTCTTACCAAGGGCAGCAGTTGGTTGTAATGCCAATGATTTACTTTAAGGATCATTACTTTAAGGATCTAATGATACCTCCAAAGTTCATTCGTCAACATGATGGAGCATTAGATGCATTGGTGCATCATTCAGACACTTCTGGGATATATCATTCCTGTAGAGTTGTCATGATGCATGAATACAGCCGTCATAACTTACTTGTCTCGACTGCCATATTCAAAGGGTTTTGGGTGAGAATCCCCTTTTTTTTTCAAGATGATCACCTGTAAAAGAGAATTGGCAGTCCCATGCACACCCACTCTTGGATGCATAGAGAACTACCCAGCTCCCACTAGATGGCAGTGCCCTTGGTGAAGTCCCCAGATGGTTGTCTATGTCGTTGTTAGGGCAGGACAAGCCTCGTGGAGTGGCTACTAATTGAGCTTAATGGGCACCTGTGTCATTATGGCCCCAGCTAGGGGATGGCAGCCACACAACCAGAGTGCCCTCTTTAAACTTTATTGGTACCATTATTGGGGCGTGACCCTGAATATAAAAATTGCTAGGAAAAATGTGATTATCAACCTTATGGAAATGACCTTACCAAAAAGTAAAATGGGTCCTGAGTGCAGCCATTGGTTAAAATCTAAAAAAAAACAAGGTTCTGTCAATTGTTTAACTCTGACACATTCAAACCTTGACTAGACCAAAGCCCGAACCAAGGTATGTTAGCATATAGTCATTTAACCCTTTGAGGCACAATGGATTAATGCATCATGCCCTTGGTTATCATGATGCATGAATGCAACCCTGGCGAGAGTTCTTTTGTCAACAGCGACACTCACTTTTCTGAGTGTGAATATAATTATAGGTGGCGTTTTGAAACTAATTGCACAACTGCTATACACTGAACATGTTATGTTTATGGCCATATTTCCCCCTGGAATATCTACAATCTGCAAATATTCATGTATAAATGGTTGGCGCCATCTGTTGGGAATGAGATTCAACAATAAATATGTAAATATGGTTAATCAGGGTGACTGAATTAGGACAATGGAACCCAAACATATAGAGAGTTTGCATAGGGAATTCAGATCCATGAATCGGAGCACTTAGCAATACCTGAATTCTGTGTAGATCTATACATTGGCTGAACCCACAGTGTGCAAAAGGACCCTTCATGTCAGCCTTTGTTGCACTATGCCTACTTATGGAGTTGATTGTTTGACAACCCTTGTGAATACCTCACCCTATTGTGAAGGCAATAGATTAGTTTATTATGCACAGAAATGATGCATATAAAATTCTATCATATCTAGGGTAGGAGTTCTATCATTAACCCTTTGAGGATGGCATAATACCTTAATGCATTATGCCCTTGATCGTCATGAATGCAGCCCATGTGAGTAATTTGCCACTGTTGCATTCAAGGATCATGCCAACCATATGGAATTCAGACACTCCCGAAGGATCAGCATGATGCACCAATGCAGTCCGGGGGAGTTATGGTGACAAATGTCTTTTTTTTGCAACATCCATCTGTAAAGGTATAATGCATGATCCCAACCCTAGTCAAAGGTCATCAGGTCAGCTATTTATGCACCTATTGTATCATCAATTCACTGGAATATTTACTTAATTCATATGCACTGTATACTGGACTAATGTAGGATGAACAGCAGGGGCCATGGACACTTTGTTGCTATTCATCCATACAACTTAGATAGATTCAGCTCAATGAGGCGGCACTGTTATTCTAATATAGTGAATAGTTTCTCGGGTGTACCATTTATTGTGAGTGCAACATCAAAGGTGTGTCTAGACTGGCAGGTATGTTCAGTAATGTTAACCCTTTAAAGACACACATGGCTAAAAGATTCTTTTGACCATCATGATGCACCAATGCAGCCCCGGCTTTGCACCAATGAAGCTTATTGGTGCAACATGCTGACCATTTTGGAGTGTCTCAACCCCTTAAGGTCAGAATGGCCTTATTCACCAGGGCTGCATTCATGCATCATGACAACTAAGGGCATGATGCATTAAGGCATGATGCTGTCCTTAAAAGGTTAAGGTTGGAGCTTGGTGGGTGACAACCCATTGTATGAACTGTACCCTATTGTGAAGACAATATAACCATTTATTATGCACAGGAATGAGGCATATATATAATTCTCTTACATGTGGGGTAGGAGTTCTATCGTCATTCCTGCACCAGACCATCATCCCGACCAGAGTCAAATATAGTGAATAGTTCTGGGATGAACCATTTAGGGTGACTGTGTCATCAGAGGGGAGTCTACAGTGACTGCCAGTAGTAGTAATACAGAGGATGTGGATCATATAGTCATTGCCGTGGAGGCCTGTAGGTATGTACTTACAACTGATTTATCTTGTAGATTTAAAAGTTTTGGTTTGACAGTTGAGAGGTAGTAATAGCACCTTCTCTTCTGTACATTGAGATCTGTGTCTCTCTTGAAGTTCTTGGTGGGTTTTTATTTCATCATTTGCAGGGCTTGGTTTATCTGATGTAAGTGTGATTTACCACCCAGAGATCTCACTGATGTTGGGATGTCATTGACATCCAATTTATGTTAGTGAATATTATTGACATATAGCTGTTGATATACTAATGTATTGCAATATAATATTTAAACTCTCAAGTACATCAAAGACACTGTTAAGCACCAACACAGATCCAGCTAGTAAATTACTAATAAGGTAAGAAAAATAACCCAAATAATGGTTAACATCCCTACACTGTTGTAAGGCATGTTCTTAAGGTGACCAGAATTTCAATTACTCCTCATCTGCCATATGTAGACAGTCAGCATAAGTTTAGTATATTATAGCGTATCAGCCAGCACAGATAATATTTAGAGATATCAGTATAACAGAAGGTCTGAAATTAAACCCCCACCAATGTTTCAGTACAAATATGACTTTCTATCAAACTTATGGTAAAAATGATTTCAGTGTCCTTAGATGTGTATAACTTCATAAGAGCACATTACAGTTTGTAACATGGAGTCATTGGCCCAAGCTTTAAAATACTCAATCGTATACACATAGAAACAGCTATATGATTCACAATATATGTTGTTCATACCTTGGTTTACAGTTGATTGGTGCGTACAATTGCCACTTAACCTGGGCCCTACATTGGAAGGATGTGAGTGTGTAAGGCGTTTAACTTATTATTCTATGTTTTGTACGGTTTAAATCCCAAGATGAATGTAGTTCAAAATAAAAAGAAGCTAAAATAAATATGATTTTGCTCCATTCACATTTGATAGTCAAATACTCCATTGATGCCTTGAACAATTCATCAAACCAGTGAGATCTATGGAGGAGTATTACTGACGGACCTCTGACCTGGGTGACCCACAGCTGAGAAAGCTAGTGTATATCCCTGTATCCCAGCCCATCAAATCGCTTGCTCATAATCACATCACATCATACTCACTCATAACACACTGTTATCATCAATCCACTTGTACCAGTTGGTACACAAGAATGCTGCGAGCCCTGGCAAGCTCTCAGTACATGAACATTAGAAGCATTTAAACCAGGACACTTCTAAATAGGCTGTGTAAACCAGCCCATATTATAAAATATTTATATCTCATATTATCTTTAACTATTGTAATGGCCAATGGAGTTCAATTGTAACAGCGGTGAGAATTTATCGAATTCTTTTCAAACAAAAAAAAAAATTATAACCTTCACATCTCATTGCATCAACAACAGTAAACTGGGAAAGTTCTTTGGACTGACTAATTTTCTGACCACAAAATTTCTGACTACATATGGGTTGAGGTCGATTCTTTAGCATCATTGATATCTTTAGGATCACACTTCTCTGAACTACAGCAATCGGTGATAATTAATCATATATATATATATATATATATATATATATATATATATATATATATATATATATTAGTCTGGAGCTCCTTTGAGAATATGTGAAAGGTTGAAGCATTTCTGAGTAGAATAGTATTCTAAGTTGGAATGGGGTAATTTGGGCGTTCCGAATACAAATCTGCCATATGTCAAGACGCCAGTCCTTGATACATGCCCCAAATCCAAGATGGCCGCCACTTGGGCATAATTCTTGATTGCAATGCCAGAATTTCATCTGTCATAATGCCCATTTGGCGGCCATCTAGGATTTGGGGTGTATGGCAAAGACTGACATCTTGACATATGGCAGATTTGAATTTGGCACGCCTAAATTACCCTATTCCAACATAGTATGCAATTCTACTACAAAATGCCAAGCACCTTTTAATAAGGCGTCTTTCCGAGATTTGGCCCTTGACTGTATATATATATATAGCGTGTGCAGCATTGAATGTGAATGGGCTAACTCATCAACATTGTGTGCAGATACACAGGCTAATTACTCACTCACATTGTGCTTATGAGCCCGTGTGACCTTCGGTATGATTACAATGGATAAATTAATCACGCAGGGAACACTTTGACTTACAATGCATCATGGATGATCTAATTCTCCTCCATTTAGGGTATAAGGTATACTGTATACCAAAGGTTAGATGGCACAGACATTAGGCCTTTCAAGAAGCATTATGATTAAACAGTATGGCAGACTTGCCAATACATATTCTGTATAAGGCAACGGCAAATAGGTGTACATCTATATTAACTTACATAGAGACAATTGCTGTATACTATTTTCATAAGAGTATGTCAAACTGTTGGACCCTTTTACATGAAGATTCAACCTCAGTTGGGTAAGTTACCTGACAAGTTTATATCTGTCCTATTATTTTCGACATTTACCTGTATCTAACATGGGTATCTTATACTTCTATATTACGTAAACTAGCATACCCTCATGTCAATTGCAAGTAGAACCTATTAGTATATGTAGTGAGCAGTATATGTAAATAAGCTAAAGGTGTTAAACCTTACACAAAAAAAAGCAAATATAGATTTTACAAACCTCTCAAATACTCCATCCATGCATCATCCCAACCCTACTGGGATGATACACTACAGCATTGTGTCTCTGAAATTCATCTAGAAAGAGTAAACCAGGAAAATCACAGACAAACATAGACTCTAGTATTTTACACAGAGGCCTACACTCACCCACTCTATCCCATCACCAAGATCAGTTAGAGATCTCTATTTTTATAAATATCCTTCTTCAATTTGGCAGGCCTCTTTCTCCTGCCTCTTTCTCATGCCATTATAGCAACACAGGCAGCATGTTACTTGAAAACATAATGATATTTAACTAAAGTAAACGTAATCGAATATAATCAGTTTAGCTATTTCTACAGCTAATATACCGTTGATTCACTGCAATATTTACTGGAGCCATATGCACAGTGGCGTATATCGGGGCCTTCTAAGGTCATCAGGTAGGGGACATGGGTACATTGTTCCTATTCCTTGGCAGAGTACAAGCAATTAGGCTTTTTTCTTATGCCAATGATTACTAGTTCTGGGACATGTTATTCATTGTATCTGTGCTGGCTACTATTATTGATATTTACAGTTATGTTATAACAGCAGACCATTCAAAACAGGACCAGTGCCTGTGAGCCTTTAATACAACCTGAAAACCTGCACCTGTTTCACCTGGCTTTCAAGCGGAGGGCTTGAGGTATGTACTGTGGGTTGTTTTATCCCTCCAGATTTATGACGTTTCACAAAATCCCAGAAAAACATGGAATCCACTTCTACATAGGCCTACATCTTGATATATTTCTAATTATCATAGACATAATATCCAAGATTTACCTTGCCATACCAGAAAGAAGTCATCCGAAAGAACCCATGGCTTTTTTATCTTCTCCCCCACTGATGCAATGGGCTATAAATAGTTTAACCAAATCCCCAGCAACTAGTGTATAATCACAATTGATCATTTACATCTAGTCTATTACTATGTACAGTTACAAGATACCGGTACCATGGACTGCAGGTTCCTCTTCAGTCTTATAACACTATGTCAACTGAGGAGCTGCTTAAATCTGGAAATCTCTGGTATGTCATTTTTACATAAATTTCACATGTAAGTGAAACTATACCATCATATGATTATTTAACCACTAAAGCTCTGAGAATAAGATAACTCCACCAACTTGAAATACTGTGAACAATATATCAGCACCAACTATGACTAATGTAGTTATACACAACAATGTCTTCATTTTAAACTTATAATAGTAATTATCATTTTCTAGACACCTAGTAACCTACACATATCACAGATAATATGAGATATCTTATTTTATGATTTCATTCAATCCCTGCTGAACAGAGGAACATTTTTGTATGCACAACGCTGACCCTATATTATCAGAGTGTGAGTGTGTAAGAAAGCAGGAGGTGTTTGAGATACTACAGACCATAGTCACTGGGAGTGGACTTCGACATCTCAACATCATCACACACAACACTCAACCAGGTAAACAACCCTTTTACAAACAAGTTGTATGAAACTAACATTATAGATTTTGAAGCACCAACGCAGCTGCAGCTATGAATTATGCTCACCCCTTGGGTGGATACAAATCCTACATGATTATAATAGCAATTGAATGTAGCTAGGGTGAGCTAGTCACCAGCTTATGAGCACCATGATGCCAAAGGACGGTCAACATGATAGCACTACACTATTATGAAAAAGTGGAAAAAGACATATTATGTCTTTTTTTTCTCTTTCTCTTTCATGACTTAGTCTACTCCCCATTAGAGAAATAGAAGGGACAGTTTTTCAAGTGGCATTCTCACCAATAGTGTTGAAGTAATACTTCTGTACTTTTCTAGTCGAATAATGATTATGTTCAAAGTGATTTCTCTTCTCTGCATCAATAAGTGTTGTTTTGTTTCATCCTGGTACAGGGTGTGGGTCCCTGACAGATCTGGCAGGGGTTAGACTGTCCATCCTTTCCTGCTCAAACTGGGATTTCAATCTGCTGTTGACAGCATCCATGGCAACTTTAAGTACTAACATAATAAACTGTGATGTCAAGACAACTGAGGTAAGGTATTATTAGAAAATCCAAAAGTACAGTGGTTATTATAGCCTCTGATAAAGAAAACCTGTGAAACAGGCAATTTCATAGTATATAAAAGTACAATTATCTGAAAGTTGCAGAAGGAAATATAGTTCAACTATTTACTATACAGATGCCAGTGAATTGAGTTTTATATGTGATTTTATTTCTGTCATGTTTATGATACATTTATACAGTGTAGTATAACCATGCTTCTATGTTCATATCCAGAGTATAATACATGAGCTGCTTGCTGCCAGGAGTGCAGGTGGCGTGGAGAGGAGGCTTCTACTGCCTGTGTATAACCTCATCTTAACTCAACCTGTCAGGGAAAACGTGACGTTGGGGCTTGACCTGAGTGCTATACATCAAGTCACCATTGCCAGGAATCCCAGACCGAGATTGTACAAGGTAATAAATAATGAAATCTGATCCTTCAATGATCCTATAATATCTCAAGGCTTCATAATTATATTTATTTCTTGAGATACACCAAAATATTGCTGGCATGTTGCTTGAGTGGGTTGGTGGTGGGAGAAGACCCATTGAGGGAGCAAACAGATTCCAAAATTGTGACAATTCGAAAAATGATATAATTGATTTGGAAAAATATTAAGATGTAGTTAGCTCTTAACTATACCTTTTATGAATGCTCAGTGGCTGTTAAACCATTATATAGCCCCTCTAACTAACTCTGTTGTTTTAGATTTATGTGTCAGGAATCCTTAATAGTAAACAATAGCAAATTACTGTTCTTTGACACAGGCAGGGTGCTGGAGGTCTGAGTATAAGGTATGGACCCGGGAGGGACATGGTGCTTGGAGAGTGGTGGGCAGGTACAGAGACAGCTACCAAGGGCACCCAGGCTTCATCAGGAACAAGTTTGTCAACTTTGAGGGGATGCATCTAAAAGTTACATTATCAGTTGTAAGTTTTGTTTTACATTTTAGATACATTTTCTAAAGGATGAATACAACCTAGAGGCCATAATGACCATACAGTCAATACTTGGACTTGCAGTCATTCAGAACATGCTCAGGCATCCTGTTGTGTTCAGTGGAAAGCTGTTATTTGTACCATGAATAATTGGAGAACTGAGCATTCGTTTGAATGAATAATGATGGTTATAATTATAACAATATACATGAATACGCAGGAGTCAGATACATGGGGAATCTATCTAAACTGAGTATATGCTATAGATATAAGTTGTAGATGTAGGATTTTTTTTTCTAAATCAAAGTAAAACCTTCTATAGGTAACAGTTTCTACCTGTTCTATGACTATTCTGAAGGCATCTAAAATCATCAGAAAATGTGTTGTCAACCTGAACGCAGCTTTTTGTATCTGTACAAAGTGGATGTACATTGCTAAGTAACACATGTCTGTAACAGTTCTCAATTTCCACAGAGCAGTCCATTCATCATGAAGAAGGATGGAGTTTACTTTGGCTTCTGTATAGATTTATTAAAAGATCTAGCCGGTTATTTAAACTTCATGTAAGTTGAGTATTACATGAGTTAATGGTTCATTTAGATGGTATCTATCTGCTTATTATTTGAATTTAAAAAAGATATTGTTTTGTGAATGAATTTGGGCAAGCTTCCTTCAGTTCATAGCTAATATTGCTTATTGGCCTCTCATCCATATAATCATAATCATTAAGCTTTCTGAACAGAAATATGGCAGATGTATAATATTTTTCGGTTGTCTGAACAAAGATTGTCATTTGTCTATTTCAAGGTATGAACTAATCTACAGTATTGACAAAAAGTTTGGGATCAAGACATCCACTGGTCATTGGAATGGTATGATAGGCATGGTGGATAGACAGGTGAGACTATGGAAGGCAGATCCAGTAAGCAGAATATCAAATTATTACAATGATAAGTTTGAGATATGTGATATATAATCAGTGAGGTATGGCACTTTACTTGCACAGTACCATTCATTTGTATTAAGCTTAACATGTGTGTAACAAAATTTCCGGTATTCATTATTTCAAATGGATATAAGTTTCATAAAAGAAACCTATATACATGCCATAATCTCTCAACAAACATTGTTTGGTCTTGTGTACCAGGAGGTGGACATGGCAGTGGCAGGAATAACTATCAGCTCGCTACGTGAGGAGGTGGTTGACTTCACCTTCCCTTTCTTTGAGAGTCCATTAGTTTTTGCTGTCAGGGCTGAGATCACCAAGAAAGAAATACCCTGGTCATATGTATTTGACCCTCTACAAGTAAGATACTCAGTACTAAGTACTCTTGATATGGGAATGATGCAGCATGTGGGAAAGGAGCCATGAAATTCTTGTTGTACAGTACAATTTGTATATCTTTTTTCCCCAGCATAGGACAACCAGAGGGCTTATCTCGCATGCATACCTACAGATTCCTGGTTAAGTTACACAGAGAAAAGATACAGCTTTCAAAAGGGAGTCCAGGCTGCCTCCAGAAAGACTCTCCCCTTTAGGGGGAGCCAAGGTCCTCAGGAAACTATGTGACTCTCCCAGCTGACTCCCTTAATCAGGTCACCCAGGGAGTCATCTAGACTCCCTTATGTAGCCTTTATATACAATAAGAAACTTGCATCTGTATCTTCCAGGTTTACGTGTGGATGGCTGCAGCCAGTAGTTTGGTCTTGTGTGCTGTAATTATCTATGCATTTGAGCAATTTGCGACATTTATCAAATATCACAAATATGGAACAAGCATGGACTCTCATTTAGCACCCAGGCTGAGGGAGAGTGTCTGGTTAATGGTCTGTCTATATGCAGTTCAAGGTAAGGCAATCATTGGTTAATAGACAGCATTTTTTTAATGAGGAATTCCTGGTTTCCATCATTTGCAATTAAATATTCACTTTGGGCTCCTTCCAAGGTGTCCTGGAAGATTTGAGATCTTAGTTTCCTGGAACATTTGAGATCTTAGATGCTTGATCGCACTTGTCTATATTTGGATCCTTCATATGGAATTTTTCCAAGATAGTAATATTTCTATATTCCAGGTAATACATACAGTGTTATTTTTCTGACACTTGATGATTTTAGACAGGCAAAAATATGTATATCCTCAATTAGGTGCAGAGAGACTTCCCTTAGCCAGTTCTGTGAGACTAAGTCTGGGTATCTTCTGGATGTTACCGTTACTGGTCTGGTGGTCGTACTGTGCCAACCTGACCGCCTCCCTGACTACAGTAGAAACACAACCACCCTTTAACACCCTGGAGGAACTGGCTAAGGACAATGAGTACACCCTGCTAATGGATGGCGCCAGTGCACAGAGGACGTTACTGGAGGTGAGATTTCTAAAAAGTTGTTCTTCTTCTTCTTTCTTCTAATTTCTTTGGGGTATTGATTCTTTGGGGCCATGATCTAACAGCTGAGAAGACCATTCCTCAGGAAGGTTTATTATTTTTGCAAGGGATACATGTTCAAGGGAATATCCAGACTATTAAAGGTGCAGTAACTGACTTGGTACATTTTTAGCGCAACATATTTCTTTCTCCATCTAGATAATTGTGAAGACTCCTACCCGATATATGTTTTTTGTAAATTGACTGTCATCAGGTATTAAACTTTATTAAACGACCTAACATTATTGGTAAATAAATTGGAAAATAGTGTGAAAATCGTACACCCCGGGGGTGTAGTACGTTTTTGCATACCACCCAGGCATGTGGTATGCTTTTCGGGGCTCTACACCAATCAGAAGCCAGCATGCTCGTCACATGATGAAAGAGCAATGGCGCATCTGTCTTATAAAGACAGATGCACCTCGGGTTGGTACGGGATGGACGTGGCCCCATCATACAATACTGGCTATATATTACCATTGTAGTTGTCTCTACTTTCATTGATAAGCATTGGTTGAAAGCTTGATGATAACTTTGGCTTCTCTAATCCATATTTCTACCGTAACCAGACATCAAAATCAGGAGTCTATGCTGCATTATGGGATAAAGTGGTAAAAACAAAAGAGGACTCCCTGACGTCTAGTACCAGTGCAGCAGTGAGAAAGATGTTTGATGATACTCATGGTGTGAAGAAGTATGCCGTGACTTCTAGCAGAATCTCCATACAGACCAAAGTGGCAGCTCTCAATAGCTCACAATGTGATTGGGCGCTGGTACCAGAGACTTTCTGGCCGTCCGGTTACGGGATCGCTCTCCCTGAGGGCTCACCTTACAAGGAGGTCTTTGACACATGGTGAGTGGATGGGATAAAGTTTTACATAGTTCTGTAAGATATACACATCATATTTTGGTTAATTGTGAAAATTCAGGTTCTTCATTTAGATTGTGTAAACATTGTGGCTGCAATATTGTTTTCAAATTAAGAAAAATCAAATATTGCAGGGTCATAGTTTTTAAGATGCTATACTAAAAATATATTTGTTGGCCTATAGGCATTGATATACAAGCAAGATGCTTATAGAATATTGTTAATGATTCTCTATAATGTATAAACTGGAGAAAAAGCTTGTATATAGAAAGTCAGAGTAACCATCTTGTCAAACAGATATATACATACATGATTAATAAGTTCCCATTACTGTTTAACAATCTTTAAGGATAATAAAAGCTGTGTCCACTGGATTAACCCTGAGGTATCAGAAGAAACACTTCTACAAATCCAAGTGTGATGAGATAAAGCTGGGCACACAAGCCGTGTCTATGAACATCAGTCTGGACCATGTGAAGACCATCTTTATTCTGCTGCTGGCAGGTCTTCCTGTATCTGCTGTTGTGTTCTGTATGGAGCGTGTTTCATTCAGGAACAACTTGAAAGCTTGTAGATAGGTCTTGATGCCAGTAATTAAAGGTACATTTGGAGAGCACCAAACACCAAAGACAAAATATCTACTTTTAAAGATCGATCCAACAAAATATTAAGTGTTGATTCAGGAAACAAAAGGCTGTAAAGAGTGACTTGTAATATATAGCAACCATAACGTTGGTGATCCTTGCATGGCCAGTGCATACCCTTTTTAGAGGAGGTGTTTTTTGTGTGTTTTACTAGCAAAGGGCACTAGAGCCTTGAGAGATCTCATCATTCTTACACTGAGGAGTATGGGCTGAAAAGGTTTCATTAGAGTACCAACTGCCCCAAAATAAGCTGTCAGTGACCCCTGAAAGTATCAGGCCTGAAAATCTTAACCTGGGGAATCCAATTCTGGTGTCCCTTTGGCTCTAAAAGAGTGACTGTGAAAGTATGCTAACATGACACAGATGTATAGATCCGATTTCCTTGGAAAACCGTTGCAGTGGCAACTAATCTTCCAAATTTAAGTCTTTAGCGTACAACAAAGCCTCAAATAACGATAATGTTTGAATATTTGACCCTGTTAAAGATATAGAAACAGCCTTTTCTAATTAAGTACAAAGAATCTGATAAAGCATACCGGAAGTTGCATATCATGCAATATCATGGCATACATCTTGAAATAAGGACTCCTCCCAGCCTGAAAATGCTTTGATTTCTTGTCAAAAGTGTAAGTTCTGGTCTGAGAACCGGGAAATATCCATGTTTCCTATTATCACTTTTATTACATTTATCATGTATGCTAGCATAAATAAAATTGGAAGCCTCCCTGCCAACTCTGACAGCTAACTAGTGCCGACTCTGACTACAAACTACTGCCGACTCTGATTGAAAAATACTGCCGACTCTAACAGTAAACTACTACCAACTCTGACCACAAACTACTGCCGACTCTGACAGCAAACTACTGCCGACTCTGACAGCAAACTACTGCCAACTCTGACAGCTAACTAGCGCCGACTCTGACTACAAACTACTGCCGACTGTGATATAAAAATACTGCCGACTCTAACAGTAAACTACTACCAACTCTGGCCACAAACTACTGTCAACTCTGACCACAAACTACTGCCGACTCTGACAGCAAACTACTGCCGACTCTGACAGCAAACTAGCGCCGACTCTGACTACAAACTACTGTCAACTCTGACCACAAACTACTGCCATCTCTGACAGAAAACTACTGTCGACTCTGACAGCAAACTACTGCCAACTCTGACAGCTAACTAGCGCCGACTCTGACTACAAACTACTGCCGACTCTGATAGAAAAATACTGCCGACTCTAACAGTAAACTACTACCAACTCTGACCACAAACTACTGCCGACTCTGACGTCTAGTACCAGTGCAGCAGTGAGGAAGATGTTTGATGATACTCATGGTGTGAAGAAGTATGCCGCGACTTCTAGCAGAATCTCCATACAGACCAAAGTGGCAGCTCTCAATAGCTCATAATGTGATTGGGCGCTGGTACCAGAGACTTTCTGGCCATCCGGTTACGGGATCGCTCTCCCTGAGGGCTCACCTTACAAGGAGGTCTTTGAAACATGGTGAGTTGATGGGATATAATTTTACATAATCATGTAAGATATGCACATCATAATTTGGTTAATTGTGAAAATTCAGGTTCTTCATTAAGATTGTGTTAACATTGTGGCTGCAATATTGTTCACAAATTAAGAAAAATCAAATATTGCATGGTCATAGTTTTTAAGATGCTATACTTAAAATATATTTGTTGGCCTATAGGCATTGATATACATGCAAGATGCATATAGAATATTGTTAATGATACTCTATAATATATAAACTGGAGAAAAAGCTTGTATATAGAAAGTCAGAGTAACCATTTTGTCAAACAGATATATACATACATGATTAATAAGTTCCCATTACTGTTCAACAATCTTTCAGGGTAATAAAAGCTGTGTCCACTGGATTAACCCTGAGGTATCAGAAGAAACACTTCTACAAATCTAAATGTGATGAGATAAAGCTGGGCACACAAGCCGTGTCTATGAACATCAGTCTGGACCATGTGAAGACCATCTTTATCCTGCTGCTGGCAGGCCTCACTGTGTCTGCTGTTGTGTTCTGTATGGAGCGTGTGTCATTCAGGAACAACTTGAAAGCTTGTAGATAGGTCTTGATGTCAGTAGTTAAAGGTACATTTGGAGAGCACCAAACACCAAAGACAAAATATCTACTTTTAAAGATCGATCCAACGAAATATTAAGTGTTGATTCAGGAAACAAAAGGCTGTAAAGAGTGACTTGTAATATATAGCAACCATAACATTGGTGATCCTTGCATGGCCAGTTTGAGTTTGAGTTTTGAATATTTTTATTGTAACAACATCTCCTGTCAGGGAGTTTTTATAGTGATACAATGTGATAAGTGACGAAAGTAATTATATGACTTAGTTCTGCAAAGTTTGTTCTGGTCCAAGTGACTTCACTCAGGCAGTTTGATCATAGCAGGCATGTTGCTTGTTACCTTTTATACAAGATTTGCTACACTATACGTCAAGTGACTTCACTTGAGGCGACAAGGTCTAGAGGCACATGTTTGGGAGTCGTTGAGACATATCGGTTACTGACATCAGGTCAACTCTATCACAGAGAGTTTGAAGCTGGGCTTTCTTTGCTGCTCTGCTGTTGGTTCCTCCCAAGCTAATTTCCCACGGTATGACAGACTCTTCATGTAGATGTCTCCTTTCGGATGTTGAATTCTCAGTCGTATTTTGTCATGTCCGCGTGCATACCCTATTTAGAAAAAAGCCTTGACAGATAACATCATTCTTTCACTGAAGAGCATGGGCTAAAAAGGTTTCATTAGAGTAGCAACTGCCCCAAAATAAGCTGTCGGTGACCCCCGAAAGTATCAGGCATTTTGATACTCTTAACGTGGGGAATCCAATTCTGGTATCCCTTTGGCTCTAAAAGTGTGACTCTAAAAGTATGGTAACGTGACACAGATGGATAGATCACATTTCCTTGGAAAACCGTAGCCATGGTTACTAATTTCCCAACAACGCCTAAGATAACGATGAATGTTTGAATATTTGACCCTGTTCAAGGTATAGAAAGAATCAAACAGCGTTTTCTAATAAAATAATCTGATAAAGCATATCGAAAGTTGCATATTGTGCAATATTATGACATACATCTTGAATTTAGGGCATTTCCAACATAAAGTGCACCCTGAAAATGCTTTGATTTCTTGTAAAAGGTGAAAGTTCTAGTCTGAGAACCGGGAAATATCCATGTTTCCTGAAAATTATCACTTTTAATACATTTATGAAGTATGCTAGCATTAAATAAATTTGGAAGCCTCCCTGAAAAAAAAGTGAGCCCCTCAAACTACTGCTGACTCTAACCACAAACTACTGCCGACTCTAAACACGAACTACTGCCGACTCTGACATCAAACTACTGCCGACTCTGACATCAAACCACTACCGACTCTGACCACAAACTACTGCCGACTCTGACCACAAACTACTGCCGACTCTGACCAAAAATTACTGCTGACTCTGACAGCAAACTACTGCTGACTCTGACAGTAAACTACTGCCGACTCTGACCACAAAAACAAATCAAAACAACATGGACCGCATAACGTCACTTGTAGGTAGCATAGTGACGTAGCTAGGCAAAGAAGCGACGTGCTTGGTAATGTAGCGATGTCACGTCACTGGTCCTGTGACGTCACTGACTCTGCACTCTCCATCAGAGGTTTAGTTGAGTTGCATTGACAAGGTACTACAGTGTTTGAATGTGTTGGGAGAATGTGACAATAAACACTATATCGGCCATTTTGCCCACTATAAACTGTTCTTTCATGATACGAATTATTAAACCAGACAACAGACTAGGTTTGGATGTGTTTTATTTCACTGTCTCTGACTGAATTGTCCTGCTCATACAATTTGATTATGATCAATGATACACATAATCATCACATACAAAAAGAAAATTTTATCATGTCCACCTCGGTTGTCCGCCCGCCAATGACCGGATTTCAGTTATTCCACCAACAGGTTAGCTTACCCTCCTTTAGGGGGAGGCACCAGCCACACCACCTTTATTCTAGATGGCGCATCAGAGTCAATCAATTTTATAGGCACATAGACACGAAATATCTATATGCACACTCAAATTCTTTGCAGCATTGTGTAGACATCTGTCATGACTGATGATGACAGATAACATTTCTTAGCAGTCCTTCTTGAGTTGAGTGATGGCTGTTCACAATGAGAGATATTCCATCATTTATTTCAAAAGTGATTTTAATGAACTTCCTAGAAAATTGTCATTGAGTTTGCCATTTCAATGCTGCAAATACCCCATGAATTTCGACCACTGCGCATTAAGTGCTTGGCAAAGCCCAGCCTGAAGCCACATTAGACTCACTTTAAAATAGAGGATGTATATATATATATATATATATACATATATGTATATTTTGTATATATATGTATAGATAATTATATGTATATTTATTATACGATATGGGCTTACACCGTGCTTTTTACATGATATTCCCGTTCTGATATTGGTGCATACCGGAGACTTGGGGGGTGAAATCGTTCTGATATTCTGGATATCAGAATGATTCTGAATGGGGAATTCAGAATCGTTCTGATATCCTGAATATCAGAACGATTCTGAATGGGAGCGGATATCAGAACGATTCTGAAGATCCTCAGCCATAAAATCCGAGGTTTCATGGAGACTCGAACACGCTACATCAAGACTTGAAGTCCGACGTGCTAACCACCATGCCGTGGAGGCGCTCCTAGAGGGAGGTGGCGAAACAAGGAGTCTACAGGCGGATTTCCAGACCTGTAGGACCATTATTTACTGAGTTACAGAAGAAAAGACATTTTTTGGTATAATTTCTTTGAAAATCAATATTTTTTTCTAATTTCTTTTTTACTATAAAGGTAGAAGTTGGACTTTACTTCCCCTTTCGTTAAAATAATTCTAGGGATATTTTTTCACATAGAAATAGGCATTTTGAAAATGGTTCGTTTCCACCCAGAATCGATCCGGGGACCCCTGGTGTGTGAGGCGACGACGCTAGTGCCCATGCCTATCCGGCTGTGGTGAATGGGTAGGGAAACGCTGGTTATAACACCACCCCAAGCTGGCCCTGTTGGGCCCTTATCCCTCAAAAGAGCCCTTAACCCTCAAACGAGTAACCGTTTGAGGGATAAGGGCTCACCACGGGCCCTTATCCCTCAAATATGGCGTTAAAGCACAAACGGCCTTATCCCTCAAACGGTCTTATCCCTCAAACGGCCTTAACCCACAAACTATATAGTGTTTGAGGGATAAGGGCAAGTTGATGTTTAAAGCAAGTTATGCATGTTAGATGACTGTAGGGTTTGAGGGATAAGGGTACACTGATACACAGGTGGTACTAGGTGTATAAGCTTACTGTATAGCGTTTGAGGGATAAGGGCAAGTTGATATTTCAGGCAAGTTACATATGTAGGATCACTTTATATAGCGTTTGAGGGATAAGGGCAGGTTGATATTTCAGGTAAGGTAGGTATGTAGGATCACTATATAGCGTTTGAGGGATAAGGGCAGGTTGGTATATCCGGTAAGCTATGTATATTAGACAACTATATAGGGTTTGAGGGATAAGGGCAAGCTGATGTTATATGCCAGTTAGGTATATAAGATCACTATATAGCGTTTGAGGGATAAGGGCTAGTTGATATTTCAGGCAAGTTACATATGTAGGATCACTTTATAGGGTTTGAGGGATAAGGGCAGGTTGATATTTCAGGTAAAGTAGACATATAGGATCACTATATAGTGTTTGAGGGATAAGGGCAAGTTGATGTTTCAGGCAATTTAGGTATGTAGGATCACTATATAGCGTTTGAGGGATAAGGGCAGGTTGATATTTCAGGTAAGGTAGCTATACAGGACTACTATATGAGTCAGAATTCCCAAAAATGCTCTAAACTGGGGCACTCTGGTATGAAAAAGAAAATTTTGGTAAACTCAAGTTATCTTAAAACAGGTTAACTACATTGAAAGACCAGTATCTTGGGTCTATGGAACCACCAAAGGGAAGGCTTAACTCCCAGGGGGTCAGTTTTTATTATCCTGTGAACATAACCTTGAGTAAAAGTGGCGGAGGTTACGACCAAAATATCACAGATTTGATAGAATGCCTGAAAAACACTACAGTAACTTTTAATTTTGTCTACAAGTAGCTACCGTATATATAATCATGCATACCAAGTTTGATAATCACCGGACAAAGACTTTTCATTTTGTGGGTTAACAAACTTTCGAAAACTCGTGAAAATGTTGCAATTTTTACCAAGAATCACAAACTTTACTCTAGCTTGCTTAAAAGTGTCTTGTTTATCATAACATTTGCTGTGTATTATCTTCAATATGTATACTTTCAATCTTATTTATCACTTTACATGTAAATAGACTTTTTTTGTCATCATAATCAAAATAAGTGAGTAAAAGTGGCGGAGGTTAAGCATATATCATTGATTATTATTGAATTATCCAGCATGCAAAAATAAAGAATCTAATATTGACAAAATGACTATTTGGGATGATAGAAGTACCACATGGGCATGTTTAGTTAGAATATTGAGCTGATTGACTGAGTGGAAGTAGGAATTTAACCAAATAATTGAAAATAGTAAAAGTGGCGGAGAATACATGATTGGTGGTCGATCCTGACATGTCAAAAATTTAGTGGAATTATTATTTTTTGCTTTGAATGTTAAAACATATACCTCTCCAAAGTGCTGGAGAGGATTCACTTAGATCTTGTTGATATTAACTTTTCTATGACTGAATAAAGTATTTGTGTGTAACCTCCGACACTTTTATGTAACCTCCGCCACTTTTACTAGGAAAGCACTACCAGTAATCAAAGATAGGGCCCCAGGTTAAGTTTGACATACTGAACAGCTTAAAGGGAGGTACTGGTATAATATAAACTATGGAGCAGTAAACTTCACAGTATATTCTGAGCCTAGGGCGTGGTATCATAGTAAAAGTGGCGGAGATTACATAAAAGTGGCGGAGGTTACGGCAAAAAAACGAAAACACAGCAACCCAATACACGGAAGCAAGTTTAGGCTGCAGATAGTGGCCAGAATGATAGAAAATGTATGTCCCCATGATATAAAAAGGTTAGAAGAGTGAATTGAAAGGTTTTTGTACAGTTTTTGAGGTCTAACGGTGTAACCTCCGCCACTTTTACCTCGGTAACAAAACCACTCATCGGGGGCTGGCACCGTGAATATTACAGTTAGCCCCACAATTTTTTCCCCAGTGTTACTACCCACAGCCCTCTTTATAGTAAGGGTAAAATGAATATAAGACTGTTATTCTTAGCAGGCAAACATCAGTCCAGAAAGTAAAAGTGGCGGAGGTTACACGATTGCCATTTCTGAAAGTAGGGGGCCATGGTAAAAAATTTGGGCTAGATATCCAGGTAAAAATGCTTGAACCTTTCAGTAAACACATATACCTCATAATATTTGTTGAATAGGAAGGGTTCTGATTGCAATAGTAGTGATAGGGGACATTTGAAAAATTTTAAAACTGCCTGGAACCTCGTTTTTGGGGTATTTTTCAACTTTAAGGGGCCATAAATCAAAAAATCTAAGTCCGATTCACTTTTTTTTAAACTTTTCTGAAAGCATAGAGTGTTCCCTCTTACATGATATCAAAAAGACTTAGTATAGTGCAGGTATCTTTATTGTATGGCTGGTCGAAGGTGAAAAAGACTAAAATTCACCAACATAGTCCATTTTTCTGGGGTCTGACTCATATAGCGTTTGAGGGATAAGGGCAAGTTGATGTTTCAGGCAATTTAGGTATGTAGGATCACTATATAGCATTTGAGGGATAAGGGCAGGTTGATTTTTCAGGTAAGGTAGGTATATAGGATTACTATATAGCGTTTGAGGGATAAGGGTAGAATGATGTTACAGGCAATTTAGGTATGTAGGATCACTATATAGCGTTTGAGGGATAAGGGCAGGTTAATATTTCAGTTAAGCTATGTATATTAGACAACTATATAGGGTTTGAGGGATAAGGGCAAGCTGATGTTATATGCCAATTAGGTATATAAAATCACTATATAGCGTTTGAGGGATAAGGTCAAGTTGATGTTTCAGGCAATTTAGGTATGTAGGATCACTATATAGCGTTTGAGGGATAAGGGTAGGTTGATATTTCAGGTAAGGTAGGTATATATATAGGATTACTATATAGCGTTTGAGGGATATGGGCAAGTTGATTTTTCAGGCAATTTAGGTATGCAGGAACACTATATAGCGTTTGAGGGATAAGGGCAGGTTGATATTTCAGGTAAGGTAGGTATATAGGATCACTATATAGCGTTTGAGGGATAAGGGCAAGTTGATGTTTCAGGCAATTTAGGTATGTAGGATCACTATCTAGCGTTTGAAGGATAAGGGCAGGTTGATATTTCAGGTAAGCTATGTATATTAGACAACTATATAGGGTTTGAGGGATAAGGGCAAGCTGATGTTATATGCCAGTTAGGTATATAAGATCACTATATAGCGTTTGAGGGATAAGGGCAAGTTGATGTTTCAAGGAATTTAGGTATGTAGGATCACTATATAGCGTTTGAGGGATAAGGGCAGGTTGATATTTCAGGCAATTTAGGTATGTAGGATCACTATATAGCGTTTGAGGGATAAGGGCAAGTTGATGTTTCAGGCAATTTAGGTATGTAGGATCACTATATAGCGTTTGAGGGATAAGGGCAGGTTGATATTTCAGGTAAGCTATGTATATCAGACAACTATATAGGGTTTGAGGGATTAGGGCAAGCTGATGTTATATGCCAGTTAGGTATATAAGATCACTATATATAGCGTTTGAGGGATAAGAGCAGGTTGTTACACAGGTGGTACTAGGTGTAGAACTCACTATATAGGGTTTGAGGGATAAGGGCAAGCTGATGTTATAGGCCAGTTAGGTATAGAAGATCACTATATAACGTTTGAGAGATAAGGGCAAGTTGTTACACAGGTGGTACTAGGGGTAAGGGCAGGAGTATTTTTGGAGCAGTTAGGTATATAAGATCACTATTATAGCGTTTGAGGGATGAGGGCAGGATGATTTTTGGAGCAGTTCGGTATAAAAGACCATTGTATAGTGTTTGAGGGATAAGGGCAAGTTGATATTTTATTGCAGTTAGGTATTTGAGATCACTATGTAGGGTTTGAGGGATAAGGGCAGGTTGATATTTTAGAACAGTTAGGTCTATGAGATCACTGTTTAGTGTTTGAGGCATAAGGGCAAGCTGATATTATAGGCCAGTTAGGGATATAAGATCACTATATAGCGTTTGAGGGATAAGGGCAGGTTGATACACAGGGGATACTAGGTGAAGAGCTCACTATATATAGGGTTTGAGGGATAAGGGCAGGATGATATTTTGGAGCAGTTAGGTTAAAATACCATTATATAGCGTTTGAGGGATAAGGGCAAGTTGATATATTATGGCAGTTAGGTATTTGAGATCACTATGTAGGGTTTGAGGGATAAGGGCAGGTTGATATTTTAGAGCAGTTAGGTCTATGAGCCCACTGTTTATTGTTTGAGGCATAAGGGCAAGCTGATATTATAGGCCAGTTAGGTATATAAGATCATTATATGGCGTTTGAGGGATAAGGGCTGGTTAATACACAGGGGATAATAGGTGTAGAGCACACTATACATATATAGAGTTTGAGGGATAAGGGCAGGATGATATTTTGGAGCAGTTAGGTATAGAAGACCATATATAGCGTTTGAGGGACAAGGGCAAGTTGATATTTTATGGCAGTTAGGTATTTGAGATCACTATGTAGGGTTTGAGGGATAAAGGCAGGTTTATATTTTAGAGCAGTTAGGTCTATGATACCGCTGTTTAGTGTTTGAGGCATAAGGGCAAGCTGATCCCTTATCCCTCAAACGCTATATAATGATCCTATATACCTAAGTGGCCTAAAATATAAACTTGCCCTTATCCCTCAAACGCTATATACTGATCCCATATACACTAACTGGCCTAAAATATCAACTTGCCCTTATCCCTCAAACGCTATATAACAATCCCATGTACCTAACTGGCCTAAAATATCAACTTGCCCTTATCCCTCAAACGCTATATAGTGATCCTATATACCTAACTGGCCTAAAATATTAACTTGCCCTCATCCCTCAAACGCTATATAATGATCCAATATACCTAAATGGCCTAAAATATCAACTTGCCCTTATCCCTCAAACACTATATAGTGCTCTAATATTCCTAACTAGTCCAAAATATTAACTTGCCCTTATGCCTCAAACACTATAAAGTGATCCTATATACCTAACTGGTCTAAAATATCAACCTGCCCTTATCTCTCAAACGCTATATAACAGTCCTATGTACCTAACCGGCCTAAAATATCAACTTGCCCTTATCCCTCAAACACTATATATAGTGATCCTATATACCTAACTGGCCTAAAATATTAATTTGCCTTTATCCCTTAAACACTATATAATGATCATATATACCTAAGTGGCCTAAAATATGAACTTGCCTGTATTCCTCAAACGCTATATATATATAATGATCCTATATACCTAACTGGCCTAAAATATCAACTTGCGCTTATCCCTCAAACACTATATAGTGCTCTAATATTCCTAACTAGTCCAACATATTAACTTGCCCTTATGCCTCAAACACTATATAGTGATCCTATATACCTAACTGGTCTAAAATATCAACTTGCCCTTATCCCTCAAACGCTTTATAGTGATACAATATACCTAACTAGTCTAAATTATCCATTTGCCCTTATCCCTCAAATGCTACATAGTAATCTTAGATAGCTAACTAGTCCAAAATATAAACTTGCCCTTACGCCTCAAACACTACAGTCATCTAATATACCTATTTGTACTAAAAGAATAATCTGCCCTTATCCCTCAAACACTATAAAGTGCACTAATATTCCTAACTAGTCCAACATATTAACTTGCCCTTATGCCTCAAACACTATATATAGTGATCCTATACACCTAACTGGCCTAAAATATCAACTTGCCCTTATCCCTCAAACGCTATATAGTGATACAATATACCTAACTAGTTTAAATTATCCATTTGCCCATATCCCTCAAACGCTATATAGCGATCCCATACACTAACTGGCCTAAAATATCAACTTGCCCTTATCCCTCAAACACTATATAGTGCTCTAATATTCCTAACTAGTCCAAAATATTAACTTGACCTTATGCCTCAAACACTACATAGTGATCCTATATACTTAACTGGCCTAAAATATCAACTTGCCCTTATCCCTCAAACACTATATAGTGCTCTAATATTCCTAACTAGTCCAACATATTAACTTGCCCTTATGCCTCAAACACTATATAGTGATCCTATATACCTAACTGGTCTAAAATATCAACTTGCCCTTATCCCTCAAACGCTATATAGCTATCCCATACACTAACTGGCCTAAAATATCAACTTGCCCTTATCCCTCAAACGCTACATAGTGATCTTAGATAGCTAACTAGTCCAAAATATCAACTTGCCCTTACGCCTCAAACACTACATAGTCATCTAATATACCTATTTGTACTAAAAGAATAATCTGCCCTTATCCCTCAAACACTATATAGTGCCCTAATATTCCTAACTAGTCCAACATATTAACTTGACCTTATGCCTCAAACACTACATAGTGATCCTATACACTTAACTGGCCTAAAATATCAACTTGCCCTTATCCCTCAAACACTATATAGTGCTCTAATATTCCTAACTAGTCCAACATATTAACTTGCCCTTATGCCTCAAGCACTATATAGTGATTGTATATACCTAACTGGTCTAAAATATCAACTTGCCCTTATCCCTCAAACGCTATATACTAATATAGTGATACGATATACCTAACTACCCTAAATTATCCATTTGCCCTTATCCCTCAAACGCTATGTATTGATCCCATACACTAACTGGCTTAAAATATCAACTTGCCCTTATCCCTCAAATGCTATAATATATTATATGATGTAGTGGAAGAGTTATGGTTAAGGGCATTTGAGGGATAAGGGCGTTTGAGGGTTAAGGCCGTTTGAGGGATAAGGCCGTTTGAGGGTTAAGGCCGTTTGAGGGATAAGGCCGTTTGAGGGATAAGGCCGTTTGTGCTTTAACGCCATATGCGAGGGATAAGGGCCCGTGGTGTGCCCTTAACCCTCAAACGGATACTCGTTTGAGGGTTAAGGGCTCGTTTGAGGGATAAGGGCCCCACAGGCCCCCTTACAAATTCTATGTTGGACTCAGTGTTGGAGATTGAAACCATGACATAGCCAGGCTCCACCAATCAGCGAGCAGGGTTGATGGCATGCCAAAACAACATGGCGCTACTGGTGTTCGAGTGATATTCAGTCAATAATCCTTCAAAATGGCGACATTAGGACGAATTTAAGGTAATTAAGGACATTTGAATGGATATATCGGATAATGAACCTAATAATATATGGATATCGCCGACCTTGGGGTGTGTATAGATGAATAACGACCTCGGTGCTACGCACCTCGAGTCGTTATTCATCGATACACACCCCACGGTCGGCGATATCCATATAGTATTGGTTAAATATATATATATATATACATCTATACATATATATGGCTCAAACTCCTGACTTATGTTGTTTTAGGATAGAGGAAGGACAAATCAGAAAGTTCTTAATATATTTAAACAAGTTCATATTATTGAAAGGTATATATCCCAGCTCCTTGGAACACTTTTTGATACATCTCTAACCCTAGCGGTTCATTTTTTATTGCCTCACAAACTCGATTGTCCGTTTTCGGGTGACTCCGAGACCAAAATAAGGTGATTATGTACATAATGTCTTAAAATACATAACAGCAACTAATAACTTTGTTTACAAACTGGGACAACATATATCTTAAGGCATACCAAGAATGAATACCCTCAGAAAAATAGTTTTTGAGATACAGCTCGATGAATATTGAAGATTTATCAAAAATATTTAAATTTTAACAACATACTCTCATTTTACCCTAGTTCACTCAAAATGGTTTAATTAATTGTCAAAATCACTCTACAATATCCTGATGGTATATACTTCAGGAAATATGGACCATTAGGATCCTTTGTTGAACCTACTTGGCACAGTACTGGCCTAAACAGCGGCTATTTCACCTTATTTCGGTCTCGGAGTCACCTGGGTGACTGCGGGACCAAAATAAAATATTGTATAAATGTAGGTTAAATTAGTGGAATCATCAGATTTCTGGTTTAGAGCATTAGAGGGGGTGGATAGGAAGCAGTGGCACTAAAGATAACTAAAATATATAGGATATTAACAATTCTGTATGGGTTTTACTATTATCAGCAAGGCGAGTGACTCCGAGACTAAAATAAGAGGGTGACTCCGGGACCAAAATAAGTATCACAATACACATTTGGTCCTGGAGGCTGGAATATCAGATTTTTTTCAAAATTTCTTTTTTCTGGCAAAAGACACAATAGTTACCTCACGATCTGGGGTACAAGGGATACTGTTTGGATCTTGTTTATTTACTGTATAGTGGTATCAAAATGAAAGGACATTTGACAATTTTGCTGACAATATACACTTAAATGTCTGTGGAGAAAAAAATACGGTACATATCTAGTGAAATCTGTGTGAATCAATTGACTATACCATAGGCCTAATAGAAAATGATATTAGGGATAGGTTGTTACTGTCTTAGTAGACATGGGAGACATGTAAAACATGTCATTTAGAGGGGTTTTGACGTTTTTAAGGGTTTTTGGGCCTTTGAAGGGCCTAAAAACGAAAGATTTTGGGCCAATACACAAAAAAAAGAAAAATCCTAAATTGTTGGGATGTTTTCTCACATAAACCAAATTTTTGAAAAAATTGGTGCAAAACTGGTTATTCTGTAGGGCTAATAGCCTGAAAAGGGCCAGAAATAGCCAAAACAACATAGGTCAGAGGTTTGAGCCATATATGTGTGTGTGTATATGTATATATATATATATATATATATATATATATATATATATATATATATACACACACATATATATATGTATATATATTATATGTATATATATCGGGGATATCACATATTGGGGTTTCATGTATACAATTACCTATCTACTATTATGCGTGTATGGACTTGTAGGCTATAGCCGGCAGTCACCACTGTGTGGCACTATGCCACTGTGTTGTGTATAAAAGAGCCAACACTCTGAAGTGATATTAACATGCACACTGGATGTATTAAGAAATAAACTCGACTACACACCTAATCTCCCATTGCTGTCACTTTACTAATGCATATATCTGGTAGAAGATTATTATGACTAATCATGACCCTATATAACAGTATCACAGTATGACATGATTACCGTATTTGACCTAATAAGCGCACTTCCCCTCATAAGCGCATACCTCCTTGCTAAAGCCGATTTTAGATAATAAAACCCCCACAATATATACAATTTCTACCCGAAAGTACTGTAACTATTAGGAACATGTAAAATAATATGTTCTTAAGGTGGGTAGTCCCCATAGTCTCGAAGTATTTAGATTTTGTCAGGATTTTCGTCATGAGGCCCATATTATAAGTAGTCTCAAATGGTGTAAAGAAAATAGGGCGGTCCCGAGCTAGTTTCTGAGATATCTGGCTTTGAGTCTGAAGTAATCTGTAATGGGATCATATGGTGATAGTACTTACATGCATGGAATACCATCTTAAAGTAATTAACTTTCCCTTTAGTTCTCTCAGGATATAGTTTATAATATTTTACACCCAGAAACAATGTTTGAACATATGGTCCCCTGCATATTTTAAAGGTTTTTGGTGTTTGAAATAAAAAACATATAAATGGAGCACACAGTCTTGATGTGGTACAGGTATACCTTTCAGCATGCCAACTACCAGAGCCCCTGTAGAGTAGGGGTAAAGCGTTAGACTCACATGTGGGAGATCCTGGGTTCAAGCCCAGGGCAGGTCTTGCTGGGTATTTTTGACTACACGTGAAAATATAGCCCTAATATACAAAAATATGACCAGAGGCAGCCCCTGGTGTGTTCTCAGACAACTGCATCTGCATATGCGCAATGACCTGCGCAGTTGACATGTTTACAATAGGGTCTAGCCACCTTAAGTGTATTGTATGCTTGATATGTCAAATACGGTACTGCAAGAGTAAAAAAAGTTTGGGAAAATGGGTATGGGTGCTTAATAGAATGACATTTAAAATTTACAGTTTTTTTTATTTAAAATATTTTTTAGCGCACTGTGTGCTTATTATGTCCAATACGGTTTGTTTGTTTCTTGTTGTTCACCGTAACTCAACATCCCTGCATCTGTTCATCAGGATAACCGTTGGGGAATGCGCAGAGTAAGTAGGATTTGGGAATGCAACATTGGTCATCAGTTAGTTGCCGGATTTACATGTCCCCCAAATGACATGCATGAAAATGGTTTACATTGTTTAAATGGAATAGAGTTGCAACGAGGATTACATTAAGTATAATTCCCACAGTCAAATTGCTATTATCCCTTCTAGTACTTCACTGTATTTCCTGCACACTCTGCAACAGAAGAATAAAAAGAAAGGTCCTCTCTGCAGGGTAGGGATATCATTGACATCTAGTGCATGTCGATAAAGATTATTGACATTATAGTTGTCAATGTATCAGTGTATTTCAATATGATCTTTTAAACTATCAAGTACATATAAAACATTGCTTATTGCCTTGTTAAGGTGAGAAAAATAACCAAAACAATTGTTAATGGCAGTGTAACACCAGTTCTATCAATTTCTGAAAATTTCACTTGATAATCATCGACGTGAGATACAAAACTTCCAGTCTTAGATATTACAAAGTAGGAATCTGACCTAGGGCCAATCGAAATGATAACTACCATGACTGTAAGGTCAACTGTTGGAATACTATGTCCCCTTTCTCTGTTACTGCACATAGTGGAGAACACCCTCTCTAAAGATGCAACGGATGCTGCCACATTTAAGTACTATGATATAAGTGCATACCATACAATTTCTCACAAGATATATATTTACATGATTATATTGACACATCCAAATTGTCAATACAATATATTGCTCTTTAATGTGCAATATACACATTATTAGCACATAGATTGCAAGACCGGGTTTTACAATAAGTATAATTCCCAGAGTCAATTTTCTCTAATCCCTTCGCACTCTACTGTACATCATCACATATACCTAATCTTAATAAATCACATGAATCCCCCGGCCACCATTCCCACCACATGAACCCTCCTAACAATACCTTTTTTTGCATGTTTTCACATCATATAGCAGCAATGATCTGTACTTTCGGTCTGCAATCCTTAACCCTTCAATGACAGCATATTGCTAAAATCTGACATTTGCCAAGGTGATGCACCAATGCAACCCTGGCTAGTAAGTGCTGAAATGGACATATTGCCGACCCTTCAGGGTTGAGAATCTCCCAAAGGGTTGGCATGATGTAGGGGAGAGAGGGGAACGTTGACCACCTGGGCACATTGAACCACTAGCTTTCTTTGCTTTTCCGTTGGAAATTTTCCAGCAGTTTGCCTACCACATAACCCCCTTATATAGTCTGTTCAGAGCAGCAGCATAATGTTTAGTTTGGGATGCTGAGAAGAAAGCCAGACAATATTAAAGAATTTATGCCCTTGAAAATAAATATTTGCAATTGTCAAACTTTTGTTCTCATGTTGTTATGAAGCATTGCTGGCCTAAGATCTGTATGGAGATCAAAGTATGTATACATATGAACGCTTGAATAGAACCTGATTTTACTCCTGAGTGTATTATGTTATCTGAATTACATCAGCCTTAACTATAATGGCCCGGATGGGGTACACTGAACCACACAATTTGGGGCACCTTGAACCATGCTCTTGAAGGAATAGTTCCATTATCTAACACATATGCACCTGTGCATAGTAGTGCATAGGAGGACATGGTATGACTGCTCCTCACCAGAGGGCAGCAATATTTGCAAGGTCTCCTGTCAGCTTGTAGGTGAGTGATGATATTACTCAGTTCAACCTCTGGGGCTACAAGAGGCTAGCCTAACAAGTAGGTCTACATATTTGAAAACACATAGTTTATTAGAATTAAGGTACACACAAAGACACAGACATATAAGGTACAATTTGGTTATACAATCATGATAGAATACATAGTTTGCCAATTGTAATAGCAAATTCATTTGGAGCAATTTCAGTGTCTTTATTCCAAGAAATATCTTTTTTTTTCAAGCAGAACAGCCTGTTACATCATAAAAGAATGTTATCAGAGATATATATAGACCTTGCAAATAGCAGCAATCCTCTTATAATGGTTCATATTGACCTAAAAGGGAAATATGAAAGGCTCCAACCCAATCACTACTCTAGAAACTATAATTGGCAGACTTGTGTGCATTAAATATGTATATTTTATATTCAACCCTATGCAAAAGTAACAAAAGCAATAAGTTTTATCTAAACTTTCAATAATAGATCTATATTGCTAGTTATTTGAACCATTTTATTTATGTGGTTCAAGGTGCCTCAGTGGGTGGCTCAACCTGCCCAGGGCATGGGGCTCATTGAACCACCCCAAGATTTTGTTTTCAAAAATTCAAAAGAAATACAAAAAATAATCACACTTGTGTTGCTATAGGTCGTCATATGTTGCAATGATATAAGGTAACTGCCAGATACAAAATCAAAGTTCAGGTGACTTTAATAAGGTCAGGAAAAAAATTAATGTGCAGAAGTGGTTCAATGTGCCCCTCTCTCCCCTACCAATACTACACCAACGAGTTACTTACTTTGGCTTCATTCATTCATCATGGCGATGGATCATCTTTTAGTGACATGCCATCCTCAAATAGTTAAGGCCTTTATTGTATGCCTTCACCCCATAGGGTGGAAGTGATTTGTACTGAAGGTCTGAAACCCCCTGTGGCTAGGTTACGTTTCACAGAGCACTCGACTGGGGCATCAGGGGCATTGTACTTATAGCTTTAGGTCTCACCAAAGTCAATCCTACCCTGAAATGCAACAGGTTCCTGAAAGTCCCCTGCACTGAGTTACTGACACGTGTGCTTGAATCAAAAAACCTTTGAATCAATTTGATTTGGTATAAAGACCTTTAGTGTTCATGAGAGAGAGACAGACAGAGCACCGTACACGTAACAGTATGAGGTAGAAATGTCAGACTTGACACTTTAAAATAATGAAAAAAACATCACAAGATAAAGAAGATATGAAAATAATTAATTCACACCCTAATCTTACCCACATGGTGGGTGAGGCTGTGGTGGGCGGTTATTAGAGAAGACCTCTATCAGAACATGGTCTCGATCCGGCTTTAAAAAAGTTCATCCATCAATAATCTATCACCCATATGGGATACCCATACTGATCTGGGGGAGCAGATTACAGCAATCTTACTCCATTCTGGGGCAAAGCAGTGTGTCTACATTGGGAGTCAGACCCTTAAATTAGCACCAGTTAACACTGCTCGTATATTGGCTCGTATATTGGCTGTGAATATGGATTAACAATGGCTATAAATTATCAGTTGTTCCAAATAAGGACTGTTCACGAAATAGGACTAGTTTCAAATCAGGCAAACAACTATGATTTAGTGGTGAAGTCAGAAAATGAAATGATCTATGATAAATTCAATATAGTGTAGGGGCTTAGTAATACCTGAGAGGTAGGCCCGCAGGGGTGGCCCGCACAGGCAAACACTGCGCCCCTCCCATACCAATCTAGTAACTTGAGACACGGTCTATCTGATAGGACATGGGGATGTAGCTCAGTGGTAGAGCAATCACTTGGCAAGCGGAAGGCCCCAGGTTTGAGTCCCGGTCCGAAAATGACATTTTCGGAGAAACCGTGTCCCTCACAATAGTTTGTGCTTCCAGATCTCTTTTACAATGCTTTGATGAAAAAAGCCCTATCTTTCTGTATGTGCCAGAGCAATGATTATGTAATGAGAAGGGTTGTACTTGGGACATGTAACTGCCATGTAAAACTATCCCAATATGCAGCAATTACACTTTAAAAAAAACTGTCCCCCATCAGTCTATGCGCCCAGAGTCAACTGGTCCTGACACCATTTAGCACTTACAGTGTAGGGGTGTGCTCCTAATCCCAGCATACATCGGGGCATGCTGAAACTAAATCCTGAGAGGTCACATCATTCTTACACTGGTGAGAACTATACCCGTTTTAACAAAATGGGTCGGAAGTCGCAGATATAAAATTTTCTGATATTGCTAGATTCGTGTACAGCTCATCAAGAGCTTTCATTTCATATATGACAAGTGGTATATTGCCCAATATTCACTCTAAGGCAACATTTTTGATACTTTTTTGTTGATTTAAATGGAAATTAATTAAAATGAGATAATTAACATTTAAATTAGATATTAACTATATCATACAATACAATGGTAAATCACATGGCCATTATATTGGGGAAAATGGGGTTAGAAAATAGTTTTTTAACTTAGTTGTCCAGAAGATAACTATTCATATGTTAGAAAAATGTCAAAAACTCATTTTTCAAAAATAACTTTTTGTTCCACACTATGCTACTTAAAATGCCCATATCTAGGCTCTTAAAAGTTAAAGGTGCGACTTCCGAACCATTTCTTTAAAATGGTTCACATTATGAACATGTGTTTGCTGAAGGAGGCAGTTAACAACTTTACAATGCCTCCGGCCTGCATTCATGTATCATTATGACATCACATTGTCACTCTCCACCAGATATTTTGAAGTTCCTACATGACAACCAACATCAGAATTTCTGCTGAGAGAGTAAAAGTATCACAAGACACCTTTCTCGTTTTTTTAGGACCAAATAAAAATCGATATTGGACTTCACCCGAGGCAATGTTGTTCAGTGCTGGTCATTAGTTACATTTGCACCTGGCACCGTATTGTACAGCGTCACCAGTAGCAAAAGCGCTGGATTTAGATAAATCATACTCACAATAGGCTATGATAAAGCATGGTTTGAACATGTTTTAAACACACTGTGATATGATGTGAACAGACATATACCACTAAATTATTGCAGGACACAGAATCTAGGGTGGGAATTCAAGTGAATTCTGTTTTGTGAATATCCAATATGGTGGTAACTGGGGAAATAAAAACATCCTAATCCCTCAGGGTGTGCCAAGAGGAATCAAACACCTGGAACAGCACCTGTAGGCTTTTAATATAAGCTGGACACCTCATCTGATTCACATCGGTCTTTAAGCAGTCTTCAAGCAGTATTTAAGCAGAGGGCTTGAGGTACGTACTAAAGATTGCTTTATCCCTCCAGATTATGTATGTTTCACACAATGTCAGAAAACCATGGAAACCACTTGAAAATGTGTATATTAATATATTTCTAATTGATACAAAATAAAAATAAACAACAATTACCTAACATATTGAAAAGCATTGACAAAACTCCATGCTATTTTTATCTTATCATTGATATACTTCAATATATACTAGAGTCATATGCAGTGGTATAAATAGGTATGTTATAGGGTTGCTGCTGTTGGACTGTGCCACGTTACAACAGTAGCATGCTAAGTCAATATTGACACCTTCTGTTATACAACCAAACACATCCTGTGTGGTGTGGTACAAAATGTCAGAGTTAAAAGGAAATATTCTGAGCACAAGGCAAATAGTACGGGGTGTTGAATATGCACAGTGCATGGTGGTAAATTTAATTAATGGCAGGTGATGGCAGGAGCCAGATGGAGTCATTTGAATATCAATGATAGGCTGGTGTTTGTAAACTGATTAGCTCAGGAGATACTGTAGGGGGAAGGAAGGGTGGAGAGGGGGTAGAAATGGGGAATATCAAGGTTTGGGTTTAATTTAATGTTATTTCGGCATAGTTTCAACTCTTATTCATTATGGAAATTGGCATTTTTTCTGAAAAAATAAAGCTCAATACCATCAAATAACCTGATGCAGCTCTAAACTAGCCAAAAGTGGTTACAGGTACCTGGAAAAGAGTATGCAGGGTCACGAGTACTACTCATTGTGAGCTCTGACCCCGTAAGGACAGCATCAAATGATCCACTGCAGATCAATAGAGTCCTAATGCATTATGCTCTTTAACCCAGCCTCATTCTATCAGCCATCTACACACGGATCTATAACCCAGGCTACCTCCCACTCAGCTACAACAATCAGGGGCTTCTACACATTCAGTGTTAGTTCTCAGAGGTTGTTTCATAAATCAACAAACATTCCAGCAAGATCGCACAAATATTACCTCCGTACATTTTTCCCTGGAAATTTGAAACCTTTATCACTTCTAAAATGACCAATATCATCATTTACTTCACATCCACAGTAAAGTCACCTCATCCAAGCATGCCAGAAGGTTTTTGTTTTTCTTTGTCTCTGTGCAATTTGTGCCTTTTCAAAAAAAATTCTTTTTTTGTGTGTCCTGCATTAAACTCATGAGCTCTATTTATAGTTTATGACTTTATCACTAAAAACATCTTTAAATGATTGATGAAAGGTATTGAGAACTCAATAGCATCACAGGGAAACTAAAGTGGATGCCCCAAGGTCTCGGTTACTCAACCTCTATCTTTATGAATAGGCCCCAGGGGAGGAGGAGGACAGTGGGTGGGTGGTAAAGAGAGTAGGGAGAGTCTACAAGCTCCGCTGGTTCCCAAAGACACTTGTCAAACTAGATCTATCAGCTGTAACTCTTCAAGGGCCACATAGTGCTTTAAGGTTGATCGCTACTCATTGAATATGGACTCCTGCGCAGCTCTCTGCGCATATAGCTTGAAATTGTCAGAATGGGCTGATATTTGGGAACTAGATCCATATACATAGACACTAAGCCATATCCAAAATTTAGACAATTACGAGCAAATTTGAGCATTTTATCTCACTTTGAATATTTGATATATTTGGAGCCACTGATATTTGCTATTTTTAACATAAATTAGAATATTGGAATTATTTACCAATAAATCATTATCGAGATTGATATAGATCTCATCACTGTGCTTCAAATAACCAAGAGTGTCAAATATATACACTTCTTACCCTGATCCTTGGCTTTTAACCCATTATTTTGGCCTTTAAATATGAGATTTAGACAGTTTTTGTCCTATTTTTTAACTTTAAAGGCCCAAAACCCTAAAAATATGCGCGGGACCCCCTATCAAAATTACTTTTTTATGTAAGCAAATGATCTAAACTATTTTTTGAAAAAGTAAAAAAAAAAGTCTATGGATTATTTTTGCTATTTTTTTTAGATCGTCCTAAAACGACCACTTTTTTTTCACAAAAGGGTTTTGTTTGGACCATAATTTTATTTTTTGCATTTAAGGACACAATATAGGATTATTCACTCCAAATATAACATTGATGTGGGCAGTAGTTCTCCAAGGAAAAAGATTGTGAAAATTTCACAATTCTTGGTATTTTTTGCCAAAAATATAAAATACTTTTTTTTTTCAAAAATCTGTAATAAAAAAAGTAGCTCGGGACCCCCCCTATTTTTTTACATTTTCCATTTCTTAATGATACAAACTACCATTAGGCAAAAAATTAGGAAATTCTATGGACGAAAAGTTAAGAGTAGCGATCAACCTTAATGTGCTATGCCCTTGGTTGTCATGATGTCTGAATGCAGCCCTGGTGAGCCTACTGATCAGGGTGGCATTAATCTATCATGATGACCCTTCAGGAGTATTTCAAGTCTGCATGATGCATAAATGCAGCACCAGTGAGTAACTCACCAAGGCTGTATTCATGCATCATGACATCATAGGGTATAATGAATCAAAGCACAATGCAACCCTTAAAGAGCTAAAGGGGGGAGGGTTCGCTGGTCCCCGACTCAGCGGAACCTAATACCTGTAATGAGTGATATTAGGGGGCGCTCTGTCTTTTACAGTTCACAGGCAAATTACCCGGTAACAATTGACATCCGGGTTGCTAAGCAGAGCCCCGAGTCAGAGACAGGTAGTGGGCAGGGCCGGGAAATTACCAGTAATTGTATTTCCGCACTCAAGTGGATCGCATCACTGGCAATCTCTGTGGAAATCACTACGCGCTTCTCTTGTTCACAAACAGAACAAAACAGTCCTTCCTGCCGGCTACCTTTACCCCCTACTGCTACCTTCCGCCAGCTTCAGGGGCACTCACAAAAGCTTGTCTACTTAAGAACACAATAGAAAAGTAAACAGAGGGAGACAGAAAAGGCTAGCAGGGGTTGTTTGGGTAATGCTTGCACCGGTATAATGATAGCTGTGTGATTCAGCATTGATTGGTTAACCCTTTAAGGACTGCATAGTGCATTAATAAGATATACCCTTGATTGCCACGTTGCTTAGATGCAGCCTTGGCAAGTAACTCACCAGGGCTGTAGTCAAGGACTATGCTGTCCCGAAGGGGGGGTCGATGCACTCTTGATAAGGTATGCTTGATGCATCAATGCAGCTCAAAGAATTGATCAGCAGGGCTTGGTGCATCTTGGTGCCAAATGTTGCTTTTATGGCTGTAGCCACATGCTGTCATAAAAGGGTTAAAACCAGATGGGCCACTAATTGGTAGTCAAGTACAAAAACACGTTCTGAAAGCGAAGAATCAATACGAACAGAATTCTGAGTGATTCCCCCTACTGCCAACAGCCTTCACTAAAAATGGTAAAATCTGATACGTGGACTGACACCAACAAAAAAAACACTCTCACATGCCTCTTGAAGGCAGAATACAACAAATATTAACTTTTTATTTTGCTTGGTGATGGAATTCAATTAGGGATTTATTAAAGTCAATGCCAGTCTGTGGATGTTTGCAGTGTTTTCAAGTTTTTTCATCCTCCTCTGAGCTCTTTTGTTTATTTTGAGAAGATGACAATGCAGTTTCCCGTTATTATTTTGACTAGTCTGATTTGATCTAGATGTTTGTCTGGTGAATTTAATTAAAACAGATAGAATGTCAGGGAAAATATTCCCTTTTCAACAGGTTTTCCTCAATTTTGATTCAATGCCATCCTGAATCAGTATGCAGTGTATGTGTTGTGGGGGAGGGGGGTGGAGATAATAGGGGGTAGCAATAATAGCGGAGTAACTGATAGCCTGTGACTAAACGGACCAGACATAAAATCTATAAAGCACTGTCCTACCTGCACTTATCCTGCATGCAATGATTAATGCACCAACTCATTTGAAAAGTACTCAGAAAGTGACTTTTGATAAAAAAGTGGGAAACAGAAGTAACAAACATGAAATTTTCCATTGCCCCTGGTTTGTTTCAAAATCAGCATTGTCTTATAGACTGAGGAATTCCCACTCACCTGAAATTACCCGTACCCATTTTTTGATGAAACGGAATATGGTAAAATTATCCCATCAAATTTGCCCAAACTATTACCCAGAATTTAGAAACAGTACAGTATTCATTGTATCACACTTGGATGAAACTGAATATTTCATCCAGGACCATATCCTATTCAGCTTTATGCCTCCCTTCACTCTCCTAACTATGTTATTGCAGTGTAATCACGGACTGGGAATATGCTGGGAGAGCACCTGTGTCACCATCTGGAGTAGCCTGATGTGACGGCTCAAATAAATACCGTTGAAATTGCGCCCCCTTTATTGTCCAAGGGAGCAGTTGGTTGTAATGCAAATGATTTTAGGAGATGTGACACTATTTCAATTGTTATCATAATGAAATGATCCAAGTACGTTGAGTAAGTCACTGGTGCTGCCTCATTCAGACATTTCTTTAGTGTATCACTCCCTTAGAGTCAGCATGATACATAAATGCAACCCTTGCTAATTACTCGTCTAGAATGCCGTATTTAGTGAGTTGGTTTTAGTGAGTTGGTTTTACCAAAAGAGAAATCCCTTCTTTTTCAAACTGGCCACTTGTTGAGGAAGAACTGACAGTACCTTGTACATCCTCTGGTGGAGGGTGGAGGAAACAATTTAGCATGAAATTTGGCACTTCAGTTTAAAATTGTTTTAATATTTTGTTCTATCATAGTTTTCAGATTGCAAATTTTGGAAACAAGAATCGCGGTTGTTGCCGCATAAAAAATGCCTCAGGCATTTTTATACGCGGCAACAACCGCAATTCTTGCATTCGAAGAAACATAATGTCTACATGGTTGGTATGTTTGAAGGGAACTCATTCAAGACACTGAAAAGCAGGGCCGGGAAGGGATTATCAGGGGGAAGGATGATATTACTTCAAATATGACATTTCCTATGAATTCCTTGGGTCCATGTTAGGGGGTAAGGAAATGTGTGTTGCTAGGCAGATAAACAATTACAATAGATGTTGCTAGGCAACCAGCTGGATTAGCAACAAACTGATAGAACCATTGAATTCCTTGGGTCCATATAAGGGGTGGTAGGTTTGATTATAATCAACCTTAGGACCATGGAAATGTGCGTTGCTAGGCAGATAAACAATAGAATAGCCGTTCCTAGCCAACCAGCTGTATGAGCATCAAACCGAAAGAACCATTGAATTCCTTGGGTCCATATAAGGGGGTGTAGGTATGATTATAATTAACTTTAGGACCATGGAAAGTTGTGTTGCTAGGCAGATAAACAATTTGAATAGCCGTTGCTAGGCAATCAGCTGTATTAGCAACAAACGGATAGAACCATTGAATTCCTTGGGTCCATATAAGGGGGGGTAGGTATGATTATAATCAACTTCAGCACCATGGAAATGTGTGTCGCTAGGCAGATAAACAATTAGAATAGCCATTGCTAGGCATCCAGTTGGATTAGCAACAAACCGATAGAACCATTGAATTTCTTGGGTCCATATTAGGGGGGGTAGGTATAATTATAATCAACTTCAGGACCATGGAAATGTGTGTTGCTAGGCAGATAAACAATTAGAATAGCCGTTGCTAGGCAACCAGTTGGATTAGCAACAATCCGATAGAACCATTGAATTCCTTGGGTCCATATTAGGGGGGGGGTAGGTATGATCATAATCATCCTTAGGACCATGGAAATGTGTGTTGCTAGGCAGATAAACAATTAGAATAGCCGTTGCTAGGCAACCAGCTGTATTAGCAACAAACTGATAGAACCATTGAATTCCTTGGGTCCATATTAGGGGGTGTAGGTATGATTATAATCAACTTCAGGACCATGGAAATGTGTGTTGCTAGGCAGATAAACAAATAGAATAGCCGTTGCTAGGCAACCAGCTGTATTAGCAACAAACCGATAGAACAATTGAATTCCTTGGGTCCATATTAGGGGGGGGTAGGTATGATTATAATCAACCTTAGGACCATGGAAATGTGTGTTGCTAGGCAGATAAACAATTAGAATAGCCGTTGCTAGGCAACCAGCTGTATTAGCAACAAACTGATAGAACCATTGAATTCTTTGGGTCCATATTAGGGGGGGTAGGTATGATTATAATCAACTTCAGGACCATGGAAATGTGTGTTGCTAGGCAGATAAACAATTAGAATAGCCGTTGCTAGGCAACCAGCTGTATTAGCAACAAACCGATAGAACCATTGAATTCCTCGGGTCCCTATCAGGGGGTAGGTGTGATTATAATCAACCTCAGGAACTATCAAAGGTTGATTTTTTTTATTGCTATCACATAGCATAAATTTGTGTTGTGACACCATAACCCAAGATGGCGGCACAATCCAAGATGGCGGCGCCCGTTCTGACTTCTGGCAAAGTGCAAACATCATATACCTCGTTCTTGTGGTGCCTGGCGGCACCACCAGGTGGCTAGGCCACCACTTCGGCATAAAAAATATGTGCAGCGCAAAAATACAGTACCCTGCTCCCATTAGATGGCAGTGCCCTGGGTAAGGTCCCCGGATGATTACTATGTCGTCATAAGGGCGGGACATGCTTCGTGGAGCGGCCATTAATTGAGGTTAATGGGGACCCCTGTCATCATGGCACCATGTAGGGGATGGTAGCCAAATGACCAGAGCACTCTCTTTAAACTTTAATGGTACCATTATTGGGACATGGCCCTGAATAAAAAAATTGCTAGAAAAAATGTGATTATCCACTTTATGGAAATGACCTTCTCAAAAAGTATGATGGGTCGTGGGGTAATTGATGTGTCAGGGTAAGTGTGTTCATGACAATGGACTATTAGTTAACGGGCCATACAAAAGATACCTTAAATTCTACTTAAATGTTGCCATAAAGTGTTCTTTTAAGTAATTAAAGAAACCTACTGAAATCTCGAAAATTGACATTTGCGTTTTTACCTTAAATGTACTCAAATGTGACATTTAAGTATTACAAGTGGCCTTTAGGGCATACTTAAATAGCAATTCCTATGCAGTGCTTGTAAGAGGTGCAGCCATCGGTTAAACAATAAAAACCCAACGTTCTGTCAATAGTAACTCTGACAGATTCAAACCTTGACTAGACCAAAGCCTGAACCAAGGATGCCAATGGTATGTTAGCATATATAGCTATTTAACTCTTTTAGGATGGCCTAATGGATTAATTCATCCTGCCCTTGGTTATCATGATGCATCAATGCAGCCCTGGTGAGCCCTTTGTCGACAGTGACTCTCACTTTTCTCAGTGTGAACATGCTTATAGTTGGTAAAACCTTTATGTTTTAAAGCAAATTGCACAACTACTATACAACTACAACGTCTTATGTTTATTGCTATATTTCGCAGCAGAATATTCATGATGTAGATGCATTAATGTATGTATGGTAGGGGCCATCTGGTGAATTACAGCCAACCATAAATATTCAAACATGGTTTCATCAGGGTGACTTAGGTGAGTTGAACCCAAAAGAATACAGAGTGTACTGTGTGGAACTCAGATCCATGAATCGGTGCACTTACCAATGCCTGAGTTTTGTGTAGATCTATACATTGGCTGATTATGAACCCACAGTGAGCCCAAAGGCCCTTCATGTCAGCCTTTGTTGCCATATGCCTACTACTGAGTTGATTTGGTGACAGGTCATTGTGTGCACTGTACCAAATTGTAACAACTATAGAACCATTTATTATGCACATGAATGAGGCATATGTAATCCTCTCACAGGTGGGGTAGGAGTTCTATTGTCATTCCTACACTAGACCATTGACCCAGCCAGAGTCGAATAAAGTGAATAGTTATTGGGTGTACCACTTATTGTGACTTTGTCCTTAGAGGTGAGGCAACAGTGACTGCCCAGTCACATTAATACGGCAAACGTGGGTCATATCGTCATTGGTGTGGACAACTGTAGGTGCGTACCAACAACTGATTTATCTAGTAGATTTTATGGTTTTAACACCTTCTCTTCTGTACATTGAGATTTGTGGCCCTTCGGGAGATCTCGGTAGGTTCCTATTTCACCATTTGCAGTGCTAAGTTTATCTGATGTAACTGCAATTTACCACCCGAGAGGTCTCACTGATTTACGTGCTCTAGTGATGGCAGCCAAACAACATAAGCACTATCTTTTAACTTTAATGGAACCATTTTTGGGACATGACCCTGGATATAAAAAAGCCAAAAAAAGATGCTTATCAAACTTATGAAAAAGACATTTCCAAAAATTATAAACACTCCCAAAAAGTAAAATAATCAATAACAGTAAACTGATAAAGTTCTTCAGACTGACAAATTTTGGTGAATATTGGAACATTCTAAGGTCATCCGGTAGGGGTCATGGATAGATTGTTCCTATTGCTTGTCAATTAGGACAAATAATTAGGCTTTTTTGTCATGCTAATAGTTACCAGTTCTAGGACATATTGTTGATTGTGACTGTGCTGCCAAAGGTGTGACTGCTATGATTGGTATTTATATTAATGTTAAAAAATCTGACCTGTAAGCTTTTGATATAAGCTAGACATCTGCATCTGATTCACATGGTCTTTAAGAGGATGACTCAAGGTACAAACTAAGCATTGTTTTATCTCTCCAGATTAATGATGTTTCACACTATATCAGATAACCATAGAAACCACATGAACATCTAGGTCTATATATTGATATAATTCTAATTAATATAAATGTAGTGTTTGTCTTTATGTGATTCGATAAATAAGGACGCGAACCGCAGTATTCTTGTTGAGATGGGAAGAAGAAAGGTTTATTGGAGCTTTAACCTGTACAGTCAATCTGATGATAAAGGTTCTGATTCATTTGAGTCGTTTGCTAATAAGGATATGCTTTCAGATAATCAATCATGGAGCGAGACCTGAAAAGGTCTGCCGGAGCAAGGGGGTGAGGGCAGTATTTATACTGTTTGCCTCCGATCGGGGTGCCCCCTGGCTCCGGCCACGCGAACTTACACAGTAGGTGTTCGACTACATAATATTAGTGCCCCTTCATAAATATAATAAATTTACTTTGCCATACCATTTTTATTTCTCCTCACTGATGCAATAGACTTGAAATAGTATCTACAGGCCTCCAGCAACTAGTATATACTAGGAAATTCACTTATATTCACTTAAAAATCAGTCTTTTTCTATATACAGACTCTACAAACAGCTAGCATGGATTGCAGGTTCCTCATCATTGCTATAACACTTTGTCAACTGAGGAACTGCTTAAATCTAGAAATCTCTGGTAAGTCATTTTTGAATGGAATTCAAATGTAATTGACACCATACTATATATGATTAATTTGCTATAACAAAAGAAACTCTGACAATGAATTAGCACCACGAACTTAAAATACTGTAAACAATATATCAGCATCAACTGTGCCTTATGTGGTTATACACAAAAATATATTCCTTTTGAATCTATAGATGATAATAATCATTTTCTAGCATCCTTGGTGTTTTACATTGTCTTACCATTGGGTATCCTCAAAGTAGCCCATTACATATTGATACCTGAAACCTTTTACCCCGCTTCAGCTTCAGTAACGTACACATCTCACACATAGATATTTTGTATCATCATTTCATGCAACCCCTGCTGTACAGAGGATAATGTTTTTACACATAACCTTTATTAGCAGGGTGTGAGTGTGTGAGAACACAGGAGGTGTTTGACATATTACAGACCATAGTCACTGGGAGTGGACTTAGACATCTCACCATCATCACACACAACACTCAAACAGGTAATTAACCCCTTAAGAAACAAGTTGCATGAAAACAACATTTGATGTTTTGAAGCACAAACACAGCTCCAGCTAGTAAATTACTAATACTGTGTTATGTATTATGCTGACCCCTTGGGCGGATGCAAAGCCTATATAATTATCAAAGCAATTGAATGTAGCTAGGATGAATTTGCTACCAGCTAATAAGTGCTATGATGCCAAGGGATAGTGCACATAATTGCATTACACTAAAATGAAAAAGTAGAAAAATATGGCATATTATATCATCTTTTTCTATTTCTCTTTTATGACTTAGTCTCCTCCACATTAGAGAAATAGAAGGGACAAATTCAGAGTGGCATCCTCACCAATAGTCCTCAAGTTATCCTTTTGTACTTTTCTAATCAAACAATGAGTGGCATCATAGTGATGAGAGTGAAGCATCACAAACCCTCTAAACTATGGTTTCTGTTCTCTGTAGCAATGATTATTTTTGTTTCTATTCTTGTACAGGGTGTGGAAACCTGGCAAACCTAGCAGGGCTTAGGTTGTCTATCATCTCCTGCTGGAATTTTAATCAGTTATGGACAGCATCAGAATATCACAAGACAACTTTAAGTACGATCATAATAAACTGTGATGTCAACTCCACTGCGGTAAGTTACTTTTGGAAATTCAGTAAGTACAGTAGTAGTATAGTATGTATCGGAACGGGACTATAGTTAACTACTGTTTATTACTCAATCGACATGCAGCCAATCAGAGGCCTCCATTTGGTCACGTGACCCGTTGCCATGGTAACGTGACCTACTTAGGGCTCTCAGCCAATCAGAAGCCAGCATTCTGGGTGACCTACTGACCTACTTAGAAGCTCTCAGCCAATCAGAGGCCGGCATTCTGGTAACCATGGTAACGTGACCTACTTACGTCACGTGACCTACTTAGGCTCAGCCAATCAGAAGTCGGCATTCTGGTAACTAGGGTAACGTGACCTACTTAGGGTTTGTTTGTAAACAACACCACGTGGCTCTCTTGTTTGTAAACAACACCACGTGACACGTGACTGTTTGTAAACAAACAAACAAAAAAAAGTTATGTAACTTATATATAGAAATAAAAACACAACAAGATAATTTCTTTTCTTTTCATTTTATTCTTTATTTTCATTTTGAATCAGAAAAAACACACAAGTTTATGCTTTTTTAGCTTGCTTCTTCGATTTGCAGCAACTCAACAGGCCGCAAAGTCTCACGCCGCCGTCACTCGCACCACCACACCCCGGACGACTTCTCTCCAATAGACATTGCACGACTTTGGATAAATCCAACACCATTTCGGCAAGGCAGAGAATCTTTGCCTCCATGAAACGGCCGCCATCGCAACAACCCGTCACAACAGCATCATTGATAGCTTCTGACTCACGGCCCGGTCGCTCAGCTTTGGGATTTTGCTCATGCGCATGACGCACTTCTTGGGGTTTCTTGTTCGACATGCTTCAATTAGGAAATGAACGCAATGAGGTCCACAGGTGTCAGCAGAAGTGTCTTGTAGTTGAATGCGGTTTCTTTGCCACTTGAACGGAGCAGAGCGTTCCACGAAAGACAAGAACTCCGCACTCAGTGGCGGTAAGCCGAAGGAATCAAAGTAGTACACTTCACCCGTGCTCGACACGTAAAACGCCACCCAATGCTGACCTGGTAAATGTTGCGGATCTGTGTTGCTCACGAAACAAGTGTCTTTGATAGGGTGCTTCGGAATAGTGTCACAAGAGAAAACGCCCAGGAAACGATGTTTTGTGTGAACGTTTTCCTTCAACACTCTGCTTATTTCAAGCGTGTTCATACGATACGCCAAGTACCGCCGTCTTGTCTTCAGTTCATGTGGTAGTCGGTGATGGGGTGTCGATCTCGGGTCAGCTCGACGACGTTGTCGTACACCAAGTAGAGTAGCACCGTTGTTGTCGCTTGTAGCGCCGAGCGGAAACTGACTTCCACCCTCAGCTGACCCGCTCTTATAAGGTTCACGCGACACCCGTCGTGCGATCTGTCTGGGGTTAAGTCGAGGGGGAACACCGTGTAACCGTTCAGGAATTGATCGTATGAAATACCGCAGGAGCGCGCGCCCTCGTACATCCCCGTTTCCGTGTGTAGCGCCAAGTACTCTCTCACGGCCGCTTTGGTCTTAAAGTCGGGCACGTAGGCGTCGTTCGGCACTTTCTGATCGTTCACTATCACTTGAAGCGAGCTGATGTCGTAATGCTTCATCTCGAACGGGTTCTTGGTGTAGCTACCGTTGAAGGCGTCGTGGTCCAGGAAGCAAATCATCATCGACTTGGGAAGCTGGCCTGTGTTGGAGTGCGTGTAGCTGTGATCTCTGTTACCTTGAGGGATGGCGTACGTCGTCACCTCCACTCTGTTCACCAGGTAGTCGAAGGGCCCGTGTTCTATCACCGCTCTCTCGTGCGTTTCCGCTACAGCGTCCGCCACCAGCACGCGTCGCACGTAGAACTTTGCTTTGTAGATCTTCAAGCTGAAGCCTCCGTCAGCGGCGCACATCAGATAGAAAGAGGGCGCCGCCTGTTTCAGAGTGAGATTGATTTCTGTCTCTCCAACGATGAGCTTCGGTTGATGAGCCAGGTCAAAGTGCAGTCGCGCCATCAGCGAAAAGCGCTTGTTGGAGATTAGCTTCTTGCGCGCTTTGTACCCCGCATTCGCGTCAGTCAACGTGTCAAACTGACCGGGCGTATCTTCATGCCACCCCTGGGCGCTCATGACGCCGTCCTTCACGTCTTTGTTGTAGTTGAGTAACCCTTCCAAGTAAGCTCTGTAAGGGTAGGTCTCGGTGTTGCCAGACACTTTGAAACCGCCGATGGAGACTTGGACGTCTTTGAAGAGCGAGTGAGCCAAGTTGTTCACCAGAGCTACCGCGTCGGTGTCCTCGATCGCCGCTCCGTTCGCTTTCAGCACTTGACATTCCAGATGAAGGTAATTCTCGTTCAGGTCTGTGTACTCTTGCGACTTGTTGATGGTGAAATTTATGTTACCTCCATCCTCTAAAGAGTTTTTTGTTTCTATCCCCAGGAAAGACGACTTTAAGATAGTAGTCTGAGTCGGCGCTACGGTGTGCAGGTCGAGCTCAGAGAGCGCGCACTCGTTACTGCTCTCGTGTACGTAAGCCATTGTGTTCTCTCTTCACGCGGCCGACAGACTGACGCCGGCCGCCTCCAGTCTTTTTATTTATACCTGAACGCCTAGGCGCTTACCGGTCGAATACATCCCCTCTACGTCTCTTGCAAGAGCCACCGCCCGTCTGAGGAGAATGCCGGCGACGTTTCGACCCTTTCTTAGACGCGACAGTCGTCTTTCCTCCCGAGAACGCCGTACTCGCCAGTCTCTTCAGAGCGCCTGCGCCTCGGTCTTTCACGCTGCTCTTTAAAGTCCGACCCCCCAGCACATCTTTAGCTACGCCCACACCGGCGCAGAGCAGCGTTTTTCCCACCGACTTCAATAGCGGGGTAGCCGAGCGCATCAGACCTAACAGAGCGCCGCCCAAACCGTGCCCGCTCTGGAAAGAGCGCCCGCTGTACACGTTGATGCCGTTGCCCAGCTGCGCGTTGTAGTAATCGCTGTACCCTCTGCCGACGGTGCGCCTGGGTGGAAAGTACGGAACGCGTTGACGCATCATTTTTCTCTCTTTCAGCGCTCAATAGGTCTCAGATGAAGTGTCACGGTCACCTCGCCTCTACCGAATGGGATGGAATGACCGGATCGGTCTCTTAAATAGATGCCGACCTCGGTAAACCTCTTGGATTTCAAGGGGAAATAATCCAAATGGGGAAAACTGATAGCTTGCACGCAGCCTCGACGCTTTCCGCCTCTGTCCACCGCGACGCAGCGCAACAGCGGCACTTGCATGTCGCCCACACGTCTCTCCTGGATCATGTCGGTGTATATGTACACAGAGTGCACGTCCCCGTAAACATCCATCGAGTAGGCGCCGGTAGTCGGCAACGCGAAACACGTCTTCTCTCCGAAGCCTAGAACGCATGCGAGATGCTGAGTCAGCAGGACAGCGCAGTGTCTCGGCGGTTTGATGGTGACGCGTTTCGTGTTGGCGTCGTACGATAAGATCCGCATCGGTTTGAGCAAGAAGCTGGAGCCCTCTAGTCTGTCATCTCGCATCGTCTGACTCAAGCACTCGACTAGGGTGTGGTTGCTTCCGGTGAAAATAGGAGGTATCTGGAATATGTTTGGCATGAAACTGCGCACTCCCATGTCTTTCTCCATCTCTTCGATCATCTGTCTTGCTTGATCGCTGATCGCCTTCTTCTTCACCGCCGGGGAGAAGAACTGCTTGTATACGGCATTCGTCTGTCTCAAGTCGACCTCTTTCTTGAACCTTTTTGTTTCCGGTTTCAATCGCTGCTCTTCCGACGTGTCTGATATCTCTTCCACCGTTACATAGCTCGCTTCCTTCCAGCTCAGCGGGTATTTTGAGCTGAACGTCAGCTTGCTCAGACCGTTCGCGTTTTTCATTCCCCTCCAGTCTACCTGTGGTTTTCTTCCTTCGGCGAATTTAGTTTCTTTTAAAACGTTGATCGCCTCCTCTAGCGAACCCTTGGTGCGCAGAGGAACAACAATGATCAAGTCGTCGTCGTGCACGTTAGTCCATTCTGTAGGGAGGATGATCTCAGTCAGAGCCGCTTCGTACGCTTCGGGCAGAAGGAGCGGCGAGTCGAAGTGAGTTCGGAAAGACGTCAAGCTGTTGTCAGGATAATACTCCATAGAGCTGTTGCTAGGTAGAGTGATGTTCATTTTTTTTTTTTTTTTTTCTACGTTATTTTTTTGACGGGGATCCACTCGTTGAACTTGTCGTCGTAACCTAACCAACATACGAAAGCTAACTCTTTACCGTCGACGGTCTTGCGGCGCAACACCTCGTCTATCAGGTAGTTGTTGTCGTAACGACTCTTGTACACCTTCTGAACCTCTTCCGGGTAGAAGACGCCTTTTATCTCCTCGCCCTTGTCGTCTTTCAGCTCGAACCCTCTGCTTCCAAACGTCTTAGCAACGTCGACCACTTCCTCGCGCCAGTTTCCCTCGTACCCTTTGTAGAAGGCGCCTTTAGTTCTCAACATCCTCACTCTGTCACCCGGAGGGATGACGTCGACGGCGGACGTCTTTGTTTTTTTCTTCTTTTTCCATATTTCGTCGATTTGTTTGTTAGTTGGGAGATCTTGTCGGTAGAGAACTGTTTCGCTGTTTTCCGAGCTGACTTGAGCCGGCGCCATTTTCAACGTCTTGTGGTGAGTGCGATTGTAAGAAGACACTACATGGTGCAGTACGTCTACGTAGCGATACGTGCGCTTGTGTGTGAAATAACGCCACAGCTTCTCCTTCAGACTGCGGTTCAAGCTCTCCACTAGACTAGCTTTGATGTCGTCGTTCTCGCCAGTGAAGAACTCTATGCCCTCGCTCTTCAAGTGATCTTGAAAGATCTTGTTCAAAAACTCTTTCCCCTTGTCTGTCTGAACAGTGCGCGGTCGTCTCTCGCCAGTGCCTGTCATCTCTCGGAAGGCCTCGGTGACATCAGCGCCGCTCTTGGATTTAATAGGAACGGCCCATGCGTACCTAGAGAAAACGTCGATCGCCGTCACCACGTACCGGAAGCGGTAGTTGTGAGACGCCAAAGCTTGCATGTCCATCAGATCTATCTGCCACTGCTGATCGATTGCGCCGGTTATAGTCTTGTTCCTTGCGAATTTTCTCCGAATGGGTTTATGTTTAGTGTAGGCGTCCAGCGACACTAAAGCATCTCGGATGAGGGCCGGGTTCAGGTGGCGAAAATGATGTTTCTGGAGTTTAGTCACGCTAGTGAAACTGGAGGGCGCTTTGACGTTGGTATATCTAGCTACTACGCGCTTCTTTTCTTTTTCCTTCTTGGTCAGTCTCTTCACTGGTTTGCCCATGGTGGGCCTGTTGAGGGCGTAAACGACGACCTCGCCGCTAGGCGGTTGCGCCCTTTCCTTTTCTTACTCGCCACGCTCCTATAGGAAGTCGGAGTTTGGAAAAGTTCACTGTCCTCCTCGTCGTCAGAGGATGGATCGTCCACCTGGAGAGAAGAGTCTGCTGCTGCTACTGCTGCTGCTGCTGCTGATTCTCCTTCTTCCGAGTGGAAGCTCGGTCGTTTCCGACCTCTGTCAGCGAGCCGTGTGTCTAAGCTTTGGCCAGGTCCGCTCGCTTTATACAGATGGTTTCCGATCAAGGAGTCTGTGGGAACTGCTTCGCGCAGCGCTTTCGTGAACGGAGAGTAGCCCGCCGGTCTGGGCGCCGTCTTCCTGAACCTGGCGGCGTCGTTCAGTAAGTCCACTATGTTGATGCGATGCTCAGGTGGTATTCTCCGACCCGACATCTCGCGCACCGCACCGTCCTCGTTCCACTTGATCACACCGGATTTCTCCAATTGTTTGTACAGTGCCACGGTCCGGGTGCGATTCCTCTTGGGAACTTGGTTCGCCAACCGCTCAAGTAGGGACGCGCTGGCCTCTTCAGCAGACTGACGGAGGTGAGCCGGGGGCGAAGAAGAGTAGGACGAAGAGATGTTGCTGTTGTGGGGATTCGCGAGAAAAAATTGCAATCTATTCAACAACCTTCGGTATTTCAACATTTTCTCGCGCGATTCCAAAGTGGGATCGTTCAACACTCAGTCCAAGTCCCTGTAGATAAACTGTAGCACCTGGTGCAAGGCCGCGTCGGGATGAAGGGACTGTTCTGCCTGCTTGTGGTAATAGGCCATGTCGGCAGGTAGGCGGGCGGCGGTGGCAGGAGCGGAACTCTCGTTCTTTTCAGTGCGCTCATCAGGAAGAGGAGGAAGGTTTGGAGCAGTAGAAGTACTAGCAGCAGCGACTGCAGTAGTAGCAGCGCTAGTAGTAGCAGCAGCGGGCACATGATGAAGTAGACCTGCTCGTGATGATTTGTAGAGCGTCTCAGGATCCACGAGCGCTAAGCGTTTGTAGTGTTGTTGCTGCTCTGAGTCCGTCATGGGGACGACGGTGGCAATGACGCTGGTGGTGGCGGTAGTGGTGGTGGTGCTGTCGGCGAGTAGGTGTCGAATGAGGTGTCTCATATACGGAGAATGCTCTTTATAAGCGGTAAGGCCATCCCTATGAGAGCCGGAATGAGGAAACCTCCCTCTTGTACCAAGACGCGTCTCTTTTTTTTGATGGGCGTAGATTTTTTGCCGACCTCCCTCAACACGTCAGCCGATTCTCGAAGCTTGTCCAGTTGTTTGTCGCTGAGCGGGATGTTCCCTACCAGTAAATTGTGACAGATCTCACTCAACGCTGCGATCAGATCGTCGCTTCCAGAGTCTATTAGATGCGAGCAGTCCTTTGGCGAGCACTTAGCTAAGTGCTTGAGAGTACCAAAGTGTCTTTCGAGTAGATGAGAAGACATTTTTGCTACTGCTTTCTCTTGTTCTTTTTTTTGTCTAGCGGTACGAACACTAGCTGAGAGTGTATGGACGTCAAAGAGGAGCGTATTCTCAGATCGTCAGGTGTTGACTGCTTGAAGTCCAGAAGGAGGTATGAGTGAGGTCGCTTGAGTTCATGGGTAAATATACTAGAGAGGGCCGCCGCGTTGGACGGAAACACCTGGCGAGACAGACTAGCTATTTGCCCCATGTCGCGCGGGTTCTTGAAAACGATCATGTAGTGAGCGTTCAGACTCATAGTTCGAAAGTCGGGTGATTTCTGGAATAGGTTCTGAGTGATGTATATGACGCTCACGTTCCAGTGATGCGAGTATTTAGTAAAGATGTCGGCTACCACTTGCTGATTGGAACTGCTCATCAGATCGTCCAATATCAGTAGAGTGTGGGGTCGTAAGGCGTCTTCTGCTACTTCCACGTCTCCCGCTATAGTCTCTTTGCTAGGAAGACCTTCTCTGAATTCCACACCGTACTGATTTTGCATTTTTTCAAACAGAGGTTGCCACTCGCCGTAATGGTAAAAAGTCTTTTCCACCGGCGGCGTGACCAAATTGGTCACGTCGCTCAGAAATTGATCCACCAAGCGCGATTTTCCACAACCCGACGGACCGCTAATGATACAACTAAAGGGTCCTTGTAGTCGAGCGTCGAAATGAATTTCTGTGAAAAGTTTGCTTCTACTGCTCGACATTTTTTTTTTTTTTTTTTTCAGCACGCGTGAGAGAGCGGTTGTGTGTCTGACTGTCTGCTGTGTTTCTCACTCGAACGGTCGGTAGTGAATGGTTGTGGAGAAAAGTCCGCCGACCTTTTTATTGATTCCGGCCGGTGTCACAGTAGCGGCTTTTTTTTTTCTTTTTATTTTTTGCGATAAAATTCTATTTTCACTCAATAGTCATAAATGTTTTGTATCAGACTCCAGAGGAGTCTGATACAAATATTTATTTTTTTTTTAAAAAGAAGAGGGAGAGGAGGAGGAGGAGGAGGAGGAGGAGGAGGAGGAGGAGGAGGAGATTAATTTTTTTTTTTTTTTTTTTTTTTTGATCATTTAGGCAAAGCTCGTCGCTTTGCCGCTTTTTTTTCTATTTCTGTGTTGTGACACGATCGTCTCGAAAAAGCAATAAGGCGTGTGAGCGCGGCGGTGACAAATACATATTGGAGCGTATGGTTTAAAATAGTGCGTCCCTATCTTCTTCAATTCGGCTGCGTTGCAATATGCGGGATAACAAGTGACGACGTCGAAACGTTTAGAGACCGTGTTCACGTCGGCCACAACGCGCGCCCACCGAGTGGGAGCTGCAGTCGCTTCCAAGAAACCGATCGGCTTGTCGAAACGTTTCATAGCACTTATTCTCACTTTATAAGAGGAGGCAGGGTGAGGAGAGTAGCGGCGCTCTTTCTTTTCATGAAACGCCCAACGAGTGGGGGCGCTGAGAGCGGCTGTTATGCAATGGTAGAGTAAATACTGTTCTGAGAAGACGGCTCTCGGCCATGTCGCTACGTTTTCCTTTTCCGCTCTTGTATAACGACGATGGCGCTCAGCTTTGCATTTCTCGAGAATTCGGTACGCTTCAAGAGATGCGTGAACCTCAACTACGTGACGCTCTCTCCTTTGAGATAAAAAAATAGCCGGGCAGTTGAGGAGGGCACTTTGTTCGCGCGACCGTCTTTTAGAAACTCGCGCCCTCTGCAGCGCCATATTTCTTTCCTCCGAAACAAAAAAGACTGAGTGAAAATAAAAATTTTAAAAAACAAAAAGCTCAAAGAAAAAAAATAAGCAATAAGCAGACTCAGCTCGAAATTCCCTGCTGGCGTGATGGCGGTGACTGCAGGCGGTGGCGGCGGTCGGCTGGCCGGCGGTGGCGGTGTCGGCGGCGATGGTAGAAGGGTGTGTGGAAAGAGAGACGCATCTCAGTCTTTTATAGGAGCGGCGAGTCTGACATTTTCAGCTGTCGCATGCTGACCTGCTGCTATCATAAGAGAAACAAAAGCCCTAATCACGCTTTTCAGCTGGATCCTTCCACCCCGCCAGACATGGATCCAGATGGGAAGGTGGTTTAAAATTAAATCCGTGTACCGACTGTCATACAATAGAGTAATTAGTTGAACGCGTGTTACCTGTATAAAGGATTAGCGGGTCATGGGCTCAGCGTGTGTATAGAAAAACAACTACAGGTAGCGTGAACAAAGCGACCCCCTCCCTTTCTGTCACTCTGTCTGTGACTAGAGGGTGCGCATGTGGTAAGCGGCTTAAATCTAAAGAAAAACAAATCACCCTCTCCTGTCGTCAGCAGTCAGCCGGCCGGCGGCTGGAAAATGCGATTAGAGGGATGATGAGCCGCGTAGTAAGCGACTTAAGGCTGATCTAAAGACCTGCCGTGAGGGGGCAGCTGGCCGGTGGCTTGAAAAAAAGGGGGGAGTAAGGGTATATAAGGGGGAGTGAAACCGTATTCGGCATCGTCGTCATCGTTCACGCTACTACTACTACTACTACTACTACTACTACTACCACCACCAGCACCGCGCCTCAATTTGCAGATCCTCATGATGGAAAGTTGCTACCGTGACATGAAGCGGAATGACGAAGCGGCGCGCGAATGTGAAGCTGATGCTGTAGCCTCTGCTACTGCTGCTGCTAGTGCTGCTCAGCGTGCTACTGCTGCATTTACTGCGGCTGTTAGTGACGCTGGTTGTGATGACGTTGTTGTTGTTGCCGCTGCGGCTGTGACTGCTGCTGTTGCTGCCGCCGATGCAGCTACTCATGCCACCGATGCCGACGCTGCTGCTGCTGATGCTGTTGTGGCTGCCGATGTCGCCGCTGATAACGCTGCTAGTGCCCGCTCTGCCGCCCTTGCTACTGTCGCTGCTGCTGTTGTTGCTAATGCTCACGCTACTGCTGCTACCGCTGCTGCTGCTGCTGCTACCGCTGCTGCCGAGGCTGCTGCCGCTGCTGCCGATGCTGCTGCCGATGCTGCCGATGCTGCTGATGCTGCTGATGTTAGCAGTCGCGTCGACAAAGAATCGTCATTTGTCACTCTTAAACCTCCAGTTGAACGCGCGACGAGTAGTAGGGCTACCAACGCGACGGCCGGATGGTGCAAATGGTGTCGTCGCTTCTGCTCGTGCGCTTGCTTTTCTTCCAGTCCTACCTGCTGCTGCTACGGTATGATAGTGTTATAGTGTTTGAATGAGAACGCGCGTAGTTACACATAGACGCTGTAACAGATGTACTTTTTTTTGAAAATATAATTTTAACATAACATGGAACTTGTTGTGTTTATTTTCTATATATAAGTTGTTTGTTTACAAACAGTCGCGTGTCACGTGGTGTTGTTTACAAACAAGAGAGCCACGTGGTGTTGTTTACAAACAAAACCCTAAGTAGGTCACGTTACCCTAGTTACCAGAATGCCGGCTTCTGATTGGCTGAGCCTAAGTAGGTCACGTGACGTAAGTAGGTCACGTTACCATGGTTACCAGAATGCCGGCCTCTGATTGGCTGAGAGCTTCTAAGTAGGTCAGTAGGTCACCCAGAATGCTGGCTTCTGATTGGCTGAGAGCCCTAAGTAGGTCACGTTACCATGGCAACGGGTCACGTGACCAAATGGCGGCCTCTGATTGGCTGCATATCGATTGAGTAATAAACAGTAGTTAACTATAGTCCCGTTCCGATACATACTATACTACTTACAGTGTTTATTATAGCCTCTCATATATGAAGCAGACCTTTGAAACAGGCAATTTCACTGTAGATACAAGTACAAGTTAACATATCTGAGGAACAGATAGCCTGTCTGAGAAAAAAAACAGCAGCAATTATTGTTATACTATAAGCTGGTACTCCAAACACAAAGAACATTCAGATGCCAGTGAATTGAGTTTTATATGTGATTTTATCTTACTGACACTGCAACTGTTGTGTCCGGGAGACATGTATACAATGTAACATAAATTGCTGCGTACTACCCGCGGGTTGTGCGCAAACAAAATTGCCAATGCGGATTACCGTATTCGACCTAATAAGCGCCCTCCCCCTAATAAGCGCCCCCCCCCTTTTTCAGAATTTTTCCAGATAATTTTGATGTGTCCCTCCAATTTTGTTACTGTTTTTCACACATTTGTGTGATATGGAGTACTTCACACCTGTGCAGGTGTTTAGGCCAAGCCAAGTGTGAAGTAATAGAGGTGTGTAGAAGCCTTGCAGAGGCCAATGAGGTGTGCCAGCAGTCAGCATATATCAGGCATGGGGGGCGCTTATTAAAATGAATATTAGAGGCTGATTCTTTCATTAAAAATATTTTTTTAAGTGCCCAGGGCGCTTATTACGTCGATTACGGTATAGGATTTTCTAGGTCTAGGTGTGGGTAATACAAGGGTTTTTCGATTTTGATATTTCATAAATTGACCCTTTCCAACAGGGCTCTTGGGGGGGGGGGGGGGTGGCAAGGTGTGACCACCACAGCCCTACGTGCCTTGGGTACATGGGGGGGGGGGGGGAGTCCAGGTTGGCTACATGTGGCATCTTAAGCGGTCACAGCTTTCTCTCCCCCGCCCTGCCAAGGCAATATTGTTAAAGCTATGTGGCGGTCACATCTTGCCCACCCCAATCATGTACCATGTATCTCGGGATGTATGTATAGTGTCCATGTGGCTTCTTGCAAAGGGGGCGGGGGTATGAGTAATATATAGCAATTTTCCAAAAGTTTAGGAGCGGGTAATACAAAGGTTTTTCCCTAGGGGCACTCAGACACCCAGTGCGGATAATAGGATTCTCCGGGGGCGGGTTATACGGCGGGTTATACGCGAGATGCCAGTAGTACGCAGGAATGTACAGTAGTATCACTGTGCCTAAAATTATTCCAATGTAAGGTTTTGGTAAATAGAGGTTCCATCAGTTGCAAAGTTTACTGTTGGTACCTTAATAAGTACTTTAAAGGTGACCCCGATATACTTACAGTTGTAAATAATTAGTTCATATTGTAAGAGGCTTCACCAGTCAGTCTGGCAATTAGTCTGAGATGAAATGTAGTCTAATGTTAGTATATATCTGACAAACGCTTCTGTACTCACATACAGAGTATAGTACAGGAGCTGCTTGCTGCCCGGAGTGCAGGTGGTGTGGAGAGAAGGCTTCTACTGCCTGTGTATAACCTCATCTTAACTCAACCTGTCAGGGATAACGTGACATTGGGGCTTGACCTGAGTGCTACACATCAAGTCAGCATTGTCAGGAATCCCAGACCAAGAATGTTCAAGGTAATAAATAATAAATTTTGATCCTTCAATGATCCTATAATATTTCAAGGTTTCATAATTATATATTTATTTCTTGAGATAGACCAAAATATTACTTGAGTGTTCCTTGGGTGTGTTGGTGGTGGGAGAAGACCCATTGAGGGAGCAAACAAATTCCAAAATTGTGACAATTAGAAAAATGATATACTTGATTTGGAAAAAATAGTTAGATATAGTCAGCTCTTAACCATACCATTTATTAAAGGTTAGTCAATATTTAACTCTTATATAGCCAGTCTTAGTAACTTATTGTGTCAGGATGCCATATGCTAAAGGATATTAAATGACCGTTCTCCAACACAGGCAGGGTGCTGGAGGTCTGAGTATAAGGTACAGACCCGAGAGGGACATGGTGCTTGGAGAGTGGTGGGCAGGTACAGAGACAGCTACCAAGGGCACCCAGGCTTCATCAGGAACAAGTTTGTCAACTTTGAGGGGATGCATCTAAAAGTTACATTATCAGTTGTAAGTTTTTGTTTTACATTTCTGAGACATATTCTAAATGATAAAGTACAACCTAGAGGACATAATGACCATACATTGAATGCTTAAATACGCAATCATTCAGAGCATGCTCAGGCAACCTGTTGTGGAAAGCTGTTATTTGTGCTATGAATGAGTGGAGAACTGCGCATTCATTTCAAGTGAATAATGATGATTATAATTATAACAATGCAAAAATATACATTCATATGCAGCAGTCAGATACATGAGGAATCTATCTAAACTGAGTAAATTATACATAAGTTGTAGATGTAGGATTTCTTCTAAATCAAAGTAAAACCTACTTTAGGTAACAGTTTCTACCTGTTCTATGACTGTTGTCAAGGCATCTCAAATCATCATGTGATATCAACCTGAATGCAGCTACTTGTACTAGTACAAGGTGTGTGTACATTGCTGGGTAACAGTTCTCAATTTCCACAGAGCAGTCCATTCATCATGAAGAAGGATGACGTTTACTTTGGCTTCTGTATAGACTTATTAGAAGATCTAGCTGGTTATTTAAACTTCACGTAAGTTGATTATTACATGAATTAATGATTTTTTAATCTGCTTAATCATTTGATTAAAAAGGTTGCTCCTGTTTTTTTTATGAATTTGGGATAGCTCCCTTCAGTATATAGCTTATATTGCTTATTCACCTGTGGTCCATATAATAATAATCATTAAGCTTTCTTTCAGAAATATTTTCGAAGTTGCTTGAAAGTAGATTGGCTGTTATTTTTTTATTTCTAGGTATGAACTAATCTACAGTATTGACAAAAAGTTTGGAATCAAGACATCCACTGGTCGTTGGAATGGGATGATAGGCATGATGGAAAGACAGGTGAGACTATGGAAGCCAGATTAGGAAAGCACAATATTAAATTATTATAATAACGAGTATGAGTCAGGTATGGCACCTTACGTCTACAATGCAATAAATTTGTATTGAGCTTAACATGTGTAACAAAATTTCAGGAATTTTATTAATTTCACATGAATATAAGGCTGTGTCTCATGAGATGGGGCCCATGTGCATATCTATGATTGGGTGCTATCTTTTACCAGGTGCCATCTTTGCCCAGGTGCCATCCTTGACCTCCTGACTGAAAACAGTTTATTTAGAGCAGAAAAAACGTTATATATGGAGATATGACCATTACCATTTTCTCTACTTTATCCCTTAGATATCAAAGAAGAAATGTATTTTAAATCTTCTTTTTTATGGTGGCCAATCAAAGATAGCACCCGGTCAAAAACTGACATCCTTTCAAAGTTGGGACCGGCTCAAAGACGTTCATATTGGCCAATCTCATGATACAAAGCCAAAAGTTTTGTAATAGAGCCATTTTGCTACATGCACTACACAGCCTCTCAACATTGTTTGCTCTCATGTATCAGGAGGTAGATATGGCTGTGGCAGGAACAACTATCAGCGCACTACGTGAGGAGGTGGTTGACTTCACCTTCCCTTTCTTTGAGAGTCCATTAGTTGTTGCTGTCAGGGCTGAGATCACCGAGAAGAAAATACCCTGGTCATATGTATTTGACCCTATACAGGTATGACATAATGTGGTCTTGAAGTAGGCATGATGTAGGATATGAGACAGGAGACATCAAACTCTTGTCGTATAGTACAATTTGTATATCTTTTTTTCCCAGCAACGGACTACCAGAGAGCTTATCTTGCATGTGTAACTACAGATTCTTGATTAATGTATACATGTGTCCAGCTCTTACTGTATAAACCTACATACAGAGAAGAAGCATTGTCAAAAGGGAGTCTAGATTGCCTGCAGAATGACTCCCCTGTTAAGGGGAGTCCAAGTCACCAGTCTACGTGACTCTCTGCCTGACCTAAGGGAGTCATCTTGAGGAGTCATGAGGCTCTCTGGGTCATATGACTCAAAGAGTTCAGCCAGAGAGTTACCTAGGCTCCATTAGGTGAAGGGAGTCATTCTGGAGGCAACCTGGACTCCCTTTTGACACAGTTTCTTCTGTATGTGTACCCTAGATCTAGAATTATTAACCTGCATTCATATTTTCCAGGTATATGTGTGGATGGCTGCAGCCAGTAGTTTGGTCTTCTGTGCTGTATTAATCCATGTCTTTGAGGGATTTGCAACATTTATCAATAATAAAACAAGCATGGGTTCCCATTTAAACCATAAAGCACCCAGTCTGAGGGAGAGTGTCTGGTTAATGGTCTGTCTATATGCAAGACAAGGTAAGGCAATCTTTGGTTGATAGATACGTTTTTCATGAAAAATTCCTGGTTTCCATCATTTGAAATTATGTTTTTATTGAATATTCACTTTGGGCTCCTTCCAAGGTTTCAAGAACATTTTGGATCTTAAGTGTGTGTTTGCACCTGTCTATTGTTTGATCCTTTACATGAAGATTTTACAAGATAGTAATGTTTTTGTATTCCAAATAATAGTTACAGTGTTTTTTTTCGGACACTCGATACATTTTAGATTTTAGTCAAAAATATGTATATTCTCAATTAGCTGCAGAGAGACTTCCCGTAGCCAGTTCTGTGAGACTAAGTCTGGGAGTCTTCTGGATGTTACCGTTACTGGTCTGGTGGTCTTACTGTGCCAACCTGATGGCCTCCCTGACTACAGTAGAAACACAACCACCTTTTAACACCCTGGAGGAACTGGCTAAGGACACTGAGTTCACCCTGCTAATTAATGGTGGCAGTGCCCAGAGGCTGCTACTGGAGGTGAGAAAGGATACATGTTCAAGAAAATATTTAGGACAACATATTTCTTTCTCCATCTAGATAATCATGAAGGCCCCTACCCCATATTTCATTTTTGCAAATTGACTGTCATCTGGTGTTAAACTATACTGTCAGTATAGTCATATCTACTTCCATATAAAAACATTGGTTAAAAACTTGAGGATTGATTTGGCAAACTTCTTTCTCTAATGCATTTCTCTATAATAACCAGACTTCAGAGTCAGGAGTCTATGCTGCATTATGGGAAAAAATGGTGAAAACAAAAGAGGACTCCCTGACGTCTAGTACCAGTGCAGCAGTGAGAAAGATGTTTGATGATACTCAAGGTAGGAAGAAGTACGCTGTGATTGCAGCCAGAATCTCCATACAGACCAAGGTGGTAACCCTCTTTAGCTCACACTGTGATTGGGCGCTGATACCAGAGACTTTCTGGCCGTCCGGTTACGGGATCGCTCTCCCTGAGGGGTCACCTTACAAGGAGATCTTTGACACATGGTGAGTGAATGGGGTAAAACTTAATATTATTTTGTAAAATTGACATACCGTAGTGGCTTGAATAAGCGCAGGGGTCTCAAATAAGCACAGGTCTTGAATAAGCGCAGGGTAAATGAGGGTACTGAAATGAAAATTTAGGCCATTTTTGTATCTTGAATAAGCGCAGGTCTTGTATAAGTGCAGGGTAAATAATACCATCGAAATTAATAAGAGCAGGGGCGCTTATTCAAGCCACTACGGTATCATAATTTGGTAAAATCTGAGAATTCACGTTTTTCACTACAATTGAATTTACCTTTGTATTCGCAATATTGTTTACAAAATTTAAAGTAGAATTTCAAATATATTAGGCTATCAGGCATAGTTTTTGAGATGCTATACTAATAGGATATTTGTTGGCCTTGAGGTATTGCAATAGCAGTAAGATGAATATGGAATATTGTTACTGATACTCTATGATATATATCAACTGGAGAAATGTGTTAAGTGTATCGGTTTTGCATTCTAACAAGCTTGTATTTAGAAAGTCAGAGTAACCATTGTTTTAAAACAGATATACATGATAACACAGCCAAAAATAATTATCTCATTTCATAAACTTGCCTGGGGACAAAGACTCGTTTTAAGAAAACAATTTCTCTTTAAATTTTCCTAATTTTTTCTTTAAACTAGTCATTTGTTTTTTTTTAAATAGAAAACTTATTTTTGCCTGTGTAGTATGTTCCAATTACTGTTTAACAATCTTTCAGGATGATAACTGCTGTGTCATCTGGTTTAACCCAGAAGTATCAGAAGGAGCACTTCCACAGATCCAAGTGTGATGAGATAAAGCTGGGCACACAAGTGGAGTCTGGCAGAATGAGTCTGGACCATGTGAAGACCATCTTTATCCTGCTGCTGGCAGGTCTCACTCTATCCACCGCTGCATTCTGCATGGAAAGTAGAGCATTTTGTAACATAACTTGTCCGTAACAATGTGAAAGCTTGTCAATGAAACACCAAAGAAGATATCTACCTTTAAAGATTGATCGAACAAATTGTTGAGTGCTGATTGGGGAAACAGTAGGCTGAGAAGGGTGACTTGTGATATATGTGACCCGTTTGACGAAATGGGTCAGAAGTCACACTTTTAAGAGCCTAGATATGGGCTCTTTAAGTAGCATAGGGTGAAAAAGATATTATTTTTGAAAAATAAGTTTTTGACATTTTTCTGACATATCAATTGTTATCTTCTGACATACTAACTTATTAACCAAATTTCAACTCCCATTGTCCCTCAAAATGATGGCCAAAGGACTAACAATTGTATTGTACAATATAGATAGAATCTGATATAAACCTTTATTTTTTATGAAATACAACAGTGCTATTGATTTAACCAAAGATCGCCGTATTGCACACCCCCCGTGAAATAACCCATCGCCGTATTTCACGGCCCTGTGACGTCATCAAAATGGCGGTTTGTTTACATTTGAACTGCGTAGAAAGAAGCCTTTTTAGGCTCCCCCCTACCATAATTTTGGTATTTTGAATCGAAAAAGATAAAAAATAAACACAAAGGCACACTCGTTTTAGTCTGTTGAAGGGTTATTTCACTTGTTGGAGGTGGGGCCGCATTTCACTCGGCCTACGGCCTCGTGAAATACGGCCCCACCTCCAACTCGTGAAATAACCCTGTCAACAGACCAAAACTTGTGCACCTTTGTCTATTTATTATCTCATTTTAATTGCTTTCCATTTAAATTTACAAAACAAATATAATAAAGAAAAATATCTCTTAAGATATAACTTGTCACGTACCTAATTAAAGCTCTTGATGAGCTGTACACGAATATCACAACATTTCTTATGTGCGACTTCCAACCCATTTTTATTAAAACGGATCACATAAAGCAACCATAAAGTTGGTGATACTTGCACGGCCAATGCACACCTTATGTAGAGAAGGTATATTTTTTGTATATTTTCCTGGCAAAGGGTAACCGAGTCTTGAGAGATCACATCATTATTACAGTGAGGTATACAGTGAAGGCTTTAGCACAGCAGCAACTTTGACCCCCGAAAGTATCAGGAGTAAAGATCATATGATTTTGATGTGGGGAATCGGATTCTGGTATCCCTTTGGCTCTAAAATTGTGGCATCACAACCGTTTCCATGGAAGCAGAAGGATTTTTTATTTCCCTTAGAAACCCCTATTTTCTGTTCTTGAAATAGGAGAACATCCACGTATTTAACAATACTTCTGACATCATAAATCAAAAATGCTAACATGACACAGATGGATGGATCACATTTCCATAGAAAACGGTTGCCATGGCAACAAACTTCCCACATCTAAAAGTCTCAAGTCTGTAATTAAGACAAGTATTTTGATATTTGACCCTGTTCAAAACTGGTGCCATGGTAACCAATTTCCCAGATTCATAGACAAAATAAAATGGTATGCCGTGCTTAAATGGATTAGAATATAGAATTCCAACAAGGATTACATTAAATATAATTCCCACAGCCACATTGCTCTTTACCCTTCATACTCGTTTGTATTTCCTTCACATTCTGCTGCAGAGGAGTAATGAAGAAGGACCTCTGGGTCTAGGTCACCAATATCACTCTCCAAGGATAAATTTAGGGAAGATCCAAATTGAACTGCATGAATTAACATCCATTACATACCAATAGATAAGGATGGCAATATACATACATAGAGGTAATAGACGCCGAAAGGTGGCGTCATCTCTTCTCTTGTAACAGTACATTCCCATCACACCCCCTCAGACCTTGAAGAGCAGCAAGGCACTTTAAGGTGCAATATGTATATACACCATTAACATTACAAAAGAGGGGTTTACCATAAGTATAATTCCCAGATTCAATTTGCTCTCATCCCTTCGCACTCTGCTGTACATCATCAGGAGTATGTAATCCTAACTAATCACAAAGATCCCCAGCCACCACTCCCACCACACCCTCTTAACAAAAGCTTTTTTTGCATGTCTATGTGTCATTGAGCGGAAGTGGTCTGTACTTACGGTCTGCAATCCTTAAATCCTTTGAGGAGGGCATGTGGCAAAAATATGACATTTGTAGCTTTACTGGTTGGTTCATCACCAGTGCTGCATTTGAGCATTATGTTTACTTTTCAGGAGTGTCTCAATCCCATAGGGTTGGCATTATGCTAGAAATGTACCACACCCTATTAACAATAGCCCTTTTTGCATGCCTTCACTCACTTCATAGGGTTGAAGCAATCTGTAGGGTCTCCAACCTCCCCCATACGCAGGTTACATTTCACAGAGCACTCGACAAGGTAAGCTGGGGCATCAGGGGCATTGTACTTGTAGCTTTAGGTGTCACCAAAGTCAATTCTACCCTGACATGCAACAGTTTCACAACAGTCCCCTGCACTGACTTACTGGCACTTTCTCTGCTGACAGTTGTATTATCAGTTCATTTTCATTACCATAGCCATTATAACACTTAATCAGCCATTTCAGATGTAAACTATAGTAGCTTACCATGTAGGTAGATAGGTTCAAGCCAAGTCAGTCACATATCCCAAGTCTGCCAGCCCTCCAGGGTGGCTAGAAATCAGTACGATGTTAAACTAAGGCCTAAAAAAAGAGGTTTGTTTCAGGTCACCCGACCGACCCTATCAAAATAGGGCCGACCCTACGTTTTTCTATGCAATTTTGAAGAGATTTTCGCATTTTTACCCTTTTATAGTCAATTTTGGGGTATTCAAAAAAGCTGGCAAGTACTTTCAAAAAACTTTAAAAAAAAAAAAAAAAAAATCCGACCTACCGACTATACATGTTCGTCCCATGTTACCTGAAACAAACCTTTTTTTTTCTTTTGGCCTAACCGTACTAACTATATAGTTGAATCAATGTTATTCAACCAGATATAGACTTTCATGCAACATCATCTTGCCTTGTGTCAACTTCAGCTATGTGGATTTGGGCTGAAAGGGAGAGAGAGAGAGAGAGAGAGAGAGAGAGAGAGAGAGTCTGACATAGACAGGGAGAGAGAGAGGACATCCCTCACCATGCAATTATATGGGAGGGGGGAGCACTTCGACGGAGAAAATGTGAGTTATATGATAAAAATGAACATTATCAATTTACAGCTAGTTGTCCTTAATCCTACCCACGTGGTCTTAGATATATCTGTGTGTACCGGAGACATGGGGAGGGGGATGCGGGTATTAGTGGAGACAGTCCCTATCAGAATGTGGTCTCAATCCAGCTTTAAAAAGGTCCATCCATTATTAATCTATCATCCATGAGGCATGCCCTGAATGAACTCAGGAATACATTACGGCAACCTAATTCCATGCTGGAGCAAGTCAATACCTCTACGTTTAGAGTCAGACTCAGCAGCTTATATCAATATAATCAAGGTCTGGACATGAATTTGCTCTGTTTATAGGTAATAAATTGGGTAATAATGAATTGACTCTGGTCTTGAATTGGCTGCGAGCATAAAATAGCAATGGCCTTGAAATGTGCAAAGAACATTCACAATCATGTGGTGGCAGAGTCAGAATAAGAAACACTAAAGGCAAAACCTCTATAGGGGAGGTTGTATATAGTTTAGAAATCGATGTACTAGTCTAAATGATGTTTGTATTTTGACTAGTCAAATCTATATTACATACTACATGCATCAATTAAGACACTGTCTGCCTATGTGTGTCAGGGCTATGGTTATATCATGAGAAGGGGGTGAACTCGGAACATGTAACTCCCATGTAAAACTATCCCTATATGCGGCAATTAGGCTTTAAAAACTCCATCCCCCATCGGTCTAATGCGCCCGGAGTCGACTCATCCTGACACCATTAAGCACTTCCGGTATAGAGGTATTACCCTAATCCCAGCATGCATCGGTGCAGGAACCCCATAATCCCCTGCGCCACCCTCCCCTAATCACTTTATAATCAATATTTAAAGGCACAGCAGACTTTTTCAGGGTGAGGGGGGATTTATGATCTGCTCTGCCTGCTATCCCTCCATCCTATAGCCCTCTGCCCTCCGACACATATTACAACTCAACCCCTTCCCCTTCTACCAGTATCGCCTTTTCTCTTTTGCCTTCTTGATCCTTCAGTTGCTCGCTCCTTCCTCTTTCACTCGCATACTCCCTTCCTATTTTGTTTGCTTTGGCCCTTAGTCCCTCCCTCATTCCCTGCTTTCATCCCTCACTTGCTCTATCACTTCCTCCCACCTTTGCTAATGCACTTGCTGCCTATTCCTTCCCTCCTTCCCTGGTTTCCTCATCAATGTTCTAAGTCCCTTGCCCCTCCCTCTGCTTTTCTTCTGCTCCCCGCCCCCCTCTTCCTCCTTCCCTCACTCACCCGCTCACTCCATCCCTGCCTCATTTAGTCACTGGCTTCCTTGCCTCCTGCATGACTCTACCTCTCCACTGTACACAGCCAAATTTTTTTTTCTTATTTTAAGAAACTAATATAAATTAACTCGCCTGGCAGACAAATGACCAATTTTAAGAAAAGATATTTTCTTAAAACTAGTCATTTGTCCGCCATGCGAGTCTATTTATCTTATTTTCTTGAAATGAGAAAATTCTTGTTGGCTGTGTGTTCTCTCTCCCTGCTCTGCCCCTTCTTCCCCCTTCCTTTCCCCCACTCTTCCTCCCTCCTCCAATATCTCACTGTGGAAGATGGGATAACTGCTTCCATCACCCACAAATACCACAAGTCCTCAATGGTAGAATGGCCTCTTTTACAATCTCTATTGATTGCATTGTTTTCGTGGTGCGAGCGTATTTGCGATTGGCTCGGCTTTGGTTTTAGAGAACTGAGCCGAACAGATGATTAAACCTGGAATGGAGCTGGTCCTCTAGTGGATCCATCTTCCCCCCACCCCACTTTTTGTAGCATTCAATTGGAAATTTAATAAGTGTATTGATCTAGGCACCCAGTGGTGTTTTACTATGTATGGGAGAGCGGGGTGGTTGGGGGGGAAGGTCGTAAATTTTACCCTTTAAGGACCGGTCAATGCCTCAATGTTGCTGTTCATTTGTCATTGTGATACCACACTGCAGGGCTGATGATTACCTCGCCGACAATGTATTTTTGTATCATGCTAACTCTTTGGAAGAGTATCAACCCCCTAGGGTTGGGATGATGCATGAATGCAACCCTGGTGAGTTAGTTGCCAGGACTGCATTTATGCATCATGTGCAACAAAATGACATTATACCACAAATCAGGCCAACAAGGGTTAAGGTAGCTTATAAATAAAGCATCTATAGGAGTTAGGTGACTGAAATTTAGATTGCAATCTTAGAAGATGGGATTAATTTCACATTAACTTCGATCAGGGCTGGCGCAGTGTGGGTTTGGGGCTGCCGCAGAGAAAGTAGGTCCTCATAATGCTGACAGCCCTATTTGTGGTGGTCCAGGCCTGTCGGAGCAACCTGACTTATGGCCTGTCTGAGTCTGATTTGATATCTTACATAGCCATTCAATATGAGTATGTAGAAGGAGTGTGTACGTCCGATTCAGTGGTAGAATTGAGTGGTTTTTGCACCCAAAATTAGCTCCTCTGAGTGCCATATCCTAATCATTATTGACAGTCTGTATATTATGCCATCTTCCTCATTTATATATTCTGAATCCACTGTGATGTTACTTTTTTGCTACACTACATTTGCAAATGCACCGATGGACAATATATGTTCTATGCATGCCTCTATAGTCAAAAAAAAGAAAAATGAGGTAATGCACATCATACATTGAGGAGTATGGCCCGTTGCCCCCGTTGCCTGAGCCTGAGTTCATCCCAAGATATTATTACATGATCATAACAAATTTATCTAGCTTTGCTTATTTTTTGATATACCAGAGGGGAACATCATTTTATACTGCATACATAGTATCGTATACTAGTTAATGCTAAGATAATACATTAAGATAATACATAAAAAAGGTGAGCTAAATCCAAAATGCCTGTTTGTGACTGGTCTACAGGCAGGGACACCATACTCCATGGTTGACTGATTTTTTTGGATATCACACTTAAGACCCATATACTTAAAGTGGCTATATCAGATTTTCCCTCAAGTTCTCAATCTTACTTAAATGTATTTCAAACACTGTAACAGTGTAATATCTATAGAATAGTTGTCAATTAAATGTTATCGATGTGTATAAATAGGTTCAAAAGGGATCCAATATAGCCCAACCATAGGTTTTTTGTTGAACTTTGAAAGGGGGAGGATAAGATTGTGCATGATTCTTTTCCACAATGACCATATATTAGGCAATATAACCAAATTTGACCGAATTGGGAATGGAATAGATATGAAGTTTTTTGTTGGCGAATGGACAAATTTTGTAGGGAATTTCTTTATTGACCCACATATCGGCTGTACTAACTTAAAAAGGGCGATCATGACTATTTTGTATATATTTATAACATACTATACATGTAGGAAGCCTATACACAATACCAGTACTATGCTAGCTATGGCCGTTCAGCACCACTATTTGCAGCAATAACTCACTATACACATCACATTGGCCTTATAAGAAACCTTCCCCCCTCACCAACAGATCAATTTGTGGTTCCAGCTATGCAATTGCTGCAAATCGAGTTGGGCTCAAAATTTGGTCACATAGATATATCCCGAGCCGTATCGTCCTTTATGCCCACCAGGGTATTTATTCGGATTATGGCTCTTATTTGGTTTGGGCAGGAGGCACTATGGGAGGGTACCCCACTGGGTGAGCGCTCCTATGGCAGATCATCATGGCAGGAATATAATTCAAGCCTGTCAAGCCAAGATAAAGCTTCATTTGACAGATCAATACTGGTTAATCCAAAAAAAGTCATTATCCAAGAAATTCTTTGATATAGAAATTGTTGTTTCACCAATTACTGAACTGAGAATATTTTGGTGGGATGATTACCTTTTTATAATAATGAGTGTAGGCAATTTTAGTCTAGAATTAGAAATGTTCATAGAAATGTTTTATAAATTCTCACATGAATATCTGACGGAGAAGGACCTTTCTTTATGTCAAGAAAAAGATTATGTGAAATCATCTAATATACTGGCACTTGATAATGTGCTTGATCGCCATATACATATACCTATATCCTCATGTAGCTACAACTTTCCTGACGGTACATAAAGATAAATTTTATTAAAAATCAATATTAATCTAGAAAACTGGTGGTCGGTGACTCTTTGATTTTTTTTGATTTTTGATGACAGCAAATTCCAGAACACCCAATGATCAAAACGGCCTCCCATAGCGGCTGTATCAGCCGGGGCACCAGCTGAGAATGAGGCGGGGGATAATTTGGTCCTGACTTCCGGTCCAGGCACAGGCTCCCCCGTGCGCATGCGTCCTCCTATTGAATCTGTGTTTGGCAATTTAGCGGCGAGACCGTGAGTAGAGATAGAGGGGGTCGATAATAGGAGCATTTCCCATTACAGAGATAGGCTTTATCTGAGGGGGCTATCTGCCTTACCGACCACCTCCACTGGCTGCCTGCTGATGTCGGGAGGGGGGGCTAGTGTTAGGGACTGGTCATAATTTAACAACAAGTGGGGGGGGGCGGGAGGGGGGACTATTCGCATGAAAAATGTCGAGGCAAATCTGCTCATAGTTTTAAGTTCAGTTGTGTTTTGCACTCTAGTTCCATAAGACTTTAATCTTTGTGCAAATTGTTTACTTACAAGATATCCAGCTTCTAACCATGTGGCTCAAAATGTTGTCTCTTGCCTTTTCCAAGAGCCCATTATTTCAGCCAAATACCTGAACAAGGATCACCTGTTTTTTCGCCACCCCCTGAATATTCACCAACCCCCCTGTTGATATGAAATGACCAGCCTATTAGAGTAAATGAGCGGGAGGGGGATGCATTTATGTGTGAGGAAAGCCTTGGCTGTGAAGAAGCTTACTGAATAGGCCTTGATTACCAAAGGATTCATTTAGCTCAATTTGGTCATGGGAAAAATCCTTCATATTTGATTTAATTTCCATATTTCATCCAATATAGAGTTTTGTGTGGCGTTGATTGTATCTAAGTGATAGATGGTATGAAAGACAATAGATTCAGCGAAACGTATAGTACTCTCTTGAGACATCCTAGCCAACATGCCTTGAACTTGACTATTGGAATAAAACAAACTTAGAGGTGATTAAAAAATAGTTTTTAATGGATTTTAACCCTGTTAGGGCTGCAAAGTACTTTACCGCATTACTCCTTCATGCCCACGATGCGTGGGCAACTCATCAGAGGTACATCATGCCTAGTGTATCTAACCTGTAGGATTGAGTAGGGCATTAGCACTCACCAACATTGCATGCATGCCTCACGCATATATAACGGTCAAGGTATTAAAGCACTGTATTTGTCCTTTGGAAGTAAAGTATTACTTTCTTATATCTGAATAAATTCAAGCATACATACATGTACAGTAATAGTCCTTCCAGATTCTCAGCTTGAAAACTTACAAAGCTCTATGGCACCTAAACTTGTTTAAATATTTCCTGACCAAAAAAATCATGTTTAGTACATAATCCAAGGGGCTCGCATCTGGGAACACATCCTAATTCCAAATTCAGACAGCTTTATTCACACTATTGTCATTAATAAATCTTTAAAAAAGTAAAACAGATATCACGCTTGCCTCTCTGATTTTTTTCAAATTTCCCAACAGGAATAAATTAACAATGACTTATGACTGGATGAGCCTGAAGCCATCGTTTTTTCCGATTAGAGATGGAATTTTCAATGTGCATCATTAGTCATGGTTGTTAGGTCCTCATTCAATATTCGCCATCAGGGGTTTGGGGAGGGGGGGGGGTTAAAAACAGCAACAGTTTTGCAACATGTTGCCTGTACGCATGCTTGTGGGTTGTTAGGGGTGGTTAGCCATTTAATAACAGCCTGCTCCCTTAATATTAATTTGTAATTATGATCATGCGCCAACAAATTGCATGTGAGTAACTCGCTGCCTCTGCGTTATTGCATCATACTGGCACTCCCGAAGGGCACCAACCCCGCGGGTCGCCATGATGCATGAATGCAGCCCTGGTGAGTGATGCATGCATCATGACGATAAAATCGCATAGCATATCAAAGCACCATGCTACCCTTACGGTATTAACCCTTTAAGGGCAGCATAATGCATCATGCTCTTGGTCGGCAACGTGCATGAGTAACCCACCAAGGCTGCATTCATTCATCATGCCAACCCTATGGGATGAGATACCCCCGAAGGGTCGGCATGATGCACCAATGTAGCATCGGCGAGTTACTCGTCGGGGTTGCATTGGTGCATCATGATGACAATTGTCATCTTTTAGCGACGTCCGTCCTTAAAGGGTTAGAGGGGGTCTGTGTGAGTAAGCCCTGTGCTACAAGTGGAGCGGAAGGCAGAAGATTACAGTGATACTAATGCGTCATTCCCAACCCCAAACATTCCTTTGTCCCCCTCCGCTTAATCTGCCTCTCAATCGTTTAATCCTCTGGGGATTCCCTCCTCCCGGGTAGGGTGGGGCCAGGGGCACCCCCAGACCCCCCCCCCCCCCCGCCAACTGCTACTGCAGGCATCCCTTGATGCACCGTACCCCCAGTGCCCAGACTCCCATCCCTCTTGTCCTACTTTACAATGCCAGTCATTAACCATTAATTTTAGAGGCCGCATAGTGCGTTGTGTACTGAGTGTTTTTATTGTAACGATTGATGGAGTTTTTCTATAGTTGCCAGGGCTGCATAAATCCATGATGCCGACCCTTTTGAGAAATATCAACCATGTAGGGTTAAATACTTGAAGTCAGTCTTGGCAAGTTACTAGCGGGTCTGCATTTGTGCATCATAACGACAAATTGGTATACTATGTTAAAGCACTATGCTTTCAATACAGGGTTAAATCATGAGCACAAGTATGTCCACCTCCCTCATTCCCAATCCTCCAAATACCCACAGTGCCCCAGTACTGCCGCCACTTCCGCCGGATGTTTTTATTATCCATCATGCATTGGGATGCCGTCATTAGTAGCGGGCGGGCGGACGCTCCGGTTAATTCCTCTTTCACCCAATGCATTCTCGGTTGAAACGCTTTGTAGCTAAGTGGGAATAGTTAAGTAGGGGAAAATAGGGATTTAAAAAGAGGGAATGGGAAAGATGCAACCCGAGAAGGCAGACGCAGAGAGAGAAAAAGAGGAATGCACAGAGCCATGTGGGAAGGAAGAGGGGGTAATGTGGGAAGGATTTGCCGGGTTTTAAGGAGCTAATCTTCTTGTGATGTCTCTTGACCTAATTATCCTGACTCGTGACCTAATTACCAACTTCCGGTTGTCTCTGCATCATGTCCCCCAGCGTTTGTGTTCCCTGCAAAATGTTGCAGCATTTCTTTTATTTATAAGCTTAGACTTGTTTTCATTGCAGCTTGTTTGATCTAGATCTAGATATATGCTTGGAGAGTGAACCATGCACCATTGCTTGTGCTGTCTCTAGTTTTTCCTCCCTAATGATGACGTCATGGGTTGTTTTATTGGAGTTGACAGGAATGACTTCCGATGGCCATAATTTGATAGTCGTGCGGTTCCGATATCACTCGCACGTCAACCCGCGTGAGACATTGCGAGAGCAGAGGAGCCGAATGAAGGGGTGACTAGGGAGCATGCGTGTGGAGGAGGGGGGGGGGGGATGCAGGGAGGGGGGTGATGAGGGTGGGCGGTTAGAGGTATGATTGGGTAGGAGGGGCCGGGCAAAGAGGGGCGGATGGAATCCTGTTGCCCTTAAGGCCCCAAATTACCACAACAATTTACAAAGCCCATCCCCATTACTTAAATCAACCACGGAAATTTAATTTGGATTCCAGTTACAAGTTCTCTCCAAGGGGTACTAATGGGATTCAAAATATTGTAGGGGACTCGAATCCCACTCGGATCGCAGTTATGTAAACCACCATAAGATGTTAGTTCGTGACCCGTATACAGAGGGCGCGAGTGTTGATAAAGGGGGCGCTGCGATCGGGTAGGGTGGGATATATAAGGCCAGAAGGCTCAGTGGTAGACAGACCTCATCAGGTCTCGTCCCGACCAAGAACCGAACTTAGATTACTGTAGTAGGAAGTGTGAATAAAACTCTCTCTCTTTGCATCCAGAACGTATAAAGAACCTTCCGAGTTGTTTATTCTGCGACCGTAAAATACTAAACTCTACATTGGTGCCGTGACCAGTCGAGATAGCAGGTCATCGTGGCGGAGGCCCGACCAAAAGAGGGGGAGGGGGAATCGAGAATTGAGGAATCGTTAGAGGATGGGGAACTAGATTGCAGTCTGAGGAATATAGATCGAGTATGGGCCAGTGCATCGAAAATGCAAACCCCAACTGAAAAACGAACCGCGAGACGGGAATTAATGGACTCGTTAGGCTTGATTACGCCTGGCATATTCGAAATAGGTCAGAAGACAGAAGATAGAGATCGGAAGAGACGATTAGAGGAGGACCGGATATACCAGGAGAAAGTACGGGCCGATCAACGCATCATGCAGCAACAGTATAGTGCCATGAATGACGAGTTGGTACAATTGATGAAAGATAGGGATGATCAGATTGAATCGAACAGAAGGATCACGATGGGGTTAAAAGAAGGAACAGAACAATTATCCCGTGACAAAAATTACATCGCTAGTCAACTGGCTGAGCAACAGAGACTTCTAGCAATACAGAAGGGGGAGGAGAACTCCGTTCGAAAACGTATGGAGAAGGAGCGGATGATTTTAGAGAAGGATAGAGAAGAGGCAAAGAAGTCAAGAAGTCTGAGAGACCAGTATGAAATTGAGGTGAATCGACAGTCCGTGAAAATGAATTCCATTATAAAGGAACGTAAGGAAAAAGAGGCGGACGCGCTGCAATTTTTTAAAGATTATGAAGTAGAAAAAGAGAGAATTGCGGAGGAACGAAGGTTAGCGAAAGAGGAGTTGGAGGAGTTGAGAAAAAGGAAAGAGGAGGTTACCGATTCTTTTCTGGCCTACCAGATGGCATTGGAAGAGGAACGAAAGGAGCAGGAGGTTGATGCCCAATCGACTCCGAAGCCTATTCTGAAAGGTTTCAACCCTTTTACTAGTGAGAAAGGCATGTCAAATGTAACAGAAGGCCGATATCAGACCGACCAGGACTCAAATAGACGAGTGACCATTGGTCATACCGACACGAGGGACATTACGCCGCGGGAAGTTCCGAAAGACCGGGTGAATCACAGCTACGGATCGTTGAACCCGTTTGCGGATGACACAATAAGTGGTCCGCAACCGCCAAGTGGAGCCCCGATATATAACGTCACGTACCAGTACGCTATGCCAGGTGCAACACCGATAGACCCGCACAGTTTTAACTCCGGCCATACCACAAACCCTAGTCAGACTCAGCATCCCGGAAGGAACAATACGGGCACCACCGGTAATGGTACCAATCAGGGTACAACAGGCACGACGGGTGGTGGCGCAAATACTGGATCGGTTGCTGAGAAACGAAGACTTACGAGACGGGCTTCGATGTCCCCCGCCACAGCAGCGATTTATGACGCGGATCCTTGTATCCAAAACTTGGGCGTAGATTGTTGTAGCCGAAAGGGGGATGAGGCAGCGGAAATAATGGACTGGAGTCAGAGGCAGTCGGATCGCCTGGTTTGGAGTGCCAATGCTGCGAGGAAACCGATCCGAGAAACGAAGAGATTTAATGGGCTGGACTGGAAGGAGAGTTATCAGGACTTTTGTGATGATAACAAATATCACGGATGGGATAAGAATGCTTCACTGGGACCATTGATAAAATGGCTGAACGGGGGCCCGGGTCGGATTGCTGTTGATGAGTGGCGGTTGATATATGGAGACACTGGTACATACGACCAACTGGTCAATTCGGCGACTTATCTATTCGGCACCCTAGTGGCAACTGACCCATGGCAGGAGTTTCAATCTCGTACCCAGAAACCGAAGGAATCTCCGAAAATTTATGGACTCGAGCTGCAACGATTGCTCCAGAAGGCTAGACCGAACTGGAGGCGTGATGATGAATATTTTTTGGACGAATTATTCACGCACTACATTAAAGGATTGAGGGATCCGGCACATGCAAAATTAGTACAAAAGGAATGGGTTCGAGGCACATCCATGGTTGATCTGTTTGTTTCATTGGACCAGTTTGAAAAGAAACGTCGCCTGTTAGCAGGGTTCGTACCGCAGAGTCGGGTACATGCAGTACATGAGGAGGACAGGGATGATTCCTCCGGTGATTCGGAAGACGAACATATTGCTGGGGTCAAAGTGGACGGGAAAAACAAGAATCGATGGAAGAAAAGGTCTACTCCAACAGATACTCACGTCAGATCCGTTGAGAAACCCATAGAAAACAAAGTTGAATCCACCAGCAGTAATGCTCCGGAAGAAACGAGTATGGGTAAGATCATGGAGGCCATGATGAAACAGATGAAAGATATGATGGAGGTTAAACGAAAACCGAGAACGGACCGATCAACTATTAAATGTTTCAGATGTCAAGAAATGGGGCATTTCGCCTCGTCTTGTACTGCAGAGAAACCCGTATGGAGAGAACGTAAGGAGGAGGAATCGGGAAATTAGAAGGGGTTATTAGTAACGGCAAACGGATAACCCCTGTAGAAAGTTGCCAAAAGGCCTTCGACGCGAATGTATTTGAATCAGGTACCGACCAATCGCCCAGCAGCACGGGTCAAGAAGAAGGGCCAGAATCGTGTGGGGCTGGGGGGACTAGTGAAGAAATTGCCATGGGGAGCAGAACCGGGAAACCGGACACTAGTACAGAGGACGGGTGGATAGAGGAGTTGACCAGAGTAAGTGGCATCCGCCTTCCCCGAGGTCATCCGTGTCTGAATTATTTGAAGAACCATGGATTCGATCTTGGGTTGGAAACTGATATCAAGAGATTCGCTAGTAATCCGTCTGTGTTGGACGGGAAGAGATGGTATGTGTCGGTATCTGTGAATGGCAGGTTGGGAGATTTTTTGATAGATAGTGGGGCTAGCCACTCCGTTATCTCCAAGAAGTTCTTCGATTTGGTGTCCGACATGGATGAGGACCTCACAACGAGGGTAAATGCATGTGGGGCCGACGGAAGCAAAATACCGACATTTGGTAGGACTTGTATGATAGTAGTATTGGGAGGAAGGGAATACGTATTTTCACCGACGGTGGCGGAGATAGAGGATGTTGGAATCTTAGGAATGGACTTCGCGTCATTATATGGCGCTATATTGGACCCGGTTACGGGCAAATTGAAGTTGAACCATCCGTATAGAGACCGAATCCAATGTATAGCCAAGAATGTTAGTGGAATGGCATGTGTAGCACAAACCGTAAAAATACCGCCCGGAACGGCCTGTGATGTCTTGATGTCATCCATCCGATGTTTTAGGGGTCAAGCGGGAGTATTCGAACTGGACATGGAAATGTTGAAGGAGAAGGGATTGGAGTCAGCAGACACTTTGGTGGGAAATGCCTCATGGGCAGTAACTCCTGTGACCAATCCGGGTTTGAAGACTGTATATCTAAATAAAGGCACTATAATAGGCAAGGTTGTACTCGCGGAGGCGGTCACCGGTAGTCGAATGGACATATGCAGTATAAGTGAAAAACCTGAACTGGAAGAGGGAGTGAATCAATTGTTGAAGGATTCCGCGTTGGAGAGTGACGAGCAGAAAGGTTTATTAAGGAACGTACTGGAGGAATGTGCGACGGCATTCGCAAAACCAGGAGAACCATTGGGGAGGACTGATAAAGTATTGCATTGTATAAAGACTGGGGATGCGGAACCTTTCAAAATACCATACCGCCGACTGCCTCTAGCCAAGAAAGTGGTGGCTGAGGAAGAAATCGGAAAGATGTTGAAAGAAGGGGTGATTGTCCCGAGTACGAGCCCTTGGAGTAGCCCGGTATGTATGGTAACCAAGAAAGATGGAAGCATCAGATTCTGTATCGATTATCGTAAGTTGAATGGATTGACCAAGAAGAACTCCTATCCTCTCCCTCGGATAGATGAGACTATTGATTCCCTGGGCGGAAATAAATGGTTTTGTACGATTGATCTACAATCCGGATACTGGCAGGTGGGAATGAAAGAGGATGATATGGAGAAGACCGCGTTTTCGAGCCATATTGGTTTATACCAATATAATGTGATGCCTTTTGGGTTATGTAATGCCCCGGCCACATTCGAGGCAATGATGGAGACTTTATTGAGCGACATCTTATGGAAGAAATGTTTAGTATATTTGGATGATGTCATAATATTCGGGAAATCATTCGAAGATTGTCTAGAAAACTTGAGGGTTGTATTGAAGCGGATTATATCGAATGGGTTGAAACTAAAACCGAAGAAATGTAGTTTGTTTCATAAGAGTATCAACTATCTGGGACGAATCATATCAACGGATGGAGTGAAGGCAGATCCGGAGAAGATTCGAACGGTAATGGAATGGTCGGCACCTAGAAGTCCAAAGGAGGTGCGCTCGTTCTTGGGTTTTTGTTCATACTATCGGGATTTCTTGCCCGGTTATTCGAAACTGAGTTATCCGATTCAAAGTCTGTCACACTGGACGCCGGGGAGAAGGAAGGAAGTGTTTCCGTGGGGTTTAGAGCAGGAGGAGTCTTTCCGAAAGATAAAGAACCTTTTCAAGGAAACCCCGGTACTCAGATATCCGACTCGGGATGGCCATTTCATTTTAGACACGGATGCCAGTAACGAATGTATCGGGGCAGCCCTTTCTCAGGTACAGGATGGGGAAGAGGTACCCATAGCATTTGCAAGTAACACGATGAATAAGGGGCAACGGAACTATTGTACGACCAAGAGAGAATTACTAGCGGTGGTTGTATACACTAAAAAGTTCAAACACTTTTTGTGGGGATCGGACTTTACATTGAGAACGGATCATTCATCATTGAGGTGGCTGTTGAACTTCAAGGATGCAGAAGGAATGATCGGACGATGGCTCGCTCATTTGTCAGAATTTGGATTGGATCATAGTCAGATACAACATAGGAAGGGTGCGAAACATGTCAATGCGGATGCTTTATCACGAATACCTATTAGGAAATGTCAGAACACTGGTTGTACCGATTGTGGGGCACACAATGCTGTTTTAGCTGGGGTGAGGCATCCGTATAGGAATATGGAACCAAGTGTATTAGAATGGGGAGATGAATCGATTAGAGCATTTCAAGAGAAGGATCCGAATTGTAAGCGGATGAAGGAATTGTTAGAGGCAGGAGGAAGACCGGGAAGACCCGCAATTTCATTAGAGAACAGGGAAATCCGTAGACTAATTGCACAATGGGAGGAACTTGAAATTGTACAGAATACACTGTACCGTTGGAAGGTAAATGCCTTAGGAAATCGGATCCGACAGATTGTGATACCAACAGCCATGCGGAGGGATATAATGTTCTTCTGCCATGGACACCAGACCAGTGGACATTTCGGGAAAAAGAGATCTTTAGAACGATTAGGAAGGAAATATTACTGGCCAGGAATGAGTACGGATCTATTGAGATGGATAGAGACCTGCCCCAGGTGTTGCACTAGTAAGACGGGAAGCGGAATGGGTAAGATGCCTTTAACCCAGGAACTATTCGGGGTGAGATTCGCGAGAGTGGCTGTAGACATTATAACCGGATTCGTAACGACTCCCAAAGGTAATACTTGTATGATGGTGGTGACGGATTATTACACTAAGTATACACGAGTGTTTCCGATGAAGGACCATAAGGCTGCAACATGTGCTCGAGCGCTGGTGAAAGGTTGGATCCTGTATCTGGGTGTACCACTAATGTTACACAGCGATCAGGGACGGGAATTCGAATCAAATTTGTGGCAGGAGATGTGCCATCAGTTAGCGATTTGTAAGACTCGTACTAATCCATACCGGCCGCAGAGTGATGGACAGGTAGAAAGGTTTAATCGAACCCTGATACAAGTATTAAAGGGACTAGTAAATCAGAGAATGGATGACTGGGATGAACAATGTGACTTTGTATGTCATGCCTATAACAGCACCGTACATGCTAGCACTAACTGTTCCCCTAACTTACTAGTGTTCGGGGAGGATCTGATCATGCCCGCGGACCTGGTTTTTGGGGTAGTAGGAATGAACCCGGAGGTACCATGTCAGATAATGTTTGTGGAGGCTCTGAAAGAACAGTTTAAAAATGCATACGAATTGGTTAGACAAGAGTTACAGAAGAATGCTAAATGGCAGAAGGTCGGTTATGACACGAATCTTAAGACTAGAAGATACGAAGTGGGAGAATTGGTAGGCAGGTACCATGAACCGTTAGTAGGGATTAAATTAAGTGATAATTGGGATGGACCTTGGCGGATCACACAGCGGATCAGTGACAATACTGTGCTAATGAGGGATACGCATGGTAGGAATCAGAAATCCAACGTTGATCGGCTGAAACCGTGGAAAGGAAGGGAGTACTCCGCGGAAATGTTCAAGATGGGAACGGATGAATTAAATCAGATGAAGAAAGAAATAAAGAATATGGCTGTAAAACGTGGGGTGGGACGCCCGAAGAAACGGAAGGTGCAGGACGAAAACTCGCCAACACGATCGGTGGGTAAGAAATCCAAAGTCTCGGCAGGCGAAGGGAAGCGCAGGGGGAAGACGTTGAGTGTGGCCCGCTCACCGTCCGAAAAGGCCCCTGTCGTCACCAGGTACCTAAAAACTCACCCAGAAGGGGTGAGACGCAGTCCTAGATTAAACCCAGGGACTGCCATCACCTAGCCTGAATCACAACGAATGTAATCCAGTTTTATGTTATGTCATATGATTATCCGGTGGGCAGACCGGGTATATCTGTCCTATGTGTTGGAACGATACCCAGGCACTGGAAGAGGGGATTAATTAACCGGATTAGAGTGTTCCTGAGGGTGGTGGACGGATAATCCGGCGGGTTGAGCATATGCCACCTGTAAATACATCTACTTATACTCCTGACGAGCTCACTCCGAACCAATGAAAGACTCCGACAGACAGCAATTAGTACCGTAATGAATGGCGCGAAAACCCTTTTGTTTACATCTGGAACGAGGTCATGAGGTCACGCCCCGAGCGAGATCTCATGGGATAACACGCATGCGCGGAAGGTCGTTCCGGGTGAAAGAACCGCCATATTGATTTTTGGTGGACCAAAGGTCAACAGCGAGCGCACGAGGAGCAGTTGTTTTCAAAGCGAATTAGAGTTGTAAATCAAGGTTAGTGGGAGACCCGGGTTGCTTGTGACCACAGGCACCCGGTGAGGACCAGGAAACTGAAATTTATTTGAACCGTACCCCGAGAAAGAGACCGAAACATGGCGAGTTCTTGCCAACCCGTAGATGACAGTATCGATATGACCGATGTCATGGATGAACCGCTCTCACCCGTCACTAGAACCGAAGACGCTGCATTAGGCAACGTGAGTATGGAGGAGGAAACGGGACAGTACGACGAGAATGGCCGGTCTGTTTTTAAAGTTGTTACCACCGAACATACCGAACCCGACAAGAAGGGATTCGTGAGCCGTTACGATGGCCGGGAGCTATTTCTGGCTGATGAACTGACCGTAGTCCCGGAAGGAGGAGTACCGAGAACTCTTCCGAATGAACTGCGGGACTGTTTGATCTCTATATTGGGGGCTGATGTTTATGAATCGTTACCGTCAAACTGGCTGCTATTCTTTCCCGAGATGCAGAAGGGATTGAACGTGCACGAAGGGTTTCGCAAGGCGGTATTTGACTGCGAGGTGATGTACCGGGAGAAACGAATGCCGGTAATCCCAGTCAGTGTTCCGGGAACGACTCGAGTAGGAATAACCGGACTCGACATCCAGGCGGATATATATTTTAGAGAACCGGAAAAGAAGATCTTGCCTCGAAACGTAGAATGTTGGGAGAAGCTAGCGAACCGGAAAAGGAAAACTAAATTATACAGTATCGACATCGATGAGTTTTATGATCGATTGGAGGAGAGCGACGATGATCCGTCTCGCAGAGACGAGATCATAAGTGCCCTGATCCGAGAAGGAAAGAAAACCAAGGGATATGATCCGAAAATGAACAGAGACCCGTCCGAAGAGGACGAGAAGGAGAGGATAGCAGAAAAGTTAAGGAAAGACGCGGTAGAGAAAGGAAAGGTAGTGCTCCGGAAATCGAAAGTAAAGAAGGACAAGAGTGAGGAAAGTCTGACGGACACGGATTCGTCCGACTTTGAGAAAGTTCTGAGTCCGAAAGAGAAACGAGCTGCTAAGAAAGGGGGGAAGTGTAAGAACCCGAAAACGCCAATAGTAGATCTAACAGTTGACCCGAAGACAATAGAGAAGGTAACTGAAGGATTGAAACAGAAGGAACCGACGCCCGGACAGCTGAAGGCAATACAGGCTGCTGCCAGTGCCGGGGTAGGGGCCATAATAGAGAAAAGGAAGCTGAAGGATAACGTCGGATCGGGGGAGGATGAGAATATGAGTGAGGGGGAAGGTGAACAGGAAGAGGAGGGGGATGAACCGACGGAGAAAGTTCCGAAACACAGACAGAGGAGGAATTTGAGCGGTTGCAGGAGGTGTACAAAAGTTCAAACACCGAGTTCCGTCTGTTCGTACCTGCCTCGTTCGAGGAATGCGCCAAAGGACCGACCAAATATGGCTGCCCCACGGAATATAACATGGAAAACGAATCGGATGATGAAGATTGGCTCCGACCGACTATCAAAGACCCGCTACCGTCTGACCATTACGAATGGTGGTTCAACCAGATCCGGCATCATTCGGATGCATACTACAGTAGGGATCATCGTTGGAAAATCCGATGGGCCTACAAAGAGTGGTATTTGGTGAAGGGGGAAACCATCTGTCCGTTTGCCTTGTGCTTAAAGAATCCGAGACCGAAACATTACACAACGGCCCGTAGATTCCTCCGGCACCTAACCGAACGACATATGCATCACTCGGTGGTGTACGAATGTCAGAAGACGGAGGCGACCCGAGAAAATCAGAAATGTGATGGCTGTGTTACGACTCGGAGGGCGAACATGGTTCGCCATTATAAGAACTGTCACACTCCGGGTATGAGTGCTACTGTGGCTCGAATCAATAATTTGCACCGATTATGGAGAGAGAAATACGACCGAATGGGCAGGGAAGATTTTCAGGGGATATCGACCATGACGGAATCCTACTGTGAGGTAGCCGACGCCCGTAATGGTAAACTGAGTGCTCGAACCGCCTTGTTACTGGATCGGGGGAAGTTTGATATGCCCCAAGAAATGTGGAACCAGGTAGCGGAGTTCCGAGGGGATCCACCTAGGAATCGAACTGACACTAAACGTCAGGCAAGCCGAAGTCCGGCACGGGGTGATGCAAAACGGGGCCGGGACGAATCACCTTCAACCTTCCGGGTACCCCACAACCGATCAGCAACGACTGCGTATCAGTCACCTTTGAACCGTGGCTCGATCAAACCTACCCCACCCGCTCCGTCTAAACCCGCTCCGTGTAAACCCACTCCGAGTCCAGCTGATCCGTTAGTATGGAGACAGCCGGCAGTTCCGTCCGATGATACAACGGACTACCCGGAATTACAGCTACCTCAGAGTTCGCTGAAACCACCAGCAACTCCGATGACCACTGTGCCCGATAACCGGCTCCGGATGTCTACGAAACCGGTAGTACACTATTTCGCAGCGGCTGAGAAAGTTGAATGTGAGGGTGCTCAGAAATTAGTACATGAATTTCAGGAGGCACAGAAGGAGTTAGCGATCCGTTTCAACGCCGGGGTCGTTAACCTGTTTGCTGATTCGGTTGTAGCCATTCAGAAGACACATAAGGACCGTTATAAAGAAGAGAATGACAAGGCATTGGAGGAGGCTCGGGCTGAATTAGAGAAGGTCTACATTGACAAGGAAAAGATGTTGAATGAAGAAAAGGCTAAATTAGAGCAGGATCGTAAAACCGTTACTTCCAGCACCGCCTTACTGCGGAGGAAACTATCTGATCTCGATGCCAAAAATGAGGCAATGAACGTTAAGTTCCTTGAGTGTTTCGGAGTGTTTCTGGACGAATGGGATGGGACCCGATCCGCCGCGCTAAAAATCCTGGAGGAGAAGGACGCTTTGGACGGATAGGGTGTGATGTACCGTATTGGGGCTGAATCGGAATATTAGGGGTAGTAGAATCGAATGGGACGTACGAGGAAAAGAAGAGGAGAGCACCTTTACACCCGCTGACAGACGTAAGTCTGAAGGCGTGCCTGATCCATCAATTCCAACAAGGATCAGGGGACGAGGAGCTACGACTGGATATGAGAGATGATACAATCGATATGATGCGGACCCGGAAAAACTCGAGGGAAAGAAGTGGAGAGCACCTTTACACCCACCATAAGATTCGCTCTTCTTGGTGTGCCTGATCGAAGCCAACAACGATCAGGAAAGCTGTTGAAGAGGAGAGCGCCACGGACCCGCTGTCTAAATTTTTTTGACAAGCGTGCCTGATCAATACTAGCACATTGATCAGGGAGCAGTGTATATATTGTATAAACTGTTATTCTGGATAAAGAGTAGAGCTGTGATAGTATATATTTTCGGTATGTGTCATATGTATACATATCCCCACGTGGATGCACGAGTGTTACTAAGTTAATATGAAGCGTGTTAAGCCGTTCGTATTGATAATACTTGTGCCATGTTTAATGTACAACAAAGGTGTGTATAGTGTTATTCGAGTCGTATGCTTTGCATATCCCTATGTGTATTATAGACATAACGTCATTTTTTTATATATTAGTGTATACCTAGAAGGTATCCGTTTAAAAAAAAAAAGTGTATGTTTTGTCTAGGGGGGGTTATGTAGGGGACTCGAATCCCACTCGGATCGCAGTTATGTAAACCACCATAAGATGTTAGTTCGTGACCCGTATACAGAGGGCGCGAGTGTTGATCAAGGGGGCGCTGCGATCGGGTAGGGTGGGATATATAAGGCCAGAAGGCTCAGTGGTAGACAGACCTCATCAGGTCTCGTCCCGACCAAGAACCGAACTTAGATTACTGTAGTAGGAAGTGTGAATAAAACTCTCTCTCTTTGCATCCAGAACGTATAAAGAACCTTCCGAGTTGTTTATTCTGCGACCGTAAAATACTAAACTCTACAATATGATTATTTTTGATAGATAACTGCGTTTGCATTCCTGTACACCCCGTGTTCCAAACAATATAATACACTCAGATATATTATCAATGTTTTTTTGATTTTTATAATTGTATTATTGGAGTGAATGATAAAAAATACATAGTAATTTGAATTAACTTTGCACATATCCATGGAACTACGTACGCCGGGGCCCCTATCCATCCTATATAACAAAATCTCATACTCATACTCATTATTCATACTTTTGACGAAATTCTTATTAGGGGACTAACTACCACGGCTTATATAGTGGTCACACTTAAAAAAAACACGTACTATCCAGTAATTAGCATACCAATTATTTCTTTCATATTGATTAAGACATAACCCTTTGTCATGATGGCTTCCTGTAATTCCAACTCTTTTTCCCCCTTTGCAGACGACATTTAGATGCGGCTGACAGCGCATGCGCAGCTGATTAAAGAGGAGGCTGCTGATGACATCATCCTTAACCCTTTAGGGACGGCATACTGCATTAATTCATCATACCTTGATCGTCATGATGCATGAATGCAGCCCTGGCAAGAGACCAGTGCTGCATTCAAACATCATGCCCACCCAACAGGGTTGAGAGACTCCCAAAGGGTCGGCATGATGCACTGATGCAGTACAGGTGATTTACTTGACGGGGCTGCATTGGTGAATTAAGATGACAATTTTTTTTGTGACATGTGGTTCTGAAAGGGTTAATTGTTGTCATTCATCCTGCGTCTCATCACGGCCAATCAAACCTGTGGAATTGGGTTCAACAGTTTACCCCTCCCCCACACAGTGTAAACTCATTATGGATGAATGTCGTCTGCTTTAACATCGTGTAGTCAAGGGGAGGCTCTCTGGAATGCTCCTTGACAACATGCCCATAACCTATATTGAACTACTTTTAAGAGCAAAGAAATGATGTTCGGCTGATGCTAATTAATCCATTATAGCTTGTGTGGAAAATAAGTGTGATTTGAGGCCAACGTTTTACCCGCCAGCTATCAGCATATACACTCACCTGGTACTTTGTTAATAGTTGGTGTAGATGAACAGTGGAATATACTGCAATTTTACAATATATATATATATATATATATATATATATATATATATATATATATATATATATATATAACGGTATTAGTGTACATGGGCAGTTGAATCTACTGTGGTCTTACAGAATATGCTACGGTGTACGTGTGCATGAGCAGGTTAGGTACTATAAACTAAGTCCTTACAATTGAGCATCAATATTTTGTAGAGTTCCAATGATGTGCGTTTACATGAGAGAGGAAAGATTTACTTCAAAGAGGGTCAGATGGGGATGTGTCCCAACATCTGATGATTTGGATGGAGTGATTTGGAAATGGAAATGCGGCATGCTGAAGTTCTTTCCTAACTGATGGATTTGAGTAATGCATCATTTGAACCCTTTGAAATGCATGCTCTCTTAAATATTTAATGTGATTACAAGCTCTACAACATCTAATCAAAATAAAGGTCTCTATTATTAATGATTACATTAAGAAAAGCTGAGATTGAGATCGGGTTTAGGAGCTGGGTCTTAAAAACGCTTGGCACTGAAAATTAAATGTCGTCTGTACAATGTCCCTTTATTTTCCCGCTTAGAAGAATGTGGGGCACAATGATTAAACCTTTAAGGACGACATGGTGATTTAACGCCTCATGCCCTTGGTCGTTATGATGCATTCATGAATGCTGCCCTGCAAGTAACTCACAAGGGCTGACTTCAGGCATCATGCGGACCCCATGGGCTTGAGACACTCCTGAAGGGTCTGTATGATGTACCATTGGGGCTGCAGTGGTGCACCATGACTACAAATATCATCTTTTAGCGACATGCTGCCCTTAAAGGGTCAAACAAGGAATGTGGGTTGTCAGACCATCCATGTGTTGTGTTTAGCTCTGTGTCTCAAACCCATGGGGAATTACAAACCCATTCAAACTATTCGTAAAGGATTTCTCTTAGACTTTGTTCTTTGAAACTGTAGCTACATCTTTGTGAGAATGTGTGAAGTTTGTGAGGTACGTTCTAAGGTGGTCTTAGCAACATGCACTCCTCTTAGGTTGAAATAAGAGCAGCGCATTGTGAGCTGAAATTCTACGCAGCGCCTGCTCCACAGGTTGAGTGGAGGTTCGGGGAGTGCTGTCCTGTGCTTCTTTCACATGATTCACTTGTGTTCAATGTGTTCTCCTACAGAATATAATCTCACTATGCACTATCTCTCAAGTAGGTAGAAATGTTAGACATGCCACCCTATATCGCCTTTGTTATAGAACGTTTATGATCAGGTTAGCTTAGCTGTAAATATTCAAACACACGGATTATAAACTTACTACACTGTTATAATAGTACATAATAGTATGTTTCTACTATAGCATAGAAAAGTTTCTACATTACTAGAAAGCCACTAGTTTTTTTGTGTTCTTGTAGGATAGTAATATAATTAGCAAGTTAGATTCGGAGGAAACCTTTACAAATAATATTGATATGAATGTATAGAAGCCCATACAAACTTAAACTGTATCAAAGTTCACAGCATATTGTTACTCCACATCACAAGTCATCTTTTAAAGCAGCATTGCCTGATGCTTACTCCTACTGCACCACATTATTATTGTAGTCATGTAATAAAAAATTATATAAAACATTTATCTCTGAAATCATCATGCAGCATTGTTGCTCGGTGGCATGCGGTGCGCGGCGAGGGGAGCCGTCATTTAACGAAAACCGCCTTGATACTTAATGCATCATGCCCTACTGTTGTTATGATGCATGAATGCAGCCTTGGCGAGTAACTCAACAGGACTGCATTCAAGCATCATGCCTACCGAATGGGGTTGATACACTCCGAGCCAGCCATAGTGAGTAGCCATGCCAAGGCTGCATTCATGCATCATGCCAACATAGGGCCAAAAAAAAAAGTAGGTTTATTTCAGGTAACATGGGAGGAAAATGTAGGGTCGGTAGGTCGGATTTTTTTTTCTTAATTTTTTTTAACATGAATGTACTAGCCAATTTTTGTGAAACCCCGAAAATTTACCCAAAATTTGTAAAAAAGCTAAAATTTCTTCAAAATTGCATAAAAAACGGCCCTGTTTTGATAGGGTCGGTCGGGTTACCTGAAACAAACCTCTCTTTTTTTGGCCTAGGGCATGATGCATTAACACCCTAATGCGGCCCTTAAAGGGTTGAACAGAAGCGGCCTCGTCCTGGGTTGACCACGTGACCTGTCGTCTGCTGAATCATCCCGCACGCAGCCCGCCACCAGACGCCGCACGGTCACGTGACCTCTCCTCTGGGACACCCCCCCCTCCTACACCCTCCCCCCCCCCCACCACCCCAGCCTAGCCTTAACCCTTATAGGGTCGCATAGCGTTGTGATGAGCTATGCCTTTAGAGTGAGTGTTTATTGCATTATGCTATTCATCGGCATAATGCCTAAATGCAGCCCTGGTGAGTACTTCATTCATGCACCATACCGACCCTTTTGGGAGTGTACCAGATCTGTATGGTCGGCTTGCTGCCTAGCAAATAACTCGTCGGGGCTGCATTTATGAATGATGACTTCATGTACCTTGCTAATAAAAGAGCATGATGTAATGAAGCACTAATGCGGCCCTTAAAGGGTTAAAGCCTCCCCAGACGCATCCAACACCACGTGTGGCCCGCCTCAACCCCGAAACCATTCCTCACCTTCATTTCCCGCCAAAATATCCAAAAGTCGTCTGCTTCAAAAAAAGCTCCAAAAATTCGTAGATTTTGACTAAAAAATGATTGAATATCCTAAAGGTTATTACTTATGTGAATTTTCAGTGAAATTTATGAGAGGAAATGGGTGGATTTGACTGTAGTTCCTGTTGAATGTTGGTGATTATTAGCAGAAAGGGGAAGCGTCATTAGTAGAGGATACAGCTCAATCTAACCGGGATGAGTGGGCAGGGTGCGGGTTCTCTGGCATCGCTCTGTGTCGAGTTTTTCTCGCCTTAATGTTAGCGCGCGGAGAGGTCTGGGACTCGTCTTCTGACTCATTTAAATGTATTATCCTGCAATGCATTGCATTGGTACATCATGCATGCTGACCCTTTGCAGCTGGATCGACCTCATACAGTCGGCATGATGCATGCATGCAGCTTTGGCGAGTTACTCGCCGGAACTGCACTACATGATACCGACTGTTTGATGGCCCTAGACCCCTAAATTTGATATGGCGACATGGCCATTTCTTAAATCCGATATGGCGACATGGCCATATCTTATATCCGATATGGCGACATGGCCATTTCATAAAATCGACACGGGACATGGTCATTCTAGTGACATGGGACATTGGCCTTAGTGACATGAATGTGAATAGCACCATAGCTTGCAGCATATATTATAACGCTCTCAAAACTCACCAAAATGCAGAATTGTATTCTGAAGAATTTCAAAAATTCTCCATGTCGGCATGACCAGGGCTGCCAACTAGATTTTCTCATTAATGTGATTATTTGATAATCTTAATAGTCAGTTAGTTAGTGACACTAGCGACATGGTTTTTTTCCCAGTGACATGGGACATGATGACCCCCCCATCAAGGGCCCCTGTTTGGACTGTATCAACCCTAAAGAGGCATGATGAATTTAGCACAGGTGCATTCACTTAAAGCACTATGCGGCCTGTAACCATCTAAGGGCGGTGTGTGTCTAAATGCACCAATGCAGCCCCGGCAAGTAACTCGCTGGTGATGGATAGTTGCATCATGCCAACCATTCTTGAGTGTCTCGACACATTAGAGTCTGCATGATGCATGAATGCAGCAGTGGTGAGTTACTTGTCAAGGCTGCACTCATGCATCATGACTTGCTAAGGCATGTCGCATTAAGGCATCATGCCATCTTTAAGGGGTTAAAGGGTGAGTGCTGGCACGTGAAGAGGTTTGTGAATTGTCTGACTGAGTCAGATGTCGTCTGCTCCCGGTCGGTGCTGGCGGCAAGCAACAACTTAATGTGATATTTACACTCAACAAGGTGGTGATGTAAAGGCCTGTACAACGTGAACTGGAGGCTAGGCTTCTTGCCCAACTAGCAACTTTATGAAGACACGATTCATTGAAGACAACAAGTACACAATGGTACAGGGTGCTTTGAACAATATGATTATTTAATTTTTCAAGATGCGCCTTACACATGTTCCTTTAACAGTCACTCTGTGGTAAAAAGAAAAAGAAATTTACTATTTACTCAATGGTTTCTCAAGAATAGTGTTTTAGAAAAGAAATAATTGAAGACTGACTTCAAGTTCTTACGGGTACTTTGTCAGGAATTTGATTTGTGCACCATAGCCTGAGGCAGAATCAGTGAGGAGGCATCTCTTGTTGACCAGGAACACATGTCTACTGTGTGTTAGGAAAATGGATTGTTGACGGATCACATTGAATCGAATTCTTTTAAATTTCTTATGACTGTGTTTAACCTTGATTGACATGTGCAAAGCACAATGTGAACACAACTGCAGAGTTAGTCAAGTGTTGTATCATCGCATGTTATCATCAACATGCAATACATCCCTCGGGGGTAGTCTGTTTGGACAGGGATATAAAGTACATACCCCATGGTTTGGAGGAACAGGAACTTTGTTAGTCTTGTTGCCAATTCCCACGAGGTCACGTGACCTAATATCCGGGTCCTGCTGACAACAACGTGTTTTATCTTGTCATGATTCAAGGCTGTTTACAGGTTAGAATGAATGGAGACAGATAAACCCTGAAATGCATGAATGCAGGGCAGGTGAATAGGCCCTTTACTTGTAAAAGACGGCATGGCATTAACCCTTTAAGGACAGATGTCACTAAAAGATGAAATATGTCGTCATGATGCACCAATGCAGCCCCGGCAAGGAACTCATCGGTGCTGCATTGGTGCATCATGCCGACCCTTTCGGAGTGTCTCAACCCCGTAGGGTCGGCATGATGCTTGAATGCAGCACTGGGGAGTTAGTAACCAGGGTTGCATTCATGCATCATGACTACCAATGGCATGATGCATTAAGGCATCATGCCGTGCTTAAAGGGTAAATGCATAATGCTGACCCCTCCGGAGTCTACCAATAAGGGTCGGTATCACGCCTGAATGTACATTGAAGCACCTTGCTACCCATATAGTGCTACCTAGCAGGCTCTATCGGAATATTTAATAGTGATTTAAAACCCCCATAATAACGTCCTTGTCAAGAGTTCTAGAAACAAGAAGCGACCATAATGAGCCGTAAGTATTAGCCCGTGTCCCCACCCTGCCTATGATGGCCTGGGTCAAACTCCAAGCTCTAATCTACTTTATATTATACACCTATACCCTAAACAGATACCCTTGTGCTGTTCGTTCCTTATACAGAAATTAGAGTCTATCAAAGGTGTCATCTGCTTTTTAATGCTACTATTAAATGCCACCTATGATACACCTAAGTTTGAACGAGGGTCCTACACCAGGTCTTGTGGCAATTGTTAATTTTGAGAAATGCCCAGATACCGTGTCGATTTTTAGGAATAGCTTTTGCCCCTTTAAGAAGTAGATCTTATCCCTTGCCGACAACCTGTAGCATTCTCTTGTTGCCTCTTAATAGACCTAAAACAGGATTTTGTCGACTTGTCTATTATACCCGTCTTGGTCCCTTTAACTAGACATAGACAACCGCATGGGCAGAGGGCTCCCTGACCCCAACCCCTGCTGAATGCATCAGTTCTGTGTGGGGTGTTAGAACCTCCTTCCACAATCTGCTATCTCCCTTCAGATACACACCCCACCACACCACCAGCGTCCGCATGGTCCCGTGACGTCATCAGCGCTCTGTGTATCACGTGACCCATCATGGCGTCGTCAGGCCGTGACTCAGCACGTTCTGTGGCGGCCATCTTTATGGGTCATCTTGCCACTAGATGGCAGCAGTGTGCGGCGGTTATCTGGTCGTCCTGAAGCACTCAATCACCAACACCCGGATCACAGGGAGGGGCGGGGTGAGGGGGGAGGGACATCAGGGGGAGTGGTGGGGGACAGAAGGTGCAGTGGATGTAACCCTTTAAGGAGTGCATGACACCTCAACTATCTTCATTTCATGGTGAATATTGACCGTCAAGGTTGAAGCAATGGGACGCCCGTTCTCCAGGGGAATGTGTAATGATCCTAGGCCGTATTGCATGCTCCCGAGGACCATAGGAAAGTTTAATTTCATATTAAATTTTGTCATGTGCCAATAATTAGATATTGTCAATTTTTTTCACTCGTTGTGCTGTACCTGTTTTGCACTTGGTCTACGGCCAGCGTCAAATACGGCCCAAGCGCCACTGCACTATGCACTGGCTCAAGCACTTTACCTTGCAGCTGTGTCCATGAAGTAGCACATGGGGCATAATTAGTAACAAATTCGGACCCAAACGGGAGAGCATAAAGCCTGTAGAGCTGAAATGATGTATAAATAGACCGGAGCGAGCTATTCACAAGGGCTACACTTATGCATCAGGATGACAAAAGACAAAACACCTTAAACCACTTTGCGGCTCTTAAAGGCAGAGTGGCTTAATGGTGATGGGTAGGTCGAGGGGATGGGTCCTTTCTAAAGTGGCATAGTGCATCCATATTTACCCCCCCCTTCCTATTCTTACTCTACCCCTAGGTAAAGGTTCATGTAGTGACCATCTACCCTCTTGTCCATTTTAAACTGATAACATCTCATTTAACCAACGTAATCGCGGGAGGTGATGCCCCCAATATAATTTGTAGGCTATGCAACACAAACAAATGTCAGTATTAACACTACAATGGAATCCTTTTGAAGACGGCATATTTCCTTAATGCACCGTACCTGTGGTCATCATGGTGCATGAATGCACATATATTGGGTACTAATCAATCAGTATCAATATTGCTTTGAGCAGTCTACACGAAAATATTATCACCATGCAGGACATTTGGTCCTGCAGATATTTTAGTCTGCAGGCCCGGCTTATCTTTTGCAGGCCCGGATATCGGAGTACATTACAGAAAATATTCATGCTTTCTATTTCATGCTGTAGAAACCTTAATACTGATCCGACTTACAAACCGTAAAAACTGACACGTAGGCAAAGACCTGCAGATGACAGCCAGTCATTCAGGCCGGCAGTAGCCACATTTCTGCCGGCCCGGCAGGCTTTTTGCCGGCTATAGCCGTTGTATAGACTGTATAAGTAGGACGGCCTCGTGCGGTCTTGTTTCGGCACCCTCATCTCTGACTTGTGATCAGGCATGACTGGATAGATACAATGCATAACGTTTTGGCTGTACTGCATCTACTACTTAGGTAATGGCTTGAATTAGCGCACCTACGTTTATACATTTCCATAATACAAATTACTCTGTCCTATACACTGAAAATCCATAGGTTGAAAGGGTTAGTCAGTACAGACTAACCTAGGTTGGTCATATGAGTGTTAGTCACAATGGCAAAGTTATATTCAAAAATTACCAAGGGGTTAGTCAGTAGTGGCTAACCTAGGTTCATCATTGGTGTGTTGTATTTGTATACCACTAGTTTGGGCCACCTGTGATGACCACTCAGTGGCTCCCCCTGGAACTAAAAAGACTAAGGTGGGTTGGTCAGTAGTGACCAACCTGACAATAATAACTAATCTCAGTTGGTCGTATAGGGAGCCAAAAAATGACTAACTAGATTAGGCACTAGTGACTGCGAGATTGGTTGTATAGGGAGCCTAGGAATATCAGTGTACAAGACCTGCGCTTATTCAAGAAACAAAGATTGCCTACCCTAAATACCCTCATTTAACCCTGCGCTTATACAAGGGATGTGTTTAATTCAGACCCCTGCGCTTATTCAAGATACTAGGGTACTTGTAAATTGAAACTTGCTATTAGAAAAGCATTTTCTGAATGCCCCACATGCATGTTTTCTGAAGACTCAATTATGCATCATATTGATTGCCTCATGCATGTAGCACGATGTCACCCCTGTGTCCCACATCCCCTTACTCAGACAACCCCCCTCCCTTTACCTCCCCACTCTCCCTGCACAGCCTCAAATAAGACTCTGCTCAAAGTCTCTGACTACTGGAATCTTCTGTTGATGGAGAGACAAAACGGTACTACTTATCTGCTCTCCTACTCCCATCATACATTGCAGTTTCCGTAAACCAAAAATAGGTCTAAGGAATATGTCAAATTTAGATCATAAAATGTGACCAATACTTCTAAGATGTTTTAGATTTGTTATCAATAGGTTCCCTCAAATATGTGAATTAGTTTATTATTTTATAAAATCATTCTGTATTAAATTAAGATTTCAGGGTGATCTACCATGTTTGGGCAGTGTCCTGGTAGATTTAAAAGAGAGAATCTGCTAGGAGATTGTACCCTCCCTCTCCTCCTCCTCCCCCTCCCTAATCCGCCCCCACGTGTTGCTACATAAAACACACATGGATTTTCCAGGGTCACACACACACACTAATCCAGGGTTAACCCCCCTAATCCTCCCCATCCCTGCTCCTGTACTCCTACTACCCATCGCACCATTAAAGTGTGTCCAGAACTTGCTGGTAGATACTACCGTACCGTCGCGATAAAGCGCCCGGTTTTGAAAGAGTGCTGGTCTTGAATAAGCCCCGGGGGTATAGGGGCACCCAAAATGTTTCTAAAATTATAACCTTGAATAAGCACCGGTCTTGTATAAGCGACTGTGTAAGAGCCCCGCCAAATTGAAGAGCGCCCCAGCACTTAATCGTCACAGTGCGGTATGTATTAGACGGGTCGGATCGAAAAAAGATGCTGATCTGGGTTTTGGGTGGTTTTCTGCTTTGCAACAGCCACAGAATAAAAATACATACACCAGTATGGTCTTTGTTGGTTTTTCATAAGAGGGCAGACTCTTGGCTTTCGGGAAAAATTAAAATTTTGCATTTACGATGATTTTTGGCCGATTTATGAGCCTCCAAAGTTGAAAAATGGCTAAAATCCATGATTTTTAGCTAATTATCCATGTTTTACAAGGCCCTCACGTCAACTGAGACATCAAAAACTATCACTAAACAGCATTTCCTAGTAGCTATATATGTTATGTGAACAAATCAGTTTGTTACACTTTCATATCCCGCGCAAATTTTTCAACAGTGACGTTCAAGTGTAGCAACTACATGTTTTGGAGGCGTCTGTGACATTAATAAAAGGGCCTATATCTTTAATAATAGTATTCACTAAATATCCATACTACCAGCAATCTAGAGCCTCCCTATGGGTGTGCTCATGAAAAAATTTTTTTTTAGCCACGCCCACTTTTTCTCTCCCTTACTGGCAATATAGTGTATTGGAACTCGAGTTATTGTCACAGACGCCTCCAAGCATTATAGCCTTTCCAGCGTTTAATTATGATTTTATATATATTTCTTGTACCCTGTGTACTCTATTGGGTTGTATTTGAGGATCGTCTACTGCAATTGATTCGATATGTAGTGAACGGGCACCGCGGGAGGGGTATTTATACTTTGCGGCGGCGTCTGTGACAATAACCCCAAATTTAGCGCGGGAACGCTGTCGGCGTTCCTGTTACCCGCCGGAAGCGCCGAACATCCGGGTAGCGTTTCGGCGAGCACAGCAGCGTCAGATCTTTATGGAGCGACTCCACATTCCGCCAGATCAGCGTTCTTTTTCAGCTAAAAGCTAAGCAAAGGTAAGTGATCGTACCAAAAATGTGTTATATTTTGATTCATTATGCCCCCAGGCCCACGCTGATACATTTATTTTCGTTTCGAACGGTGTATTTTAGGTAGACTTGATCGTTTACTTTCGTTCGAGTGCTCGCGTATTATTGTCACAGTCGCCGCCATGTTGTTTTTTGCCAATTTCACCGGTGTACGCTCGCCGGAGGCGTCTGTGACATTAATGGTGGCTCGGCGAAAAATCGTTCTGGCTATCGTTCTATCGTTTCCTGCGGGTACATACGAACTTGATTCAATAGATAAGATGCTCCTCTATGCTCGTATGTAGTTTAGTAGCCATCCCATGTAAATAAGGCTACTTTTCATGCCTTTTAAAAAAATATTTTGGAAATTTTTTGAAAATTGGGTCAGAAAATGTACTCTCACTCAGCTGAAATCTATCCTAACTTAATATATTATGGTTAATTCTCTTCCTACTACGTCCCTTTATCATTTTAGTGGGATATATTTACACTGGTACTCTTTTTCTGGCCACTGTAGGCCTATTCATGCATTTTCGGGTTATTGTCACAGACGCCTCCGACGAAAATGAAAATGTCACTGTACAGTGACTATTTGATCGAATTGAACAATGTAACTTCGTACCATGCTTCAGGGGTATGTAAGCTAATGCCCTGACCAAGAAATATTTTTATTTATCAAAGTTTACATATATTTATAGAACATTTCATTAATGTCACAGACGCCTCGAAAGCAGTTAATCGAATAAAAATAGTAGTTCCCTTGCACCCAACCTCTCCATATTTTTAGTCAGCATGCCCCTACTATATATCTAAAGAGCCAGTAAGGTGTATTGGCAGTAGTTAAAACTTTTTTTTCCAACTTCTCTGTCCCCTGGCTATTTTTGCTTAAAAGCTGTGGCAGACCCACTTATGTATGTCTGATGTGCTCAAAATCCTCCATGTTTTGGCTATACACCTGTATTTAATTATCCAATCAACTAAAGTGAACATTTGCCAATAATTAGCAATTATTATTCATGATGTTAATCTATTTAAATGGTCTGAAATTCCCTTAAATAATCATAAATTGTTGTTTATTTTGCAGTATGGTACGTCCGAAGCTCCCGCCCGGGACGGCCAAGACGGGCGCCCAGCGCCAAGCCGAGAGCAGGGCCCGCAAGAAGCGCGAGGACGAGGCGGCCTACCAGAGCCACCAGGCCGAGCTCCGCAAGGAGTCCAGGGCTCGGGTGAAGGCGGCGTCCACGGATGACGAGAGAAGGCTACAGCAGGACCAGGCAAACCTGCGGGTGAGTAAATTGCAATTTCTAACATTGAGAATTACTTTTATGGACAAATTTTAAATATAGGTATGGATTTTATTGGATAAGCATATGAATCTCTTAATACAATTAGTAATCAGTGTTCAATCTGTTCATAACTCCCACAACTGTTTAGCACAAATTAAACAATACTTGTACTTTTCATACAGACGGCACAGTGGCGTGACCGGCTCGACCAGGTCGCCAGGGCCGAGGCGGAGGGTCGACCGCCACCTGTCTTTTCGCCCGACCGGCGCCTGAAGCGGCCTGCCCCCGCTGCTGCAGCTGGCGCTCCTCCCGAGGAGGCTCCACCGGCCGAGGAGGCTCCACCCGCGGACGCGCTGCAGGATGCCGCCGAGGGAGGGCCGCCGCCTGCGCCGCTGCGCGTCTCCGCTTCCCTCTGGAAGCGTGCCCGGGGCACGAAGACGACGGCCACCACCACTGCTGCCACCGCCACTGCTGCCACCGCCTCTACTGCCCCTGTGGCAACTCGACCACGAGGTGTAAGTATTTATATTAGATTGTATGAACCTGCCTATGATCATTAAGTATTTATATTAGATTGTATAAACCTGCCTCCCTATGATTAATAAGTATTTATATAAACATTAGATTTTATGAACCTGCCTCTATGATTATCCTGTAGAGTATTATCTATAAATGCAATAAACTACATAAATGTATTCAGTATCCACATAGTAACATAGTGGGAAATTCTGACATGGGAAATGCTTATTTCACTTAATCTCACATGACCCTCTCACCTGGTCTGTAGGAGATCACTGCATAATTAATGGGTTCCCTATCATTTTGGATAGATGTATGTGGTGCCTGTGGATACCTAACGGTGGCAACTAAGCATTCACCACATATTAAGGAACCTCTTAGATATGTTAGTCCCTGAATCTGTACACACTACGACCATGGTTCTAATTTCATTGTAAATGTGAGATTAAGAAGGAAATAAGTATACAAATTCTGTATTTTAATTTTATTTACAATTGCATATTTTTACACATGTATGTGTTAATCCTAATTTATATTTCAATAACGGATTTTCTCTTACAGCAGCGCTCCGACACCCGGCCCGTGACAACGACGCCCGTGACAACGACGCCCGTGACCGTCACCACGCCTGTGTCGACGAGGCCCGTCACCACCAGGCCTGTCACCGCCACCGTCACCGCCACCGTCACCACCACTGCTGCCACCGCCACTGCTGCCACCGCCTCTACTGCCCCTGTGGCAACTCGACCACGAGGTGTAAGTATTTATATTAGATTGTATGAACCTGCCTATGATCATTAAGTATTTATATTAGATTGTATAAACCTGCCTCCCTATGATTAATAAGTATTTATATAAACATTAGATTTTATGAACCTGCCTCTATGATTATCCTGTATAGTATTATTTATAAATGCAATAAACTACATAAATGTATTCAGTATCCACATAGTAACATAGTGGGAAATTCTGACATGGGAAATGCTTATTTCACTTAATCTCACATGACCCTCTCACCTGGTCTGTAGGAGATCACTGCATAATTAATGGGTTCCCTATCATTTTGGATAGATGTATGTGGTGCCTGTGGATACCTAACGGTGGCAACTAAGCATTCACCACATATTAAGGAACCTCTTAGATATGTTAGTCCCTGAATCTGTACACACTACGACCATGGTTCTAATTTCATTGTAAATGTGAGATTAAGAAGGAAATAAGTATACAAATTCTGTATTTTAATTTTATTTACAATTGCATATTTTTACACATGTATGTGTTAATCCTAATTTATATTTCAATAACGGATTTTCTCTTACAGCAGCGCTCCGACACCCGGCCCGTGACAACGACGCCCGTGACAACGACGCCCGTGACCGTCACCACGCCTGTGTCGACGAGGCCCGTCACCACCAGGCCTGTCACCGCCACCGTCACCGCCACCGTCACCGCCACCCGTGTTGCCAGGAGGCCCGCCGTGACCCCTGTCACCGCCGCCCCTGTCACCGCCGCCACCCCTGTCACCGTCGCCACGTCCGTCCCCGTCGCCACGTCAGTCCCTGCCGCCAAGTCCTCGTCGACTGGCGTGCACGGAGACTACTACGTGGACGCGGGCGGCGTGGTATACAAGCGCCTAAGCACTCGTGTAAGTGTAATCAAAATGCCTATCTTATTGTATGATACAGTGATTAATCAATTTGTACTGTGTGTGTATACTCAATGTTCTGTTCAGTTTAAACTGCAGTGTCCAACAAAGTAACGGTGTTCAGTTTAAATGCATCTGTGACAGCTCTAGTACTAGTATAATTAAATATAAACATTTTGATATTGGCCTTAATAAAAAAAAAAACCTCTATATATATATTTTATTCACCTATTTTAAATCTGGGATAAATTGTATTTTACAGCCAGCCACCGATACCACCACCGCCGCCGCTACCCCCACCCCCGAGTGTTCGCGGACTGCAGGACTACGCCAGGCTCCTCTGAGTGACACGCCGCTGACCCCTGCCGGACGGCCACAGCGCACAGTGACGGTGCCCCCACCCCTCAGCCCAACCCGCAGCACCCGGTTCAGTCCGGATCCGCTGCTGCTGGCCCTCGACCTGCAGTAAGTACCAGTGGTAACATTATAATCTATACAATCTAGAAAACCTCTTTGCATAGCTAATACACAATGTCAATCCATGTAGGTATACAGTATCTATCTTTAATTAAACTGTCTTTACTGGTAACTCACAATTTACAGAGACACCATCGAGCGACACCCCATCCTCAGGGAGTCTGAGGATAATAGCGACGACGAATAAAGTAATTGTACCATAAAAGTAATAGAATAGGAGGTTGCTCAGTTCATTTTAGTTGCATGTTCAGTTGCTTGTTCAGTCACTTGTTAAGTTGCTTGTTTAGTTGCTTGTTTAGTTGCTTGTCATAATGCATGAATGCAGCGTGGGTCGGAATGATGCACCAATGCAGCGCTGGCGAGTAGCTCGCCAGCGCTGCATGCAGGCACCATGACTACCACATGGGGCTGAGACACCCCCCTCTAATTTGCTTATTTGTGTATGTGTATCTATGTGTAGGCATGATGCATGAATGCAGCATGGAGACTCGGCTTATATCGGGTTGCAGAGTCTACCTCGGGGGGGTGCTAGTTGTCAACCCCTCCCCCCTTCCACTATTCTATACAAATGCACACTTCATGTAGTCTATGTATTTATCATTATTATAATTTATTATGTAATGATTTACTTTGGCATCAATTTGATATTTAACCATTACCTTTATTTACAGGAGTCCCCCCGCAGGCAGGCTGCGCAAAGTGAGGACCCCTGTAAAACAGGGGCTCTTCAGGCGGGTACACAAACAGAAGCTGACCATCGACCTACAGGAACAGACCATCAAAGACCAAGCAGCGACAATCCTCAAGATGTCCGCCAAGACCATCCGGCATGCCCAGCAGGCCACCACCTCCGACGCCAAGAACACTCGCCGCCGCCTCATAGATGCCCACCAACCCGGCCCGTCCACCGACAAGACCGTCAACGTGCCTGCAGACCAGCTGAAACAACTTGAAGCTGACTCTGCCAAGTACCAGATCTTCGCATCTGGGGTACGGTCACTGCGGGGTGTGGTACGGACCCGTATCGCCCGCAAGTTCTCCGCCCGCGACAAGTTAAAGAAGGGCAAAGTGCTGACCCGCTTCTGCTTGGACATCGGCGTGGATCCTCGGTCCCTCAAGCCAAAGGATGCCACGAAGGTGTCCCCAGCGTGCAGGGACCGTGAGGAGAAGGTCAACCACATCGTCGAGTTCCTCTGCAGGCCCGAGCACTCCTACACTCTGCCCGGTAAAAAGGATGTCGTCACGGTGAGGAAGGCTGGTGAGCCCAACCGTAAGGTGCAGAAGGTGGTGCTGACTGATCTACTCTCAGTACTGCACGACATCTACAAGAGTGAGTACCCTGAGAGAAAGGTCGGTCTCTCCACCTTCAAAGCAGTCCGGAAGGAGGCCCAGTTTATCAAGTGTGTGCAGTGCAACAACACCCGCATCTGTCTCTGCACCAAACACCAAAACTTCACCCTCCGGCTACGGGCTGCTCACCTCCCAGGACTACCCGATGCAGTAGTGCGTACCAACACACTGGAGGAGTTCAAACAGAACATGCGTAAGAGCATCACTGGCTCCACCGTCACCGTGGAAACATGGCAGATGGTGGAAGTTGAGATCCAGGAGAAGGACCCTAAGACCGGCAAGAACAAAACTTGCAAGAAGCTCCGACTGCGTCCAGACACCGACACCAAGGCAGACTTCATCAAGATGATGTGCAAGGACTTTGTCACCATGCGAGAACACTCGTTCCGCGCCCAGAACCAGCACCGAGTCGTCCGGGAAGTACGGGAAACGATGTCGGAGCAGGAGGTCACGGTGCAGATGGATTTCTCGGAAAACTGGATGGTGTCGTTCCCTGAGTCCCCACAAGCCGTCTACTACGCAAAGGATCCGGTCACTCTCCACCCGGCCGTGATCCACTACAAGGACAAGGACGGGAACACCAAACACCACTCCCTAGCCCTCTGCACCGATGACCGCAAGCACGATGCCGGAGCCATCCTCGCCTTCATGTTGAAGATTCGCGAGTTCATCGATGAGCACGTTCCCAACTGCACCACCATCCACTACAGCTCCGACTCGCCGTCCTCGCAGTACCGGAACCGATTCATCTTCAGCATCCTCTGCAAGCACGAGCAGCTGATGGGGGGGATCCAAGCCACCTGGACCTACTATGAAGCTGGCCATGGCAAGGGTCCCTGCGATGGCATTGGTGCTTCTGCTAAGCGAGTCGCTGATCTACTGGTGAAGGCGGGAGTTGTCATCGAGAACGCCAAGGCCTTTGTTGACACTGGTAATGCAAAAGAGGGGGCCGTGCACTACATCCATGTCACCCTCGAGGAGATCCAGGATGCCCGCGCTCTACTGCAGAGTCTAGTCTGTGTCAACTCCCTGCCTGGCACGATGAAGGTCCACGCAGCGATTCCGGCCGTACCAAATGTCTCCATCGCTGTCAGAGACACCTCGTGCTTCGGTCCCTGCTGCTGGGAAGACAACACCTCAACTCGCAACTGCCCCGGCTGGGTTGAGCATGTCCTCTTCAAGAGTAACCGCAGGAGGGCAGCGCGTGCTGTGGAGGTCCCAGTCCCAGTCCCAGTCGAGGCCGTGGAAGTCCCAGTCGTTGCTGTGGAGGTCCCAGTCCAGGTTGATGAGGTCCCAGACGTGGAGTGCTACACCGTCGGTGAGTTCGTGGCCTGCATGCACAACACCCAGTGGTTCATCGCTAAAGTGACAGATGGAGTGGACACCAAAGGCATGTACGAGGTCGCTCTCATGGAGCGTGCTAACAAAGCACTGAACCGGTTCCAATGGCCACCAAGGAAGGACCTCATCCGTCTGCCTACAACCGACATCCTCACAAGGCTCGCTGCAGCCCCAAAGCGCATCTCAACCCACGGCAAGCTAGCATCCATGTATGCACTGCCCAGTGCAGTCCTGAAGGAGGTGAACACACTCTTCCTGACATCTTGAAGAACTTCAACCATGATGCCAACACTTTGAATGCCCCTGGACTTGAACTTGATCCGATATTAGAGATATCCGAGGCGTCTGTGACGTTAACCGGGTAAATGTATGGGTTTAGCCAGACAGCTAGTATGGCCCTGCTAGTGCTAGTAGGGTCTTTATTACTGTTTTAAATGATTGCAAACAGGTTTGCCTTGTAGACTAGAGCCAAGGAGGTTCCTTTGTATTGTAAATATTTTGATAGCGCGATGCTCCCAATCGCGAGCACATGGTAAAATGTGTTTTATTTTTATTAGAGACATAGTGCATGGTCAAAATGTGGTATATCTAATGCTATCTTGACATAAGACAATGCAGTAACATGTTATGTATGAGTGTGTAAGGTTTCAAGAGGTTCTGATCACTTCTAATGGCTGTGTGACCGTTTTAGTATAGCACTATTATACCCGAGGCGTCTGTGACGTTAACCGGGTAAATGTATGGGTTTAGCCAGACAGCTAGTATGGCCCTGCTAGTGCTAGTAGGGTCTTTATTACTGTTTTAAATGATTGCAAACAGGTTTGCCTTGTAGAATAGGGCCCAGGAGGTTCCATTATAATGTAAATATTTTGATTGTGTGGTGCTGCGCATCAGGGCACACGGTAAAAAAGTGACTTTATTTTTTTTAAAGACATAGTGCATGGTCAAAATGTGGTATATCTAATGCTATCTTGGCATAAGACAGTGCAGTAACATGTTTTGTATGAGTGTGTAAGATTTCAAGAGGATCTGAGCACTTCTGATGGCTGTGTGACCATTCTAGTGAAGCGCTATTATAGTAGAGCTATCCGAGGCGTCTGTGACGTTAACCGGGTAAATGTATGGGTTTAGCCAGACAGCTAGTATGGCCCTGCTAGTGCTAGTAGGGTCTTTATTACTGTTTTAAATGGTTGTAAACAGGTTTGCCTTGTAGAATAGAGCCCAGGAGGTTCCATTATAATGTAAATATTTTGATTGTGTGGTGCTGCGCATCAGGGCACACGGTAAAAAAGTGACTTTATTTTTTTTAAAGACATAGTGCATGGTCAAAATGTGGTATATCTAATGCTATCTTGGCATAAGACAGTGCAGTAACATGTTTTGTATGAGTGTGTAAGATTTCAAGAGGTTCTGAGCACTTGTGATGGCTGTGTGACCATTCTAGTGAAGCGCTATTATAGTAGAGCTATCCGAGGCGTCTGTGACGTTAACCGGGTAAATGTATGGGTTTAGCCAGACAGCTAGTATGGCCCTGCTAGTGCTAGTAGGGTCTTTATTACTGTTTTAAATGGTTGTAAACAGGTTTGCCTTGTAGAATAGAGCCCAGGAGGTTCCATTATAATGTAAATATTTTGATTGTGTGGTGCTGCGCATCAGGGCACACGGTAAAAAAGTGACTTTATTTTTTTTAAAGACATAGTGCATGGTCAAAATGTGGTATATCTAATGCTATCTTGGCATAAGACAGTGCAGTAACATGTTTTGTATGAGTGTGTAAGATTTCAAGAGGATCTGAGCACTTCTGATGGCTGTGTGACCATTCTAGTGAAGCGCTATTATAGTAGAGCTATCCGAGGCGTCTGTGACGTTAACCGGGTAAATGTATGGGTTTAGCCAGACAGCTAGTATGGCCCTGCTAGTGCTAGTAGGGTCTTTATTACTGTTTTAAATGGTTGTAAACAGGTTTGCCTTGTAGAATAGAGCCCAGGAGGTTCCATTATAATGTAAATATTTTGATTGTGTGGTGCTGCGCATCAGGGCACACGGTAAAAAAGTGACTTTATTTTTTTTAAAGACATAGTGCATGGTCAAAATGTGGTATATCTAATGCTATCTTGGCATAAGACAGTGCAGTAACATGTTTTGTATGAGTGTGTAAGATTTCAAGAGGTTCTGAGCACTTGTGATGGCTGTGTGACCATTCTAGTGAAGCGCTATTATAGTAGAGCTATCCGAGGCGTCTGTGACGTTAACCGGGTAAATGTATGGGTTTAGCCAGACAGCTAGTATGGCCCTGCTAGTACTAGTAGGGTCTTTATTACTGTTTTAAATGATTGCAAACAGGTTTGCCTTGTAGAATAGAGCCCAGGAGGTTCCATTATAATGTAAATATTTTGATTGTGTGGTGCTGCGCATCAGGGCACACGGTAAAAAAGTGACTTTATTTTTTTTAAAGACATAGTGCATGGTGAAAATGTGGTATATTTAATGCTATCTTGGCATAAGACAGTGCAGTAACATGTTTTGTATGAGTGTGTAAGATTTCAAGAGGTTCTGAACACTTCTGATGGCTGTGTGACCATCCTAGTAAAGCGCTATTATAATAGAGATATCCGAGGCGTCTGTGACATTAACCGGGTAAATGTATGGGTTTAGCCAGACAGCTAGTATGGCCCTGCTAGTGCTAGTAGGGTCTTTATTACTGTTTTAAATGATTGCAAACAGGTTTGCCTTGTAGACTAGAGCCCAGGAGGTTCCATTATAATGTAAATATTTTGATTGTGTGGTGCTGCGTGTGCCGACACACGGTAAAAAAGTGACTTTTTTGGGTTTAAAGACTGAGCACATACTCAAAAAATTGTAAAAATGTTTTAATTAAGGTTCTAAACCATGCACCAACCTGTCCTGTACATGTGTGTAAGGTATTAAGATGCTCTAAACACTTTTAATGATTCTGTGACCATTCTAGTATATTACTGTGAAACTCGAGGCGTCTGTGACGTTAACTGGGTATTTGGTACCATGTTGCACACACTAGTGTGACCAACCGGTCGGAAACTCACACCTAAAACCTTTTGCTTTGTCAACCAGATGTACTAAGGACATTAGACAGTAATTTTGATGGTAATCAAAGCAAGATTAAGGAAACTAGGCTAAAGTTAGTAAAGTGTAATAGAATGCTTTGGATTTCTCTATTTTCTACAGAATTAAAAATACCACAATTTTTTTAATTTATGACTTACAGCTTTGAAACTTCCCAGGATTAATAGTACCTAGTCAACCAACTAGGAGCCAAAATTTGGAATACCTAGGTCACTTTGAAAGAGTTTCCTGCAGTGCACAATTCATTAACGTCACAGACGCCTCGGGATTAGGGTAGCATGTGGTCTACGGTGAATAAAAACTGCATTCTTGGGCGAAACAGAGTTCCCCAGCGGTTTCAGGGAGCCAAGATGCTACCCTTTCAGGAAAATAAAATTGTTAAGTGAAATTGTGAATTTTGTGTTTTGTCCTTATGTACCCCCAGATCAGCATTTTTTTTCGATCCGACCCAGATATGGTACACGTGACTCGCTGTATAAGTGTTATCATTCAAGAACATGGTAATTGCCAGGGTGCCAAACCATTGTCCAATGATTATAACACTTTTGCCCTTTTGTCTTGAGACTTAACTCCCAAAATAATGCCGTCTTAAAGGTGGGGTTTCACGGGGTAGTTAAGTCAACAAATGCCCAGTTCACTACAATCCAGTACACTGGTACACCACTATTAAAGTATATCCAGCACTAAAGGTATAGGATGTCTACAATACTGTACATTAACCATTTAAGGATGGCATCTTGCTAATAATGACGTTTGTCATCATGACGCACCAATGGACTCGCCGGGGCTGCAATCAGTGGCGTCGGAAAAGAGGGGGGGGGGGGCACTGGGGCCCGGGCCCCCAATCACAGAGGAGGGGGGGCTGAATATGTTTGGGCCCCCAAAATTTACAAAGACCCTATGATGTAATACAGACACTTTCCAAAACGTACCTTTCCCACATAGGGAAAAGTATGGACATTGGGGCCTGACACCTAATCATAACTAAAGGGGGCTCAAAATACTACTTTTCTATACAATTCCTTTATGAGTGTGTATATGCACTTTAATGATTGAAAGCTGACGTTTAAGGCCGGTCGGGTTGGGCCCCCCTGCCCCCCCCCCCCCCCAATGAAAATTTGCCTCCTACGCCTCTGTGCAATGATGCATCATGCCGACCTCTTTAGGGGTGTTCCCCAAGCTAATTGCAGACTGAGCTTTACGATCCCTGGCCATAGTCCCCGATCATGTAGACTACTTACTACATGGCAGATGCCTGGTTGTGATGGCATTTCCCGTATACAACTTATGCTGGGAACTTGCAATACAGTCGCCATACATATAGCGACAATTCTGGTTGGTCAATGTGTATGGCCAGGTTGGTACTGAGCTCGGAATGTTCAATGGCTATGTGTATTTCCCGAATTTTACTTGTGCAAATAACAAGAAATACCACAATTAGAATGATGACGTGAGATTTTGGAAATGTTCTGATTTTCCTGTTTTACCTGATTAAATACAAGAAATTCCAGGTAATATGACACAGGAAAATGTTGAGAAAACATCCCAGAAACATTCTGAAATTCCCATAGAGATCACGAGTCATGACCCAATAAAGGAATGAGGTCCACTTGAGATTATGTTTGCGCGATACCCAGAGTGACTCCCCAACCCAATGCAGCCTAGCCCCTTGACAGCCACTCTGAGAGATATATAAAAAGGTTAAAGCTTTGATATTCATTATCTAAGTCAAATATAAGAAACCTCACTACGGATCACATACCCCTCATCCTTCTGAATTACTGCCTTACTTTGGGCGACTTCTCATAAGGCCGCCAGCCCCCCTCACACCCTTGTTGGACACACTGAAGGGGGGAGGTCAGCATTATGTATGACTAACCTTCGGAAGAGATTGATGTTGGAGGCATTGTGAGTTTGGGCAGACCAGCACTTTTCTCTATGTGAGGAACTGTTCATAAGCCGCCTCCTCCGCCCGTGTATTGCCAACAATCTCCGTAGCCGATCCCATCTTAAGACGTGTAGGGATATGTATGTAAATGTTCCTGTCTTTTTCATATTGGACAAATATAAGACACCCGACCATGGATCATAATTGTCCTCCCCCTCTGAATTACTCCAATACCCTGAGCGACTCCTCACCCCCCCCCACCCCCTGACATGTATCTCCACCCCTGAGCTGCTCCCCACCATCAGATATCAATAATCATTAACCCTTTATGGACAGCAAATTGCATTGATGTATCATTACCATGGTCGTCATGGTGTATGTATGCAGCCCTGGCGAGTGACTGGCTGCATTCAAGCATTGTGCCGACCCTACAGGGTTCAGACACTCCCGAAGGGTCGGCATGATGCACCAATGCAGCCCAGGCCAGTTACTTGCCAGGGCAGCATCAAGGTATCATGATGGAAAATGTAATATTTTAGTGACATAGACCTCCGTCCATAAAGGGTTACCGTGTACCACCCCTGAGCTGCCCCCACCCATCATACATCGATAATCATTAACCACCAGCCTTCTCCCTCATTTCCCTACTTTGTGCTCGGACATTTCCTTCGTGAGAAGCTCTGTGTTTGTTCATGAGTGGCTCATGGGCCTCCATGCTCTGTGCTGTGGTATGATGAGGCGGGTTGGGTGACAAGGGGGCTGGGGTAGGTAGGGTTAGTTAGGGTTGTGCCTCTACATGGGCACCCATATTTCTGACCATGTCACCGTGTCGATTTTTAGCGAAAAGGCGTGGTGTTGACCTTCATGTATAAAGTATACACTAGGGCCTTATGAAAATGTCTGTGTCTTTTGATTTTTAAAAGAGTCGTCTAGCGAAGTCGATCTTTACCCATGTAGGGTCATGGGTTAGGAGAGCGGTTAAGGAGACACAGTGGGGAAGATCCGGTAGAACAGTTGACCATTTACATTTTAGTAGAAATGTGTTAAAACTAGACATTTTATATTTGGTTATGACCATATAAAATGTCTACATGAAATGCCTTTCCTTATCTGGCGTCAGGAGTTTGATGACGACATTGAATATGGTCATTTTCAACACAGTTCTACTGAAATATACATGATCAACTGTTCTACTTGAATATCCTATTGTACCGCCTTAACCCTTCTAGTGTGACGAGTTACTCACCATGCAGTATCGCATTAGTGCACTAGGCCGACCTTACAGGGGGAGGTTGAATAAACCTTTGTTTCCTATGATATTTGCATACAACGAATCAAATGTAACTGTTTATTGAAATTTGAAAAAAAAAGCAATTCAAACTCAGAATTCAAACTCAAGTGGCTTTAGTCTAAAGTTTAGGTAGCATTTACTCGAAATAAAAACACTGAGTATGCTTAAAATGTTCCCTTAAAATAGTATTTAGTTTACTGAAATGCAGACATTCATACAGTGAAAAGAATAAGTATTCTTGCCTTGAGGGATGGAATGTGTGAGGGTGTGGGTTGATATGTATGCAGAGAGGGCTGTGAGGTCAGAGTGTCAGGGGTGAGCAGGCATTATGAGCCTTGTGAGGCTGCATCATTTCATGGCACTGTGATTATACCATGTCAATACAATGCAGCTACAGCCTGCTCCTGGTGCCTTCTGTATGGCGAGAGGAGTGGTGTCTGCTATCATAAGTCTCTCATACTGCTCGACCCAACTCTCCTTTTCACTAACATATTTTTTTCAAAATGTTTTTTGTGTGTTAGAGGTCTTAGGATATATTATATAGAAGGAAATAAAGCAAGTAGCTGGGAGAACAATGAACTAAGAACCCCATGAGGTCTTACGTCACTAGATGTCACCTCCAAGAGAAACTTTAACAAAAAATTAAAATCATTTCATTTGCAGCTACAGCCAAATTCTGTGTGGGGAGAACAGTGGTGTCAGCTGCTATAATTCTCCAAGACTGTCCAACTCAACTCTGGTTATTTGTGACATAATCTTTTCAATATTTCTTTTTTTTTGGTATGAAGGTTGCGGTCTTATTACTAATTCAACAAATACAGGGAGCAGCGACAAACCAGGATTCATATTAGATCTCGCAGAAAGCCAAGTAGGAAAGAGCATTGAGTCTCACGCATCTCTAAAAGGGCCATACGGTCTCTAGTGTAGCTACTGAGTCTCTCAAATCTCCATCGGGTCTGTTGAGTATCTTAAATAGCCATTGAGTCACTCAATAGTAATCAGTTCTCTCAAATAGCCGCAGCATATGTATAATTATGTGATGAGCTCTCGGACAAGTCCTATACCCCTCCCTCTCCTGTCTACCCAGACCAACATTAGAGCCCCTCCAAGGGGTCTTTATGTTGCACCTGAGGGATATACCTAGAGTGTCAGTGGATGAGCCCTGGATGGGGTATAGGGTGTAGTCCAGGTGCCTAGGTAAAGATCTCATACCTCTAATGAGGACAGTTAACCCTGTAAGGGCAGCATAATGTGATGTCACCAATGAAGAGGCGTATGAAGCAAATCTCCATCGGGGGTGCCTACAGGGGCCCAATCCTATCAATGTTAAACATGGGCTATTATGTATGGTGGCACGTATACACGCTTGTATGAGAATTGCACTTAAAGTGGGTTTGAGCTCCCTTTATTTCTGATTGGCGCTCTAGGCCCCTCTACCACTATATTTCACCATGTGGGAGATATATAAGACTTGGATAAAAGTTTAAAATTTGAAGCTTGTCAGTGCCAATAGAATGTGGCTTCCTACGCTATGCTGTAATTCCTGAGTTGACATTGAAGCATAGCGTTGAGCTAAAGAGACCAATGCTGCAGGAAAAGGTCACTTTTTCATAAAATTATGTTAACGTTGCTTTTAGTTGAATCCTCATAGCATTTTCTGTGATGGCTACGTTTACAGACATATAATATAAGCAGACCATATAGTACATATATTTGGAATGCAGGACTTTTGAGGTCATATTCATTATTTGCCTGTCAGGCTTCGGAAATGTTCAAAACTTAATCAACATCTTCCTGAAAAGTTACCGATTCTTGCTTCATGGGTCTACGGCGTTGCTGTATATGCCCTATGGTACCAGACAGCAAGATCCACCATAGGCCCACTACCAAACATGTGATATGTATCATGCCTGCTATTACCATATATGACACAATCTCCTCCAACCCCCAATCAGCCAGGACCCTACCCAAGAAAGGTATTAATCCTGTAAGGGCTTTAACCCTTTAAGAATGGGATGTTGCTAAAATATGGCATTTGTTGTCATGATGCACCAATGCAGCTCCTGTGCGTAATTCACTGGTGCTGCATTCATGCATCATGCCGACCCTTTGGGAGTGTCTAAGTCTAAACCCTGTAAGGTCGGCATGATGGTTGAATGCAGCACCAGTGAGTTACTGGCCAGGGTTGCATTCATGCATCTTAACGACGATGCGCATGAGGCATTAAGGCACTATGCTCCCCAAAAGTATTAATATGCTATATCGTCTTGTTAAACAGTTGGTCGTGCATTATAGCTCTAGAGAGGTCACTCGCCGTTCGTTATAGTGTAACAGTGCACGCTGAGCATGGCGGCAGTTTGAGACATCCAATCATGCTGGTTATTGGGGCATTTTAATAACTTTTCGCATAAAATGGAAAATAAATAAGGTGAATTACCGTTTTATAAAGACAACAGAAAACTCGTTCTCCACATCTCGACTGGCTGTTGTCCTGTAATGCACTCAGATGCATGCATGCATTATGGGACAACATCCCGCAAGTGCTGCATTCATGACTTATAACCAAGGGCATAAATGCACTACGCGGCCCTTAAAGGGTTAAATCCCAGGGGCTATGATAGGATGCTGTATACTCACCCTAAGCCCCTGCCCATGTTACAGGGGATGACGGGAGGTGGTAGAGGGTAAAGGCAGGGTACAGAGGTTATGGCGTCTCATCATGTTGAATACCAGTCACGGGTAGGGTAGATTCACCATGAGTCGCATTGCTGACAGCATAAGCTTTAGTTTAATACAAGATTTGCCAATATTTTCCAAATTTAACATATTTTCCCCAAATCATGATTTTTGTGATGCGTGCGGTGATAAGAAACTTATTTTTTTGAGTAGCCTAATATTCATGTACACTACGACTTCTAGTGTATGTTTATTGGACAGAATAACTCTTAAACGTTAGCATAATTCACAGTTAAAAAGCTTAAAATGCTTGAATATAAACCACAACATCAAGTATCCGTCTCAAGGACTCTAGGTGAATCTACCCTTACTGTAAAACCTTGTGTATAAGCCACGGCTAGTACGCGAATCAGATCAGCAGTGTGGCTTTTAGGATCGTCCCAGGGTCAAAGTGTGTCTTATACGTGAGTTTTTGCTACTATGGTACAGTACTAAAGTCACCATATTCAGAAACTCATTGAGCCTTATAGCATTGGGCCAAACTCTCGGTGCGGGTAGTACTCAAGTTAGGCTTATGTATACGCGAGGTTTTACAGTAGTCTTTGACACCGATGACTGAGGTCTGACAGCTGCCCGATAGCCTCTGACAGCTGCTGTAATGGCGCTGACCCCTGTTACATATCTACAGCAATAACTATGTAGATGGTGGAGGGGCATGGGTCTGTAGGGAGGGGGCATATACCATACATCGGTGTAGTCCTACTGGTATATAGCCTGGTAAAAAGGCAATATTTGCCTATAACCAAAATAATTTAAAAAATCCCTAAAAGTATTGTATTAGAAAACGATGAAGTTTTGGCGGGGCCTTATATCGGCTAAGGAGCCTTGCCTAACCTTGCATTGTGGAATTTGGCCTTAGGTCACCCGACCAACCCTATCAAAACAGGGCCGATCCTACGTTCTTATGCAATTTTGAAGAAAACAAGAGTTGGGGTGCGGCTTATAATAATGCACGTTTTTGCTATTGTAATACAGGGCACCATAAGCAGATAGCTGGTGCGGCTTATAGTATGGCCCTAAGTTTGGGGTGAGGCTTATATGCGAGTAGGGCTTATAAGCAAGGTTTTACAGTATTCATGTACACTAGGACTTCTAGTGTTTATTCATTGGAAAGAATTACACTTAAACTTTAGGTTGTGTCTCACGAGGTCAGGCCAATGTTATAGTCTTTGACCGGGTGCCATCTTTGACCAAGTGCCATCTTTGAGTGGGTGCCGTCTTTGACCGGCCTGAATGAAAACAGTCTATTTAGGGCAGATATACATATAAATTGGCTACAACATCAAGTGTCCGTCTCAAGGTATGTGTCTGACTCCATGTGAATCCACCCTTAGTAAATGACACCGGTTACTGAGGTCTGACAGCTGCCCGATAGCCTCTGACAGCTGCTGTAATGGCGCTGACCCCTGTTACATATCTACTACTATAACTATGTAGATGGTGGAGGGGCATGGGTCTGTAGGGATGTGTCATAAATCGGTGTAGGCTTACTCTTGTACATACATCGTGGTAAAAAGGTAACATTGTAAAACCAAGGGTGTGTCGGCGTGGCCTTATATCGGCTTGGTTGTGGGATTTGGCCTCATATTATCATTGTGATGTTATCCCTATATATTATGATACTCACAACAGATTGGCTGATTGGTACCACTCGATGTGTGTATGTTTAATATGAATACCCCAGTCAATCTCATAATTCCCCGCCCTACCCCAAACATTATTTTTTGTTTCTACTTGGTCACATCATTTTCATGATTTTATGTGACTGCTGAACGTTTTTTTACTAACCAACATTTCCTTGACATGTGCTCCGTGATTACTATATAACGAGTGAGGACTCGCACATACAAATAGAGAAGAGGGGGGGGGGTAGTTAGGATAGTTTAAAGCATATTTCTGTATGCTGGCGTCACCCAGCATACAGGAGAATGCTAATGAGGTAGGTGGTGAGTAGTAAGAATGAGATGAACTTAATACTGTGTCTGTGACATGATAAAGCAAATCCCCCTGCAAACAGGAAATCCAGAAAATATAGAAAGCTTCCACTCGTGCAATATTATTAAATATTTTTCATTATTTGAACAAGTGACACTTGAGAAATGCACGTCGCCATTTATCACGTGAACAAATGTTGTAAGGTGTCTTAATTCAGTATAAATTCAGTACAGGCAAGAAGACTTCAAGGGCTGCGTTCATGCATCATATACTGACTAAACACATGCATAACACCACAGCAATGCACTAAGTGGTCCTTAACCATGAAGGACGGCATCATGCATTAATGTTTCATGCCCTTGGTTGTTGTGACGCATAATTACAGCCCTGGTGAGTAACTCGCCGGTGCTGTATTCAAGCATCATGCGGACCCTACAGAGTTAAGACACCCCCGAAGGGTCAGCATGATACACCAAAGCAGCACAGGCGAGTTACTCTCTGGGGCTGCATTGATGGCATCATAACTACAAATGTCATCTCTTAGAGACATCCATCCTTGAAGGGTTAAAGGGCTAAAGGTCACCCCCTTCAGTGCCCTTGGGTTGAGCTAGCAGTGGTTACTGCAGTGCAGGGTGGTGATTACCATACATATGACACACGAACTCACCGTCAGTGATTAGCAAGGTCCTGACATCCATGATAACCCTGACACTCCCCAGTGGTCCCTAACCATTTAAGAACAACATGATATATCATTGCAATATAGCCCATGGTACATACAAGGAATTCATTCAGCTCTGGTGAGCAATTCGTCTGGCTGCATTCGTTCAACTCTAGACGGTTGATACACTTCTAAAGGGTCGCCATGATGCACCAACACAGTCTTAGTTTGGTCACTCAACAGTGACTTATTTGAGCATCATGACAACCCATGGCCCGACACTCCTTAGTGGTACCTCAGGGTGACTCTGGCACCGTGGAGGAGGGGTAGGGGTGGTATTAGCATACATATGACACACGTTGTCAGCCCTGGATGACATGCTGAGCTCTGACTGACGGACCATCATGAATACAGACTAGGGACAGGGAAGAGGGGATGCAGAGGCATAGGGACCAAATCTTTAATAGGGGGGGGGGGGCAGGGGGCCCACCTAAACTATTTTCAAGGTGAAGCGTAAATGTCTGAAGGCCATGCATACACTTTTATAGAATAGTAATGTGTGAGACAATCTTTGTACTGATTGGGGGAAAGCTATGGTTTTGAAATTGTGTGTTATATATTACAGTGTCTTTTGAGGGGGCCCAACCATATTCAGGGCCCCGTATGTTGCCTTTATCCCACAAAATGGCCTTCATCTCACAAAAGAGTATAGTTTTGTTAGATAAAAGCTGACAACAGGCCTTGACCCACAAAATTGGTGTTAAAGCACAAAAGCATTTATCCCACAAAAGAAATGCATTTATCCCACAAAAGCCTTTATCTCACAAAACCTATGTAATAATCATATCAACTGGCATTTATGTCACAAAACCTATGTAATAATAACATCTTTTATTTTTTTGACCCTGAGAAAGGTTGTTTCGCATTTCGCTATAAGTCGATTTTTCCTCTCTTAATTCAATTTAAGGTCCCCTTATGAGCCAGGTTTTAAGGTGCATACACTCACTGTCCATTGATTAATTCAATACCGTATTCGATGTAATAAGCGCCCTGGGCGCTAATAAAATTATTTCTATGGCGTTTTAATACTTAAGAGTCTAATCGTATGCAAAGTCGTGAAATTTGAGCATTTGTCAAGCCTTAAAATGTCTCTAAAGGGGGAGTTTTTTTGTTGAGTAACCTTACCTAAATAACCCACAGCAAAACATAAAACAGTGTCCTAACCACAGACATGTGTTGATGAATATGACAGCAGGACCTTAAAGGGTTAATATGTTAACATACCAGGATACTGAGTGAATGATTGAAAGTGGGTCCGACACCAGGGAGTGACACACATTCATGGTAAGGCCAAATAAATAAAAAGGGTTTGTTTCAGGTAATATGGGCAGAAAGTGTACAGTCGGTTTGTGTTTTTTTACAGCCCCTCTACGATACCCTTAAATTGAACAAAAAAAAGAATTGACCCAAAAAAGTGTAAAAATATACAAAAATCTCTAAAATTGCATAAAAAAGATAGGGTCGGCCCTGTTTTGATAGGGTCGGTCGGCTGACCTGCAACAAACCTCTTTTCATTTGCCTAATGCCACTGTACAGTATTACAGAAGTAAAATATCAACGGCACATGTACCACTATCTTCACACTAGTTTTACATGAAGAATGATGCGGTCCTAGCAACCTCCATATCCAAGGTATGTATCAATGGAGTTATCTAATCATGTCATATTTAGCCTGCATTCAAACATTCATGAAACTGACTATGTCAGCGCAGTTACATATCTTATAAGAGAGTTGCCTTCTACAACAGAGAAGTATTGGGTGCTAATTTTAAAATATGCAGCCCTCTTTGCATGTATAAGTATAAGAATACATTTAAACGCTACACACACATGTAGATTAGACATTTTACTCCTCCCATATAGGAAAAGTGGGTGCTATAGCCAAGGCCCCCTATCAGAATTAAATGGAATCAAACACAACCTTTCTATACAGTTCTAATATGAGTGTGCATATGCGGCATTATACATACATGTCAATGCTTGTTGAAATGGGCACCCTGGACCCCCCCCCCCCCCCAATGAGGATTTCCTTCCTACTCCTCTTCAAAATCAAATTTATTTATTTATCTATTTATCTATTTTTATATATATATATATATATATATTTATATATATACATATATATATATATATATATATATATATATATATATATATCCATATGTATATATGTATATATGTATATATATATATATATATATATATATATTTACATATATATATATATATATATATATATATATATATATATAAATGTATATATATATGATAAGTTAGGATATGTTAGGAGCGACGGTGAATAGATTGCGATGGGAGAGGTTAGGGGTCGTGGATAGAGGAGACAGGTTAGGAGGATCTGTTGTTAGGTGTGGAGGGACCTTGGATAGGTGAGGAGGGTCGAACTTTCATCCACTTCGACAACCCTACCTGAAGCATTGTCTCTTTATTTGGTTCAAGGTAGGCAGGGACCATTGGAAACGGACCTACACTGTAAAAAGGTGTTGTTCCAGAACAGCAAAATGTGCTGTAGCTATACAGTACTTTTGCTGTAAAAAATAATACTGTAAATTTTGCTGTACTAGTACATTTCTGTTGCTGTAGATGCAGCTTACAGTAGTGAGTTGTAGACATACAGCACTTTTCACTGTACTAGATACACGGGGTCCTGGGATGGATCCTTGGTCTAGCCACCTCTCAATGTGTTACATACTAAATGGTCACAAGCTATTTAACATCATTCTCTATGGGCCTTGTCTATAGTTTTCATTGTATAGTGAACAATTAAGGTGTTATACAGTAATGTCTGCATGTTGCTAAAGGTGCCAAATATGAGAGCCATGCTGCACTGCCTCGATAGCTCAATCAGACACAGCGTCGGACAGTGATAGGAAGGTCCCAAGTTCAATCCCCATCCACGCTTGTCATGAAACCTATAGGTCCTTTATGTTTTGATCTATAATTCATGGTAACTAAAAATATCACCAGCCTTGAGAAGTGAACCCTAGACCTTTAGATTTTGTTTAACAATTAATTCTGCTGTACTGTTACAATAGATTTTGCTATTAATGTACAGTCTATGTGCTGTAAATATACATGAGCTGACTTGCTGTAGGTCTACAACACAGTCTACTGGGACCAAAGTTTCCCTCAGTATTTGCTGTACAGGAACACTACTTACCTCAAACATTGTACTGCACATATTTGCAAATTGGTTTTCTGGTTTAACATTACATTCAGGACCTGCATACTCCTTAAAGTAGCCGGAGCAGATATACACGCTTCTTGGTTGGTCAGTAGTGTTGGATACAAAGAGGCTGATTACCACACACATCCTCAAAGTGTCAATATCTGCTATCTGAATTTGTCTAAAATGCACTTGCCAACAACACCATTAAATACATCCCCATACTCAATGTGAGGCGAGATCATGATCTTATACATCTGTAGTGACTCTAGTTTACACCAAGTGATTTCCATCATGCCAGGTTCATTAACCAAAAGGCCTGTGTCCACTATACGCCAAGGAAAGTGGAATATATGGCAGTCTTGACTTCCAGCAATATGTACATATCTGGGAATATATTTTGTAGATATATTCTACTTTAACTGCGGGTATGCTGTGTCCACTAGGCATTATAAATTGCTGCCCAGACTGCCCAGGGCAAATATGGACGAGTTTTGGCACCCCCAAATTGCTATCCCACTGTTGTATTTGAGAATTTTGTCGTCCAGCTGTGTCCACTGGGAGACAAAACATATATTTCATATTTGTATTCAAATTCACGTTTTAACGGACGACAAAGTCCTCATATATGCAAGTGGACACGGGCCTAAAAGGTAGTCTTCATCCAATCACGGCCATAGCACAGTTACACAAAATGTATATAGATGGCGCTTCACACAATGTCTACAGGAGGTTCAGCAAAGGCTACAAAAAGTGAATTGTAGATCTGAAATACAAAAAGTGTATGTAACTCCAGGAGTTGTCCTCACCAAGAGTACCCTGCTTGGGACAGCTGGGTGGCCGGGTTGCTCCGCGGTTGCACCACTTATGTGGGCTGGGGTGGAGAAGGTGTTTCCTGGGCTGATTATTGTAGGATCGGTGTGGGAAGGACTGCTCAATACTTTGCAAGGAGCCATTGGGTTCAAGCATGATGATGAGGGCGAAAAGTATCATTTCTTTTTCGCTGAAAATATGCATACTCTCATGTGGATGTTCCTTCTTTTATCAAAATTCTTCTTTGTTGTTTGCCAGATGAGAAGCAGCGGGACTGTGATGGCAGCTGGAAGGGTTCTGCTGCTAATGGCTGCGCTGGTGACCTGCTGCGGTAGCATTCCCACAGACCACACCCCGCCTCCACCCTGTGTAGTCAACCAAACACGAAACGATCCACTACCACCTTTGGTCGTCAGTCAACAGTCGGGGCACTATGAGGAGTATTCCTTGAAGATCGGCGCCCACAACAGTAGTGCCTGTGTCTTGTCAGTGGAAGACCTGCTGTGCAGGGGCAGATGTCACAACAGGACCAATGCCATTGATCAGCACATCCTAAAAGCTCAGTGTTTGAGATGTGAAGGTGTCTCACCATTTAGTATCATCTTCATTAATGCTCAAGGGGTACGCCTGCATTATATTTCCACTCTACAGCTGGTAGGGTGTGAAGTATCCTTGCTGAATATTGGTGTCTATGGCGAAGCTACTAATCTATGCAAGGTCACATTTGATAAATGCACCTTTATAGATAATCCACGCATCAACCCTTCAACTCACCTGAACCTCTCTGAGATATTCAATCCACAAGCATTTCCTCATATCATACCTGGCCTCGACAAGATTGGAGATCTTGTATTTCGCTCAGGAGCAAATGGACTAATCCCAAATGAATTGCTTACTTATGAGTGGTCTGCTGTGACTTTGTTGAAATTGGATACCTTCACAATATCCAAAAATCAACTTAATATTCTCAGTCAGACCTTGCCAAATCTGCAATCTCTGTTTTTCTATAGAGGCACACTCACAGAACTTCCTGATTTTCCTTGGAACTCTGCATTACAGGTTATGCCAAATGAGTTGTGGAGAACGGATTACCTCATAAGTTTATATGCCGAAGTGCACGGACTAGTTATTGAGCCTCATATCACAGAACGAATCATTGCTATTTCATGGAATAATCTCCCCGATCTATCCAACTACCAGTTCAGAGGGAGACTGGATAGAATAAGGTTATCTTTCAATCATATTTCTGAGCTTGGACAGAACACCTTCACTCAAGTTACACATCTGCAGAGTCTAGATTTGGAACACAATCTACTTAGAAGACTGCCAACTGGGGTGTTTAGAAATCTACACTCATTGACCAGACTTGATCTCAGTGACAATAGAATAGAGAGAATATCTGAGGATGACTTTAAAGGACTTCAGCAATTGAAATACCTGAACATTGCCAACAACCTTCTCCTGTCCATTTTTACAAGAACATTTGCTAAGCTGAGAATGTTAGTCACTTTAGATCTTTCAGATAACTTGATTCAGGAATTTACGGAGAACCCTTTTGGATATAATGTACCAAATACATTTTCATCAATCAACCTTGACAGAAACAAAATGATGCACTTCCCATCATGGATCTTTATGGTGAGGAATTTATGCAAGATACAACTTTCTGGAAACAGGATTTCTTTTGATACTTTTGCAACGTCACTAGATGGACAGAGCAGCTTTATGATCACCCTGACAAACTCTGAAGATGTCAGGCTTTTCCGCCAGGTTTACAAGCCACATACACACAAGACAATTGACCTCAGCTACAATAACTTTACAACAATGGATTTTGATAAGATAATCAGCATCAAAAAGACATGGTTGTTCAAAACAATCCTGAACTTTTACACACTAGATTTGACAGGGAATGATATTCACTGTGATTGTCATACATATGGTCTGTACCTTTTTTTAAATCAGCACAAAAATGAAGCCTTTTCCAGTTATGACAACATTCCGAGGATTCAAAAAGTTCACTATGATGAATGGAAATGTTCAAGACCAAGCAAGGTTCATGGAAAGCTAATAATGGACATTGCAAATAAGACTTTTTACTGTGAGAAATGGTTGGAAGGTTGTCCGAAAACATGCACATGTTTGGAAAGGGCTGTTGATAGTTCAGTGATAGTGAACTGCTCAGGAGTGAACTAAAATCCTTCCCTCAGCAGGTCCCAAACTTCACAGACACCTTGCTATTCAGCCATAACATCCTGGTTTCTGTAGCACACACCACCTATCTAGAGTCACTCGAGGTTTTAGATTTAAGCTACAACCACATCAGGACAGTAGCTAAAAATGCAATCCCTGCTCTTGACAAGATAACCGCACTAAAACTCCACAATAACAAAATGGAAAAGTTACCTGCAGGCCTGCTGGAGCTGCAACATGTTGAATTAACCCTGAGTGGTAACACATTCTGGTGTGACTGCCACACTAGGTGGAGAATTAAGTACCACATGAACATTAAAGACAAAGATAAGGTGGTCTGCATCTCGGAATCCAAAATAATATACCCAGCACAAGAAGAGCATTTCATGTGTGGGATTTCCCAAGAGGTATGGCGAGGAATAGCTATTGGTCTTCCTTTCATGTTGTCACTGGTGATTGTTTGTCTGGTATTTTGGTACGTGTATCGTGGGGAGCTCAAGGTGTTGATGTATTATCACTTTCGTTGGCATCCATTTGACAGGAACCGCGCAGGTATTGAGGACCAACTGTATGATGCCTTTGTTTCTTGTGACAAGAATGACAATCGATGGGTTCTACTAACCTTGAAGCCTACCCTGGAGAGTGAGCGGCATCCGTTCAGACTGTGCATGGAGCTGAGGGACTTCAGGCCTGGAGGCCTCATCACAGACAACATCCTCTACAGCATCAAGTACAGCCGCCGCACCATCATCCTCCTCACCAGGACCTACCTCAAGAACGAGTGGTGTCGCTACCAGTTCAAATCCGCTCACCACAAGGGCCTCAAAGACCGCTCCAACTACCTTATTGTTATTCTGTTTGATGGACTTGATGAGGACGACTTGGATGAGGAAATGAAGCTGTACTTAAGAACTAACACGTACATCAAACATGACAGTAAACTGTTCTGGCAGAGGTTGCTCTACGCCATGCCGGAAACGCCACTCAGTGTACTCAGAGAGGAGGCGTTCCCACCTGGTGGCTACAGAACACTCTTTCCGACCCCTGAATCAGTTATGATGATGCAGCTCACTCAGGGCCTGCTAGTTCTCCCCATAGATGCTGAGCCTAACCCAGATGACGAAAGCAAGCACTCCGAGTACGACCATGACACCTAGAGTATGCATGCATGGTAGTTACCAATCGATCATCTGGCTACATTTATGAAAAGTACGAAACCCACCGCTGAATTGGACTGCTTTAGTCACTAATCCAAAATGGCGCCGATGGTCGCAGTTTTCGGTGACAGTCGTTTGTCGTCCTTGTTTGAAAGTGAATTACGTAGACAGAACACGTCAGGATACCATTTAAATGTGTATACACTACCAGGGGCCAGATTCAGATCTGTTTGCATCGCCGCACATAATTACATTAGGTGTAATCCCGGAGATATTACATACATTACCGCGGGGATAAATGATATGACGACGCCTCACAAACCGACTTACAAAGGTGGGAGGAAAACGTACACGTTTGACTGGACAACCGAGGACGAGTTTGTGTTCAATTTTTGTGATACGCTAACTACCATGTACCAGTACCTCCTTAGCTTACATGAAGGACAGAGGATAATCCTATGTCCTATACTGGGAGCTCAATTAAACAGAACGTGTACCAATGCCACTGAGGAGAAGCAAGGCTTTATGGACAGGGGTATATGGAGGATTAATTCGTGCGTCGCACAATTAAACAAACATGGTAAAACAAGCACGCCATGGATAAGTAGAGTCTTGCATACAAACAAGAACACTGTCGGCAAAAGGCATGAGTACCGTAAATTCCTAGCTGACGGTCTACACTACACAGACGTCTTGGTCACCATGGTTACCAAGATCATTGCTACCCACATTGAACGCACCAAAGAAAGAATAGCCTTACAGGGTTATACCCCTGTCTAATCTAACTTGAACTTGTAAAAGTGGTGCTTATGGTTGAGCCTGAGGACATGCTTTACTCTTGTCTTGTATGATAAGGAAAGTAAATGTCTGATGAGCTGGGTTGTAAACTCTAACAATTGATACCGCGATTGTTTTGTTCTGTTATTGTTGTAAGACGGTACAATGGTTAGAGGGATCAAACAACCAAATATAAAAGTGATAGCAATTGATTGATTAACCAGCTGACACTTAAGGTAAAGCTTCATATACAATAATCCATTAGACGTAAGATTTGTGACGATGTTTCTCGTGAATCACATAGACATTGTGCTAGAAGCGTAAAAAGTAGCCAATAAGCTGCAAGCTTGCCAGCTATTTTCTTTGACACACAAATGAGAGCAGTTATCACTGCATATTCTTTTTTTAAACTAGTTTATTTTTTAAATTTTTTCTCATTATCATCATGGATAGTTATAAGACAGTTGGACATCTGGGGACTCTCATATACAAATGACTAAGTTTCATAAGGATGTCGGGAGTTTCAATGTAAATTGGGGTTTTCATATAGCACATTTAAACTTGAGAAGTATAAGAAATTGTATAGAAGATTTCAGAATTATGTTTGATTCATGTGCTTTGGATGTCATCACCTGCTCAGAGTCTTGGCTAGAAGAAAAGAACAAGACAGGGGACTTTAGTCTTGAGGGGTATCAAACAATAAGATCTGACAGAACTTGGTTTGAAAATGGTAAATTAAAAAAATCAGGAGGGCTGTTGACTTATATTAAGAATGAATATGTTGTAGTTGGGTGTCAAGACATTGAAGTTGTGAGTTCACAAGATCTGGAATTATTACCGGTAGTTGTTAAAAGGGAAAAGAAAAGAGATATTTTGATATTAAATGTTTATAGACCGCCCAAAGGTGACTTCGCCAGATTTTGGAAGAAACTCAAGGAAATATTATCAAATATCATAAGGTTACACAGACAAGAGATCTATGTTCTTGGGGACATGAATATTAACATGCTTGAAAGTGATGATGATGATGTAATAGCTTTAAAACAAGGCATGATGGGATTTGGACTCATGAACTTCATTAATATACCCACAAGGTACGCCAAGAGTCAAACTTGTTTGGATTTATTGTTTACAAACATAGATACGGTAGTCGAGGCTGGAACTATCCAGTTTGGCCCCAGTGATCATGACATGATTTATATCACATCCAATGTTGAGAGAGTGAAAAATGTTGAAAAAAATTATGTGGATTGTAGGAGAATGAAGAAATACACAAAGGATAATTTATGTAAAGCGTTGAGGGTCTTTAATTGGAATGTTTTTTATGAAACTTCGGATGTAGAAGTTCTATGGGAAATACTCTATGGGAGAATTGAACATGTCTTGAATGTTCTTTGTCCCTGGACTAAGTACAAGGTTAAGCCAAACAAAAAAGAATGGTTGAGCAACGACCTCTTGTCTGATCTGAAAGAAAAAGATAGAAGGGTGTCCAAAGCCAAAAAACAAAGGGATTATGATGCGCTCAAGTTGGCTAACAAGGAGAGAAATAAATCCTCCAAATTAGTTGTCAAAACTAAAGGTACTTTTATAAGGAATAAATTGGAAGAGCACAGGAATAATCCCAGACAGTTTTGGAGAGAAATACAAGACCTTTTACCAGGTAACAGAGGCAAAAACAATATTTCTTTGGTGAGCCCGTTATCAGGTGAAATGTTGAAACCAAATGAAGTGGCTGGTGAAATCAACAGGTATTTTACAAACATTGGTCCAAAACTGTCAGAAAATAATGATTCGGTGTGGAGTCCAATATTTCCAAGTGTTGAGTGTGAACTTTCAGAATTTATAACTTCAAAAGAAGAGATAGGTAAGCTTATTAGTAATATAAAAACACACAAATCATCAGGTTTTACAGGAATTAATAGTAGGGTGATGAAGGATGCATTTGAATTCTTATTAGATCAAGTCACACATTTGTTTACATGTTCCTTAAACACACAGGTAATACCCAGTAGGTGGAAAGAAGCAACAATTGTCCCTATTCCAAAAGATGGCAATTTAACTTTAGTAGAAAATTACCGACCAATCTCTTTGCTCCCCCTACCCTCTAAATTACTAGAAAAAATAGTTCATAGAAATATTTCTGACTACCTTGACGCAAATAATATACTGTCTGATATACAAGGGGGTTATAGGAAAAACCATTCCACAGTCCAGACTATAGGTAAATTAGCTGATGATATTCTTAGAGAGAGAAACATTGGGAATAACACCCTGGCCGTATTTATAGACCTGAAAAAGGCCTTCGATACGGTAGATCACTCAATACTTTTAAGGAAATGTGACAGATATGGAATAGTGGGTAAGGCTGGAATTTGGCTCAAACAATACTTAAGTGGTCGTAAACAATGTACGTTGGCAAATGGAGTTAAATCACCAAAAGCAGACATACTCTGCGGGGTACCTCAGGGTTCCATACTGGGACCACTGTTGTTTTTATTGTACGTCAATGAAATTGAACACATCTGTAAACACAGCAAGGTTTTATTATACGCTGATGATACTGTTTTATATGTTCAAGGTAAAAGCCAAAAAGATGTTAATGCCAAAATGCAAGAAGATTTGTCCAGGTACTACAAATGGTGTTATGAAAATAAGTTGACGATTAATAGTAAAAAAACTAAATTTATGTGTTTTTCAGGTAAAGCTCAATGGTATAATTGTAAACTCCACATTAATCATGAAAATATCAACGAGGTTGACCAGTATAAATATTTAGGTGTTATTTTAGACACGTCACTTAATTATGAGAAATTTGTTACAGGCCAACTTAGGACTGCCTCATTTAGAACTTATCAGCTAGCAAGACTAAATGCATTTATTGATGTGAAAACTGCAATTTTATTGTATAAAACGTACATTTTGCCTATTTTAGAGTATGGGGACATTTTATATGCTGGAGTAAAGCAAGACCTCTTAAAGAAGAGACAAAGAGCTCAGAACAGGGGCTTAAAGGTTGCACAACGTGCAAACTTCCTTACTCCTACTTATGACATACATGCAGCTGCCAAGCTTAATATGTTGGAAGACAGGATGTATGCTCACCAGCTTAAGGAGGCATATATAAGGAGTAGAATGGCAGAATATAGAGACAATAGAAATCTTAATACGAGGGCATGGGGTGGTCCTATTCTTAAATGCCATACTGCACACGGATGCGCTTATACCAGAAGTTTGGAGCATTCGTTGGCCTTTGTTTGGAATGAGTTAGAGCCCGAGGACAGAGCCATTGAAACTCTCGCTAAATTTAAAAACGAAATTGACAAATTCCTACTTCTAAACAAACCCAAGGTTGCCCCAGTCTAGTCTACTGTCACTATTCTCTTATTCAACGTACAAACAATATATAGTTACTTATTTTACGTGATTTCCTTTCATATGACTTGTATAACACAAGATCGATAACAAATCTTCAAAGTTCATTAGGTACTTGGAATTAAGAGAGTGTACTACTTTCCATGAGATGTATTGATGCAAAGTACTGCTGTGCATTTTCCCATTTCGGGCTACGAGGTAATGATATTTAAACCAGGTAAGGTTGCTGCCCTCGAATAAGCTGCAAAGCTTAAAAGCAACCCTTCATCTTATTCTGTATTACAATAGAAAGTGTGTATGATTGGATACAATTGTCTCTGCAACAAATTTAGCCGATACCATTGTCAAAGTAATATAAGTATTACAACAGGTAATGTTGGTATCTTGTCGTGCAGGATAAGTACCGGTATATATCATATTGATAAAAGGGTTTATTATACTTGTGTTTCTTGTCGTGTATGATAAGGGCATAATATCGGTTGTACATGTTTATAACACTTGCCTAAAGTACCCTCGTGTAAGACGAGACAGAATAAATGATTAAACAATCAAAATCTAAGATCAATGATCAAACAACAAACACTATTCGATTTCATGTGCAACAAGAATTGCGGTTGTTGCCACTTAAAAAAATGCCTCAGGCATTTTTATACGCGGCAACAACCGCAATTCTTGCATTCGAAGAAACATAATGTCTACATGGTTGGTATGTTTGAAGGGGACCCATTCAATACACCAAAAAAGCAGGGCCGGGAAGGGGTTATCAGCGGGAAGGATGATATTACTTCAAATATGACACTTCCTATGAATTCCTTGGGTCCATGTTAGGGGGTAAGGAAATGTGTGTTGCTGATAAACAATTAGAATAGCCATTGCTAGGCAACCAGCTGTATTAGCGACAAACCGAAAGAACCATTGAATTCCTTGGGTCCATATTAGGGGAGTAGGTATGATTATAATCAACCTTAAGACCATAGAAATGTGTGTTGCTAGGCAGATAAACAATCAGAATAGCTGTTGCTAGGTAACCAGCTGTATTAGCAACAAACCAATAGAACCATTGAATTCCTTGGGTCCATATTAGGGGGGGTAGGTATGATTATAATCAACCTCAGGACCATGGAAATGTGTGTTGCTAGGCAGATAAATAATTAGAATAGCTGTTGCTAGGCAACCAGCTGTATAAGCAACAAACCAATAGAATCATTGAATTTCTTGGGTCCATATTAGGGGGGGTAGGTATGATTATAATCAACCTTAGGACCATGGAAATGTGTGTTGCTAGGCAGATAAACAATTAGAATAGCCGTTGCTAGACAACCAGCTGTATTAGCAACAAATGGATAGAACCATTGAATTCCTTGGGTCCATATTAGGGGGGGTAGGTATGATTATAATCAACCTTAGGACCATGGAAATGTGTGTTGCTAGGCAGATAAACAATTAGAATAGCCGTTGCTAGGCAACCAGCTGTATTAGCAACAAATGAATAGAACCATTGAAATCCTTGGGTCCATATTAGGGGGGGTAGGTAAGATTATAATCACCCTTAGGAACATGGAAATGTGTGTTGCTAGGCAGATAAACAATTAGAATAGCAGTTGCTAGGCAACCAGCTGTATTAGCAACAAATGAATAGAACCATTGAATTCCTTGGGTCCATATTAGGGGGGTAGGTATGATTATAATCAACTTGAGGAACATTGAAATGTGTGTTGCTAGGCAGATAAACAATTAGAATAGCTGTTGCTAGGCAACCAGCTGTAGTAGCAACAAATGGGTAGAACCATTGAATTCCTTGGGTCCATATTAGGGGGGGCAGGTATGATTATAATCAACCTCAGCAACTATCAAAGGTTGATTTATATTAATTATTGTTATCACATAGCATAAATTTGTGTTGTGACACCTTAATCCAAGATGGCGGCACAATCCAAGATGGCGGCGCCCGTTCTGACTTCTGGCAAAGTGCAAACATCATATACCTCGTTCTGGTGGTGCCTGGCGGCACCACCAGGTGGCTACGCCACCACTTCGGCATAAAAAAAGGATGCTTTCATGTCATGACCATGCAATAGGTACTGAATAGTTCTATAAGGTTCTTATTCTTTGTTTCCGCAGAAGTCACAGCTTTTATTCGGTATGAGTTCATACAACCACATGTTCAAATCAACATTATGATAAACACATCCTTATATAGTAGGGGACTGGATGTCCACGCTACTTGGAAAACATATTTAAATGGTTGTAAATCCTATTATAATATAGCGACTAATCATGAATCTGTTAAACAATATACCGTCAAACCTTGGCTATAAGCTGACCTTGGCTATAAGCCGAATGTGAGTTTCGGAGTAAAAATTCGGCTTATAACAAAAGTGCTTGAAATTTGTTTTCACTATTATATGTTTCTACATTATTAAAACCTCGTCTATAAGCCGAATAGGAGTTTAGGGCTTAAAACTTGGCTTATAGCAAATAAAAACGCCAAATAAAATTTGGCTTATAGCCGAGGTTTTACGGTATGTACATTTTGCTTGGAAAAATATTGAAATTAAAGCTTATGCTGTCAATAATGCAGTCAGCTAAGAATAACTTGCTTTGTTATAACTGTTAAAGATCAATAACTAGATTACTAACATGTGTAAATTAATTGTGGAAAGTCCCCTCTTTCCCTCTTTATTCAACCCTCTTCGTTAAGCTTCCCAAAAAAAAGGTTTCTCATCACCGCGCGCATCATAAAAACTGTGACTTCAGGAAAACTTTTTTTTCTTTTTTTCAAAACTTTTTGATATGTTGAAATATTGGCAAATTTGGTATCAAATTAAAGCATATGCTGTCAGTAATGTAGTCAGCTAGGAATATCTTGCATCACATAGAAATATCTTGAAAACGGATTCATGCAGGAAATAAAAGATTAAATGTACACTAATCATGTAGTATTTTTATTTCAATAGTATACTTTTATAGCAAGAGAGTTCGGTATTTTCTATTTCATCTATTATTTACTCAAATAGATTCCAAGCATACTAAATATGGAAAAGCAGTAGGTACCATAGGATTTATGTATACAATAGCCCTTTCATTGCATGTATGTGTAGATTCAGTAAATAACATGGCAGCATGCCAGACAGTTGTACAGCTGCTGTGTAGGGACCAATATACTTCATATGCATTACATGTGATACTAAATACACCGCTATACTATATATTTATATTTTTGGTATAGAAGGTTTCTAATGCTTAAGCACTGGAAGCATCATATTCAATGCCTACTTGTGAAATATATAATAGACGGTATTGATGGGTGTCGCATTTGTTTATGTATGTTATGGAAAATACATTTTTATACAAGCCTCCTATCAGTATATATATAGAGAGAGAGTTAACTCACCTCCAATGTAAACTAAATAACACAAAGTTGGCAGCCAAGTAAGTATTACCATACCTTGCTGGTGGGAGATCCCCATGTTTCAATTTGGGGTAGGTTATCATGGCCCATGGTCCCATTTTTATGTATTGATGCTTCGCTTTATGTATTAACTTATATATATAATATGTAAGTGTGTTATGTTTAGAATGCATATGTCCCTCTTTTTTGAATAGCTGTTCGTATGACAGTAGTTTAAAGACAAATATTAGTACAGTCGATCCCAAATTGACTAAAATTTGGTACACAGATTCACACTACCTACTGATCAGACTGTCAAGGGCCATCAGTACCTTCAGACATACAATTAGGGCCGGGTTGGTTTAACTACAACAACTAATCATAGGTACTTAGGGGGTTGGTACCCTTGGTATATGTTCTACAATAGGGCCTTGGGCATTAACCCTTTAAAGATGGATGTCACTAAACGATGACATTTGCTGTCATGATGCACTGATCTGGCGAGTAACTCGCCAGTGATGAATTGGTGCATCATGCCAACCCTGTGGGAGTGTCTCACCCCCATTGGGTCGGCAGTATGCTTGAGTGCAGCATTGGCGAGATACTTGGCAGGGCTGCATTCATGTATCATTACAACCAAGTGCATGATGCATTAAGGTGTCATGCCGTTCTTAAAGGGTTAAGTCCATCGGAGAGATACTCTTAGGGTCGGATTTTATCCCATTACACTTGATTTACAGATTGGCCAGAGGGTCTAGCTGATCGCCCAGTCTGTATCTGATACTATATCAAATGACCCTTTTATGATATGCCCCCATTTTAACTGGGGTGCAGATAGAATCTCTCAGTCAATTTGTATAAAGGGATCCTGAATGGGTCCATCATATACAGGCTGGAATAAGCATAGTAAATAGCATTACACACTGTAATTGAGGGGCAATGTTGACAGACCTTCAGAATTTGAGTCTGTCTTGAGCTGTATAACTGAGTAATCACCTGCAACTACTTGATGGTAAAGCCATGTATCAACGCGATTCTTTTTTTTAAAGTGAGCCTAGGCGAAGCCTAGCCTGAAGCCACTTCGTGGCTTCAGGCTAGGCTTTGCCAAGCACTATATGCAGTGGTCGAAATTCATGGGCGATTTGCAGCATTCCATGGTCAGATTCAATGGTTAATTTCCAGAGAGTTCAGGACCATTAATACTTTAAAAGGTCTGAAACTATCTCCAATCACAAAAATCTTTCAGTTACCTTCATATAATAATGTGAATAAATTAGTAAGAGGGGCCTATTTATGTTGACTTTCTGCACAATGCTGTAAAATCTTTGAGGAGGGACAAAATGGCCGACATCATGTGTATTTTCACATTCTCTTAGCACATTCAAATATATCAGTACATTCTCAATGTAACTCGACTAAACATCTGGATGGAGAGTGTACATTGAGTGACGTCACAGTAGCAGTGACGTCACAGTTTTAGCGACGTCGCGACGTCGCGACGTTACCAAGCAACCTCGATATTTTACCTAGCAACGTCACTATGTTACCTAGCAGTGATGTCATGCAGTCCATGTTGTTTTGATTTGTGTTTATGGTCAGAGTCGGCAGTAGCTTTCTGTCAGAGTCGGCAGTAGCTTTCTGTCAGAGTCGGCAGTAGCTTTCTGTCAGAGTGGGCAGTAGTTTGCTGTCAGAGTGGGCAGTAGTTTGCTGTCAGAGTCGGCAGTAGTTTGCTGTCAGAGTCGGCAGTAGTTTGCTGTCAGAGTCGGCAGTAGCCCATGTTACAGGTGATGACAGGGAGTAGAAGAGGGTAGAGGGTACAGTGTTCCAGAATACCAGCTTTGATGACCGATGACTGAGGTTTGATCGCTGACACATACCCTCTGACAGCTGCTGATTGAGTTCTCATATGACTCCCTTAGGTGATCCAGGGAAGTATGTGACTCCCCCAGGCCTGGTAAAAAGCATCATTCTCAATGTGGACAGCATTTTTCAAAGGTACACGAGAAGTTTTCTCATGTCATATGTCCATAAGTATTTGCATGATTAAAATATCCATCAAATTGCAGAGGATGTGTAGTATGCAGGACCCTACCCAAGTGTTACAGCAAATGTGTGTTAAAAGTGACTGCAGAAAAGCGTGTTGATAAGTGTAACACACTGTTGTCAGAGTGTAATTTCCCGTTTCTATCTTGTATATATACTCGCCAGTGCTGCAGGGGTTTGGCTAATAGGTGAGCTAAAGCAGCACTGCCGAGTTACTCGCCGGGCTGCATTGGTGCATCATGACTACAAATGTCATATTTTAGTGACATGTGTCCTAAAATGGTTAAAGGTCACCCACCCCCAGTGCTCTGGGTTGTGCGAGCAGTGCAGGGTGGGGATTACCATACATATGACACACAAGCTCTATTACTGATTAGCAAGGTCCCGACAGCCATGATAACCCTGACACTTCCAAGTGGTTCCTAACCCTTTAAGAACAACATAATATATCATTGCAATATAGCCCATGGTACATACAAGGAATTCATTGAGCTCTGGTGAGCAATTCGTCTGGCTGCATTCGTTCAACTCTAGACGGTTGATACACTCCCATAGGGTCGCTATGATGCACCAGCACAGTCTTAGTTTGGTCACTCAACAATGTTTCATTTGAGCATCATGACAACCCATGGCCTGACACTCCCTATAGTGGTACCTCAGGGTGACCCTGGAGGAGGGGTAGGGTAGTATTAGCATACATATGACACACGTTGTCACCCTGGATGACATGCTGAGCTCTGACTGACAGACCACCATGAATACAAACTAGGGACAGGGGAGGGGGGCGGGGGGTTAGGTGCAATAGAAACTTAGTACAGTACTGTAAAACCTTGCGCATAAGCCGCGGCTTATACGTGAATCAGATCGACAATGCAGCTAAATTCAGCCCAAAGTCGGGGTGCGGCTAATACAAGAGTTAGCCTTATTTGCAAAGTTTTACTAGTAGGGAGCGGGCTGTAGGGGGTGGGGGTGGGGAGGGAATTATCGAAAATTCCCGCATATATAAGCCGTATCTCGTGCAGGACCTGCACCCATACTTTTGGTGAAGCCCATTATAAAATAAAGGTATTTCTCCAATACTAGATCAGGAACTCATCCATTCCGTGAGTAATGGTAGTAAAAAGTATTGTCACTATACATTTGTATATGATTCATGCATAATGTTCTCACAAATTGTTTCCTAATACTTCATCACATACAGAAGGCTGCATTTATCCAAAATTGGGGATAACAAAGGCATGATTCACTCAGGTAAGAAAGGAAATCGACCAGGTGCCAAGGCTTTATCAGGCCAAAAAATAAAGAAGTGTGTTTCAGGTTACATAGTCTGACAATCTAGATATGGTAGTAGGTCGAATTAATTAATTCATTTTTTACTTTTGCCTGAAAAGTAGCCAAAAAAACACTTTAGCCCCCACTCACTGACAACAGTATTGACTTGTGGACTATTAAATTGACTCTAAAATAGCCCAAAAAAATAATTGAAATTTGTTTTTCTTTCAAAATTGGATAACAATTTCTAGGGACAGCCCTGTTTTGCTAGGTAGGGTTGGGTAACCTGAAACACACCTTGTTGTTGGCCTCAGTATATACTGTAGCCTTGTCTCTAACAGTCCGATCCGATGTGTGTACAATAGCCCTTTCACTTGTGTTCGGTATCAGGGTTTTATTGTCTGCTTGTAACTGCCTGTTCCCCACCTTTGTGCCATACATTGTGCCAATAACAAGTTACATTTTTCTGAAGCCTGTTCTTTGCGAGGGCTGGCATTTATGTGTAGATTCAGGTAATAACAGGGCAGCATGCCAGACTGCTGTACAGCTCTTGAATAATATACTTCATATACATTATATATAAAACTCAACACACCACCAAACTATGTTTTTGGTATACAAGAATTCATACGCTTAAGTACTGGAAGGATCATATTTAATGCGCCCATTTAAAACAATGTGGCTGTATTCCATGGGATAAGACAATTTGTCTTTTCATCATTATTGGCTTCAATTTTTTTTTCAAACCAACTACATTGATACCATCTCTGACGTATTTCACCTGTGCGGGCCTGGGCATATCCCAATATATTATATCATACAACCGTCCTATGAGTTTATAGCGTTATCCCACCTCCCGGGGGGGGGGGGGGGTACTCAGTATAGGAATGGGTACCAACTGCGGTAACGACCCCGAAGAGCTGTCACTGTTTGCACGGCGAAGCAAGAAAAAAGGGGGGCTGTTAATATCATAAAAGTAAAAAGTGAGGGGCTGTCAATGACTGGAAAGTACTAAATCAGGGGATGTCACAATTGAAATAGAAAAAAATGAACCCTTAAATCTCATACATGACTTAAGTAATCTATATAATTCCAAAATAACCTCATTATAAATGGAAGAGGTGGGCTGTCAGCTGACCTCCTAGAAAAAAGGGGGCTGTAAAAATAATGCACATTTTCAAGGGGCTGTCAAATGACCAAAAAAGGGGGGGGCTGTAGTTTCGCAGTTGGTACCTAGCATCAAAGAGTGACTGCCACCCCCGGGACCCACCTCCAATCTATACAGCATAACACACATTTGGCAGCCACACTTGGCTGGTGACAAATCCCCATGTCTCAATTTGGGTTGAACTAGAGGTCCTCATAGCAGAGAAAGTAAAAGGTTAACAGGGCGATTGGTCCCATTTGCATCTCTTGACACTTAGATTTATATATTAACTTTAAGACAAGCATTAGTGCAGTCGATTCCAAACTGACTAAAATCTGGTACATAGATTCCCACTACCCACTGACCATAATGTCAAGGGCCATCAGTACCTTCAGACATGCATTCTGGTTGGGTTGGTTTAACGACCTATAGGTACTTAGGCCCCCCAAAAAAGGTGTGTTTCAGGTCACATAGTCTGAAGATCTAGGTAGGGTAGGTCAGTTTTTTTTGTTTTTTTAATTTCTTTTTGAAACTTTGGCCTGAAAAGTAGCCTAAAACTGACTTGCAAACTTCAGCGCTGACTCGTCAACAACAGCGTTGACTCGTATACTATCAAATTGACTCTGAAATAGCCCAAAAATTATCTAATAATGACAGATTGATCCCATGGCCTAAAAAGTACCTAAAAATCTTCAGGACTGACTTCAGGGTTGACTCGCCAACACTGGCATCGACTCGTGGACCGTCTAATTAGCTCTGAAATAGCCCCAAAAATTACTAAAACAATTTTTTGGGCCTAAGGGGGTTGGTAGCCTTGGTATATGTTCTACAATAGGCACTGGGGCATCTAACCCTTTAAAGATGGATGTCGACCACTAAACGATGACATTTCCTGTCATTATGCACCAATGCAACTCTGGTGAGTAACTCGCCAGTGCTGCATTAGGGCATCATGCCAACCCTGTAGGAGTGTCTCACTCCCATAGGATCGGCATCATAACGACCAAGGGCATGATGCATTAAGGTATCTCGCCGTTCTTAAAGGGTTGAGTCCATCGGACAGTTACTCATAAGGTCGGATTTTATCCTATTATACCTAATACCACCTTAGAGATACCACATTGCATAGAGAATATTCCCTTTTTAATGCACTCATTATGCTAGCTGAAATTATCCCAAATTTAGCTGCGATTGCATGTTTAGGTTCATCACCTTTTATTTACCAGGTATCTTAGTAAAGTGCTGCTGAGATCCACTATTAATAACATTTGTAATTCATATTATAACAACGTGAGGAAAAATGTACTTGTATAAACTGTTAATTACGGACAAATACATTTTGAAACTTTAAGCCTGAACTTGAATCCACAATTCAATGCACACACATAACTATTCCAAAAACCATTATTGGTATGTCAATATAGGAGGATGTAAAAAGATGTATACATACCCAACACTCTCCTTCAGCTCCCCCCCCCCCCCTTCTCACCTAAACTCTCTTACCTACCCCCTCCCGCCACACTGACGTGAATCAGCGAGAGTTGTCTGAGCCTGGCGACAAGCCTCTAATCCTACACAAGGGTCTGGATAAACTGCTATATAGAGATTGTAACTTCCTGGTCTTCTGTGCACAGAAACTGGTGTACAGGATTTGATTGGTCAACTCCTGAAGGCAAGTTGCCAAACAAGCTTTTGTATGAGTTTGCCCAGACTATATGATTATACAGTCGTGGCCATACTGGAGACTGCCAGGGTCTAGGCTACCAGTAGTTGCACTGTAGGCAGTTATTAGGATATACACCACGGTGGAAAGTGCATCAAGGTATTTGTGGATATTTTATTGATTCTTTCATTAAGATCTACATTATTAACAAACTATTTCAGTGTAGGATGACATGTGGAGGCCTCCTACACTGACTTTCAGAAATGCGCTTTTTCTTCATTAGGCCGACCATTGCTAAAAACGATTTCTTATACTAGCTACTTTGGTGTACATTTTATTCTGCCAATTTTGTTTCTTATGCTGCAAAACACTCCTAACAAAAATGTCCATTGTGTATAGTCAAAAACCCTTTAAGGACAGCATGATACATTGATGCATCATAGACCTGGTCGTCAGGATGCATGTTTGCAGCCTTGGCAAGTAACTCGCCAGTGCTGCAGTTAAGCGTTATGCTGACCCCGCCGGTTTGAGACACTACCAAAGGGTCTGCATGATGCACCAATGCAGCACCGGCGAGTTACTCACAAGGGCTTCATGGGTTCATCATGACCAAAAATGTCTTGTTCACTTATATGCGTCCAGAAGGATTAAGCTATTAATATTGTGACAGGATGCAACAATATCGTGTGGGGACATGAACACCAGTCCCAAGCTCTATTATTTTTGAACTAAGCCCAGGATTGATGCCTGAAATAACAAGCAAACTTAGGTAAAAGTCGCAAAAACTAACATGATTTAGACGAGCCGTATGATAGACTCATTTTTAGAATATTGACCATATTGTAACCTTTTGATTGTAATCTATCGGAGTGAACCCTAGGAGTGAAGTTGTCATAATGCAGGTTATTTCTAGGTCTCTATATTCTTGACAGTATTATCAGCTTTAGTTTGAACCCAAATATGCCATCATTTGTCCCCTTTTGGACAGATTTTTCACTAAATATCTAAAAAGAAAATTCCCTGACACCCGATTTCCATGATGCGCGCGACGATGAGAAACAACTTTTTCTTGAGCGGCCTAACTTGGTGTAAATGGATTACAAGTAGAAAGCCATATATGAGAGTTATTATTGCCAAATTAGGTTGGCTGAGCTTTTATGAACATATTATATAATACTCAATGTATGATTCTGAGTGAGGTCGTGCCAATAAGATTCCCGTATATAAAATTTAAATAATATTAAACATATTATGATACGAGTAGCAAGATTTCAATAACCCAGTAAGCTTAAGCGTAAAGGGTCATAGAACACACGTGGATTACTATAAGAAACAACACATAGAGTATTGAAGTACACGGAAAATATATTTCGCTGCTCTCCAACGGTTAATCGCTTGCATGTAAAGCTATATTTACTAATGAAAGGCAAATAAAATGTTTTAGGTAGCGTTGGGAGAAAGTATAAGGTCGGTAAGTCGAAAATCTATTTTATTTCATTATATTCTTCTAAACATGAATCTACCGGTCTAAAAAGGTCTAAAAACATGAAAATAGCCTCAAAATTGCATAAAGAATCGTAGGGGCGGTTCTTGTCTTTTTACTTTCTAAGTAACAGCTAGCTCAATTAACTAAAGGCGTCATAGTGCTGTACTGCATAATGCCTTCTATGTTCAGCTTCTCTGTCAGCAGAATATATTAACCCTTTTAAGGATGCATGTTACTGATATTAGTTATTTGTCGTCACAATGCAGAATCGGTGAGTAACTCGCCAGTGCTGCATTGGTGCATCATGCCGAAGCCTCAGGAGTGTGTCAACGCCATAGGGTTAACATAAACTTGAATGCAGTACGGGTGAGCTACTCATCAGAGCAGCATTTGGGCATCATGACGACCAGGGGCATGATGTTCATATGCATTATGCCAACCTTGAGGGGTTAAGTATCCTCCCCTAACTATGAAGTGACCAGGGTTGGCCATTTTCTAACAATGGTTGGGTGATTTTTGGGTTTGCATATCTAATTGTTCACCCCTCTTTGGGGGCAGGGAGGAGGTTTAATTTTTTTTTAAAGGGAAAAAAGCTTTCGGGCCTTATTTTTTTATCAAGAAGGGATTTTCAGGTAAGAAGGTTTTATAACCCTTATCCCACAAGGGACCATACTAATTTCAATACTCCAACAGGGAGTTTTTGTCTGATGGCAGGGTTATCTCAGGAGTTGAGGGTGAGGGCCATATTTCACGAGGCCACAGTGAAATACCGCCTCACCTTCAACTCGTGAGATAACCCTGTAAACAGGCCCAAATGAGTGGACCCTTGTGTTTATATTTCACGTGTTTTTTTTATTCAAATTAAATTGCTCTAGGGAGGGAGGGCCTAAATTAGCTTAAATAGCGGCTTTCTATGCCGCTCAAATGTAAACAAATGGCCATGTTGATGATGTCATAGGACCGTGCAATACAACATTCTTTGGTTGAATGAGTGAGACAGCTGTACTTGGCTAACCGATTTCTACATTCCCAACCCTTTGTTGTCTATTAATGACCGCTCCCTCTTGTTGTCTCCCCAGCCGACTCCTGCCTTCTTTACGGACCTGTGTCATGGTATATACCTTGCATTACCAGGTCCTTCCACAAAAAGGCTCTGGTAACAACACAGAGAATAGAAGTAGAATCACTGTGACTCCCGACTTGATCAGTGAAGTAACTCTTCCCAGGACTCTAAAGTTACTCCCTAACAGTAGCAGGACTCTATAATAACTCAAGAATGACTCCTATTCTAAGACTCCCTCATGATTGAGAGTCACTTTAGAGTTGTAGGGAGAGTTACCTAAGTGATCGGCGCTGGACTCCCATTAGAGAGTTACAGTGATTCTACTTCTTTTCTCTGGTAACAACCACTATGACCCTGATCTTGGATTTTGCTGGGGATTTTGCAGGAACCAGAACCAGAGTGTATCATGGGAGTTCCCTGATTATACTTTCTGGTTTCGGTTCTGGTTCCTGTCCAGTGCTTCCAAGCCAAGAGCAGGGATTGGCCAGGCCTAACACAGGTCCAGGTTCATGGTCATAGTGTTGTTTGCAAGTGCCATTTTGTACCAGAATAGTGCGTGGGACACCTGTATCCTGCACTGTAACAAGAATTGCGGTTGTTGCCGCGTAAAAAAATGCCTCAGGCAACGCGGCAACAACCGCAATTCTTGCATTCGAAGAAACATAATGACTACATGGTTGGTATGTTTGAAGGGAACCCATTCAAGACACCAAAAAAGCAGGCCCAGTGAACAAAAAACGTTATACAACATTTCATAATGTTATATAACGTTAAATAACGTTTCTCTAAGGCTCCTTACTATGGCATAACGTTATATGAAATTCTGTAACATTATTTTGACGTAAAATAACGTTTTTTTGCTAGCTGGGGGGCCAGGAAGGGGTTATCAGGGGGAAGGATGATATTACCTCAAATATGGCATTTTCTATGAATTCCTTGGGTCCATGTTAGGGGGTAAGGAAATGTGTGTTGCTAGGCAGATAAACAATTACAATAGATCTTGCTAGGCAACCAGCTGAATTAGCGACAAACTAATATAACCATTGAATTCCTTGGGTCCATATTAGGGGGGTAGGTTTGATTATAATCAACCTCAGGACCATGGAAATGTGTGCTGCTAGGCAGATAAACAATTACAACAGCCGTTGCTAGGCAACCAGCTGTATTAGCAACAAACAGATAGAACCATTGAATTTCTTGGTCCATATTAGGGGGGGGGGGGTAGGTATGATTATAATCAACCTCAGGACCATGGAAATGTGTGTTGCTAGGCAGATCAACAATTAAAATAGCCATTACTAGGCAACCAGCTGTATTAGCAACAAACCGATAGAACCATTGAATTCCTTGCGTCCATATTAAGGGGGGTGAGTATGATTATAATCAACTTCAGGACCATGGAAATGTGTGTTGCTAGGCAGATAAACAATAAGAATAGCCGTTGCTAGGCAACCAGCTGTATTAGTAACAAACCGATAGAACCATTGAATTGCCTGCGTCCATATTAGGGGGGGGGGGGGGGTAGGTATGATTATAATCAACTTCAGGACCATGGAAATGTGTGTTGCTAGGCAGATAAACAATTAGAATAGCCGTTGCTAGGCAACCAGCTGTATTAGCAACAAACCAATAGAACCATTGAATTCCTTGCGTCCATATAAGAGGGGGTAGGTATGATTATAATCAACTTCAGGACCATGGAAATGTGTGTTGCTAGGCAGATAAACAATTAGAATAGCCGTTGCTAGACAACCATCTGTATTAGCAACAAACTGATAGAACCATTGAATTCCTTGCATCCATATTAGGGGGGGTAGGTATGATTATAATCAACTTCAGGACCATGGAAATGTGTGTTGCTAGGCAGATAAACAATTAGAATAGCCGTTGCTAGGCAACCAGCTGTATTAGCAACAAACCAATAGAACCATTGAATTCCTAGCGTCCATATTAGGGGGGGTAGGTATGATTATAATCAACTTCAGGACCATGGAAATGTGTGTTGCTAGGCAGATAAACAATTAGAATAGCCGTTGCTAGGCAACCAGCTGTATTAGCAACAAACCAATAGAACCATTGAATTCCTTGCATCCATATTAGGGGGGGCAGGTATGATTATAATCAACTTCAGGACCATGGAAATGTGTGTTGCTAGGCAGATAAACAATTAGAATAGCCGTTGCTAGGCAACCATCTGTATTAGCATCAAACTGATAGAACCATTGAATTCCTTGCATCCATATTAGGGGGGGTAGGTATGATTATAATCAACTTCAGGACCATGGAAATGTGTGTTGCTAGGCAGATAAACAATTAGATTAGCCGTTGCTAGGCAACCAGCTGTATTAGCAACAAACTGATAGAACCATTGAATTCCTTGCATCCATATTAGGGGGGGTAGGTATGATTATAATCAACTTCAGGACCATGGAAATGTGTGTTGCTAGGCAGATAAACAATTAGATTAGCCGTTGCTAAGCAACCAGCTGTATTAGCAACAAACAGATATAACCATTGAATTCCTTGCGTCCATATTAGGGGGGGTAGGTATGATTATAATCAACTTCAGGACCATGGAAATGTGTGTTGCTAGGCCGATAAACAATTAGAATAGCCGTTGCTAGGCAACCAGCTGTATTAGCAACAAACCGATAGAACCATTGAATTCCCTGCATCCATATTAGGGGGGGTAGGTATGATTATAATCAACCTCAGGAACTATCAAAGGTTGATTTATATAATTGTTATCACATAGCATAAATTTGTGTTGTGACACCTTAATCCAAGATGGCGGCACAATCCAAGATGGCGGCGCCCGTTCTGACTTCTGGCAAAGTGCAAACATCATATACCTTGTTCTGGTGGTGCCTGGCGGCACCACCAGGTGGCTACGCCACCACTTCGGCATAAAAAAATAAATCTACTAAAGTTGCAATTATCGGACCGCCTGTGAGGCTCATAGGATATTCCCAAAGTCTAGGTGTGGCTAATTTACGGCATTGAAACGATAGAATAGTGAATCAATGGAAACTAAAAGTCTAATTTACTGTAATATAGCACTGGCGAAAATGCTTAATCTCTGTATATTTGGAAAGGTAATTCTACATGAAAATTAACAGTGACTGTCAGTGTTAAAAAAACATTGAAAGTTATGTCCCGCAAGTTGCCAGTGAATCACTGTGTTTTTTTACAACCTTTTTTATTACAGTGTGGAGTAGTCTCAACTCCAACCCTCATATTACCAGGCATCCAAGTGACAATCAGCGACCATGGCTACCGACAAGGACATGCAGTACTTCGACCAGATGCTGACCGCGCTGTTTACAAGCCAGGATCAGAGTAGGGACGGCAAGTTGTCGCTGAAGGAGCTCGGGACCATCGTAAAGAAGTATGACCTGGGTGTAGACAGGTGGGACTTTGTACAGGTGAGTGGTATCAGTTAGGGTTGATGAACCTAGAGTCAACAATGTACCCTGAGATGTCCACCTTAATTATGCAGTTATTCATGTATGGTTTTGTCTCTATCTGTTCTTTGCTGGAAAGAGTAACACATAAAGTGTACTGTGATACACGAAAAGAGGGTTTCTCATGCATGAATGGCTATGAAATTTGACTGGACATCTCAAGGTACGTGGTTGACTCTAAGTCTAGTCTACCCTAAGCCTTTAGCCCTTTCACATACTGGTATACTATACCATCGGTAATTAGTGCCGAGGAACTCTTCAATTTGATGATGCATGATGATGACTTATAGTGTGATGCATTTATGCACTATGTTATTCTAAAAGGGTTAAGGACTGCATAGTGCTTCATGTCATATTTCCTTGGTCATCATGATACATTCGTGAGTGTAACGCTGGTGGGGCTACTCACCAAGGCTGCATTTATGCATCATACCAATCTTTCAGGAGTGTGTATCAATGCTACTGCATTTTACATGGATACTGCGCTCATGAATTCTGGCCCCAATCACCTTCAACAAATATTAAATATATAAATATATATTAAATATCTATTGTTTCAACCTGCATTTAGACAGCCATGTGCTTTTGGAAAATAATTTCTCTCACATGTCACAACAAACTACATAATGTGTTAAAGCACTTTGTTACACGGCCTAACGTTATTTGTAGGATCCTATGTAAGAAAAAAGAGAAATGTACCACTCGGGAGTGTGGTACTTTTCATGTACCACATACGCTTTTCGCGGCTCTAGACCAATCAAAAGGCAGCATTTTGGATTACGTGACAGGCTTATGACGGTGATGTAAATAGAGCAGATGACGATGTAGACAATGAAATTAACAATATCCACAACAAATGAAAGGTAGGGGTGTTAGATAAAAGTCTTTTGGTCATGTAATAAATCTTGTAATGTATGCTAGGTTCTTGCATGCCCCACACCAAACTTCTGCTTCATAAGCCAGGAGGCTCATTCAGAACAACTGACGTGGTCGCAGGCAACTGGTGACATGACGAAACCTATTTGACGACCACTAGTAAAATCTCTTTCACAAAATTTCCTATACAAATATATAGAAAATAAATATACATAGCACATTTTGCAAGCTACAAATACCCTCGTCAATGGCAAATTTGCAATATTGACGAAAATCGCAATATGACGACTGACGAGTCTGTTCTGAATGAGCCCCCAAACCCTATACAATACTGCTATTTATTGCACTTGTTGATGAGAATTCCCTTTCCCTCCTCCACCAGACGTGTGACAAGGACGGGGACATGAAGATGTCGCTGGACGAGTTCAAGGGGTACTTTATAAAAAGTAAGTAATTTCATTATGTCGAATACTCTTTTCCTATATCAACCTTTTGAGAATGGCATAATGTGTTAATATATCATTGTCGTTGTTGTCTTGATGCATGAATGCAGCCCTGACAAGTAATTCCAGTAAAGCGCCTACACTGAAAACCTCAAGGTCGTCATTTTGACAATACCAAAATTAAAAACTTTAGGTAGTCATGGTGACAACCTTTGGTCATCATTTTGACAACCTAAGGTAGTCACATTTGATCCATTCAAAACAAAGTTGTTATAATGACTACCTTAGGTAGTCATATTAATTGGGTAGTCAGATTGACTACCTTAAGATAGTTGATTTAGGTATTGTCAACTTGAAGACCTAAAGTCATCAGTAATGACAACTCTCAATCCTAGGTTGTTCCAATGACTACTCAATGCTACACAATGCTTATGCAAACTGGACTTCTCATGGCACACTACTGCCCCTAGTGTTAAAGAATTAAAGTAACTGCATAACTAAAGTTATCAAAACATATAAACTGGTGACGGGGAGCAGGGTGGCCTCTATACCTTTAGGGCCATCATTCTCACCCATTGGCAACTTATTAATAACAAGTAATGTTATTAGTTCAATCAAGAGTACACAAAATATGTGACAGGGATGCCTCTTGCTAAGGGGTGAACTAATTAGAGACTTTATTCATACAACATTCTCGAGAGCACCTGCCATTATTCATTATGATAACCTAGGTTGTCATAATGACTAGGCTCCTTTCTCTGGGTTTTCAGTGTATACGACTTTCCCTATGCCTAAATGTTACTTAAATGTATTCTAAACACTGCAATAGTATGATACTTAGGGAATGGGGGTCAATCAAATGTTGTCCCTTGGGTAGTAAGAGTTCAAAAAGGAATCCTTGGATTTTTCTAGTGTATATTCGATTGGGAAACAATATTGTGCAAGATTTTATCCCAAAATAACCATATATATTGGAAAATTAAATCAAATATGAGCAAAGTCGGAGGCAAGGAGGGGGACTTGAATAGGTATATTTTTTAGGAAAAAATCATCTAAATTTGAATTGTTTCCTCCATTTAGCTCAAACCAAGCTGTCAGTCAGCCCAGCAGCCAAGGAGTTGAACTTCTTCTCCCAGATGTTGGAGGCCTTGTTCAAGGCTCACGATCAGGGGAAAAGTGACGGGAAGCTCTCTATTTTTGAGCTGGGAGACGTTCTGAAACAATACAACTTAGGCGTAGACATGTTTGACTTTATGAAGGTAAGTGCTGTCAAGTTTCAAGGGCAGGATAATGCCTTAATGTTTTATGTCCTTTGTCCTAAAGAACTAATTTGCTATTGAGATCTTGATGTCTAATAAACTCTGTACATGACTACAGATGGCTGACAAGGACAAAGACAGAAAGATGTCCCTAGAAGAGTTCAAGAAATATTTTGTTGAAGGTAAGTGATTCTCCTTTCAGCAATAGCAAACATGTGTAAAAGCAAGCATAATGTTCCTCAAATTATATCTTATACACCAATTATGACCAATGGGTCTAACCAAAGTCTTAATTCTCATGTTTTAATTCTCACCATCTAATTACACTGTAAATGCAAATCCCTTGGCCCCATGGGACCGTCTTCCTGAGCCACTACTCGGCATGAATAACATTTGAATGTCCAGCATCTCTTGATATCATACCTTTACATTCTTTAGAACATCTTTAGATATGATTTGGAACTGGGTAATAAATCGGATATAGCCACTTTAAGGAGGAAGGTTAAAATTGATATGGTCGGATTTCCCCACATAATTAAAGATCTTACCTAAAATGTGTCTCAAGTGTTAACCAGCTGTTAGCACAATATCATATTTGGAGCATAGGACACAATGCAATATCCTATGAGGACAATAACTTGTAAACAAATGAGATATTTAATTTTATTTTTTTGAATACAATGCTTCCTATGCTTTAGCACTGATGGGCCGTATTCAATGCCCCCATTGAATACAATGTGTCTGTATTCAATGGGCAAGGAAAAGATTGTTTTTCTTCCTTAAATGGCTTCAAATAAAAAATAAACACAAATGCCAACTACATTGATACCATCTCTGATGTATTTCACTCATGGGGGCTGGGGCATATCCCACTCAGCCTGCGGCTTCGTGGGATATGGCCCCAGCCCCCACTCGTGAAATACAACAGAGACGGTATCAATGGGCGTTGGCATTTGTCTATATCTTTCCTTTTAAAGTTTACAGCAAAGGCGACCAAGCCAAGGAGATGGGGTTGTTTAGTAAGATGCTGACTGTTATATTTACAACTTGTGACAAGAACAAAGACGGACAGTTATGTCTGCAGGAGTTGGGAGACCTTGTTAAGAACTACGACATGGGCGTCGACAGGTTCGGCTTCCTGCAGGTCAGTCTCAGGCCCCAACTCTATAATAGCAGAGTCTGGGCAAACTCATATAACAAATGTGTTTCACTAACTTGCCCTCAGGAGTTGACCAATGAAATCCTGTACACCAATTTCTGTACACATTTCTGACAGGAAGTAACAATCTAAATATGGCAGTTCCACTAGTCCCATTTGAAGTCCTTGTGGTGGAAAAAGATACTGGTTGAGCGAGTCTGGCTGCAGGTGGGTCGTGTTACGGCTACTCTTGTCTCTCAGCACTCTGCACGTCATAAGAATTGCTTATCCATTCCAACTAATGTGTTAATAGAAGGGCATGGCTGCCAACTTACCCAAAACACACTGTTTTTGACGCTACACTACCCACAATCCCACGCTGACCACCACCCCTCATTCCTCACCTTGCCATCTCACCATTTCCCACCCGCCCACACCTATTTTCATTAATGCAATACCGGTATTATAAAATGGGCATTAACCGAATGTTTATAGATGATCACCATCAACTTCATAATATTACTAACTTGATTCTAATTATGTGCATATATTATATGATATTTATTCTACTTAACTACCAAACAATAACAAATATTTTAGAACTGCACTCCCAAAATGAGTTTATATGTATTTTGGTCAGCCCGCTTTTAGTAACAGTAATTTACAAAAGAAAGGGTTGAGATTTTTGTTGGTCCACCCAATTCCAAGGTTCCAAATAATATTATCAATACTGTGACATACTTTATCCTATTTATAATTTCAGAAATGTGATAAAGATGGCGATATGAAGATGTCATTGGAGGAGTTCAAGAATTATTTCATAGAAAGTAAGATATTTTCCTTTCAGAAATTAGTCCTCCCACTGAACTCATCTGAGGACAGAATAGAACCACATCAACATATTAGCTAATGGGAGAAAGTGCTCATGTCCTATGACATGAATGATGAGTAATAAAAGGGATACACAGTAATTTAAATATTACACCGGGGGTATTTCTTTCGTAAAAAGTAAACCTTACTAAGCATTTATCAATATGATAATTATAGTTACATCACTTCTCAGTATCAGTTCTTATATAGGGAAGCATTAGTTTCATATATGGACCACTTTATTTATCAATGACAGACATTTTGGGGAGAAAATTGAGTTTACTTTGAAAAGAGCACTCATTTCTAGTTAGCCTCATTTGGTTTATTGGTCTCGGCAAGCACAAGCACTTTAGCTCATCTTAATGGGATGGAGAAAAAAGATACTGCCATTTTGAATATAGGGTCCATGTTGGTCCATCTATTTGATAGTGACCAAAGGGGCTTGCACACAGAGGAAAAAATGAGAGTCATTGTTACCAAAACTACTTTCCCGTTTGTTTTGGCGGCACATTTTCCACTGTGTAGGCAATCAGAAGACAATGATGTCCAAAAGCTTTTTTTTAAATAAAAAGTTCACATTTATATACAAGTTAGAGCCCACATCTAGGCTATCTCGTGCTTTTCCTGACTCCGTAGATCCTGTTTTGAATGGTGAGTCTTATGAGCTAGGCCGACCATTGTTTGTTATCATGCCCATTGACTTGGTAGAAGGGACACGCATTGTTAAGACTGTTAATCTGACTAAGTCTACCAGTATAAAAGCACTTGAGGTCTTGTGTGATCAAGGATTTACTTACTGTGTAGACCGGAAATCTTGGTGACGATTATAAATAAGTCGATATCTGAAAAGTGTTTTCCTTCAACCCTCAAACAGGCCAGGGTTGTACCACTGCCCAAGAGTGGAGATTTGTCAAAGGTAACCAATTGGCGTCCCGTCAGTCAATTAAACATTTTTGCAAAATAACTAGAAAAGGCTGTTCATCGCCAGCTAATGAATTATTTGACATTTCATAAGATTATTGACTGCAATCAATTTGGTTTCATGCCGGGCAGGTCCACTATTGACGCAATCTATGGCCTGGTTCAGGATCTCTATGAGTCGCGAAATAGGGAGGAGGTTGTGTCGATCGTCTTCCTGGATCTCAGGAAGGCGTTCGACACAGTCAATCACATGCTGCTACTAAACGAGCTAGAGCGGATTGGCTGTGCCCCTGATAGTTTGGACTGGTTTAGAGACTTTTTGACACACAGAGAGCAAATCACTGTCATTATGGATAGAGACTCGAATGTGCGACCAATTGGCTGTGGTGTCCCCCAGGGGTCCGTGCTAGGCCCCCTGCTGTTTATTATATATATAAATAGTATTGTGGCCTGCATAGACAATGGTAGACATTACATGTACGCCAATGATTTGGCAGTTGTATCGAGTCACAGAGATCCAGAAATGGCAAGAGCCTTAATGCAGCAAGATCTGGATAATATAAGTGAATGGTGCATTAAATTTAAGCTAACAATACATGTAGACAAAACAAAGGTGTTATGGTGTCAAGGGGAACGAAGTTTGGTTGACTTCAGTATCTTCCCAATTGTGCTGCAGGGTGCCCAACTGCAGGTTGTATCCAGCTTTAATTACCTAGGCGTTGTGGTAGACTCGATTTTGAGTTTTAAGGACCAATGTAAAAAGGTCATTTCCTCTGGCAATCTAAAGCTTTCCAATCTAAGACATCTATGTAAATTTATGGATGCACCGTTGGGCCTACTGTTGTACAAGACCATGATTATGCCTGTCCTTGATTATGGAGGAGTGATCCTGGATAGTGGTCCGGACACGCTGGTGAGTGAGGTTCAGACCATACAGAACCACTGCCTCAGAGCGTGTCTACACATCTGGGATCCGAGAGAGATATCTAGAGTGGATCTGCATGCACAATGTAAGATGGATGTGTTAAAGAAGAGAAGAAATGAATCCCTTTTGGGCCGCATGTACACTTTAATGAGGGATGTTGACAACCTAGTGGTCCCTGTTCGTCTACTGAGGGGTAATAATAAACTCAGATTAAAGGTGCAGCGCCCTAAGGGTGCCTTGTATAGACGAAGTCCGAAGTATAGACGCTTCCTAGCATGGAATAAACTAGATCATGAGGTACAAAGATTGGACAGCGTCTCGAAGTTTATGTGTTCCATACGCAAATGAGAGATGCTGGATCTGAAGAGAATATAATTGTATTACTGCAATATATTGTATGATGATTATAGAATATTGTATGATGGACATGTGATATGTCATATGTGTTTGAGAATCACCGAAATAAGGTGATGAGTACAGCAAGTTATAACATGTGGTCGATATGGCTGTCACTAGTATTGGTCATGTAGACAACCCACAGTAATATATGTGAAACAAATCACAGCAGTTTATAGCAATTTACAGCAATTTACGTGGAATTAACCATGAAATAAGCAAATGTGATAAATATGTTGCAACTGAGTGTACGTTGTGCTTGTGCGATGTCGCGCTGATTTAGTCATAGACCGAATCGTTGTCCTGATGCTGTGATAGTATGTAACTAGTATGTATGGAGATCCTACTGGTATATGATCCGTTCACTTTACTACCTGTATATTGTAATGTTTTGATTATGCCGATGACTAATGTGCGCATGAATAGTAAAGTTTTATGTGATAGCGTGTTGGCTGAATCATCTTGGCATTATTCTGAAAGACTTTACCTGTAAATGTGAATTTTGCCAATAAAAATTATCAAACTCAAACTATAGAAATATGCTAATTCCGGGTCATATTTATCATCGTTTTCCTATGGCCACACATAGGTCACACAACAAACAGTGCTGCCAACCCCGAGCTCAACTTCTACTCCCAGATGTTGGAAGTCATCTTTGTTACTCACGATAAGAAAGGTGATGGGAAGTTGTCTATATTTGAGTTAGGAGACATTGTGCGGAAATACGACTTGGGTGTGGACATGTTTGACTTCATGAAGGTAAGTCATGTTAATTCAAAGATATGTCTCATGATCTGTTATAAAAAAAAAATCAATTTTCCTAAGATTAAAGGTATATAACACAATTTAGCTAATTCTAGATCGACCAACAATTTTCCTTAATGACTCTTAGGGATATTAGCCTGATGCTTATGGAACACAAAGAAAAGAAAAAAAGCCTATGTCATGGAGTTTGTTTGTCTTTTAGAAGGCATTCACATTTGAGTGCATTACGTATAGGCTCTCATAAGAAAATCATATTTTTCTACAATTTTCCACATAGAAAAAAATCTCCCAACAATTTCTCAATGAAAATGCAGGCATGCATTCATATGATCATAAGGAAAATCTTAAAAACAAAAAGATATAGGGTCACGGGCAAAATGAAATTATCCTGAATTAATCAAAATAAAAAGACAAAGGTTCACGAGTTTTGGTCTGTAGCCTCGGTTATTTCACGAGTTGAAGGTAGGGCCGTATTTCACGAGGCCGCAGGCCGAGTGAAATGCAGCCCTACCTTCAACAAGTGAAATAACCTAGGTACAGACCAAAACGAGTGTTCCTTTGTATTTATTTTTTACCTTTTTCAATTCAAATTAAATTTTTATAGGGGTAGGGAGCCTAAATAGGCTAAAATGGCTTCTTTCTACGCCGTTCAAATGTAAACAAACCGCCGTTTTGATGACGTCACAGGGTCGTGAAATACGGACATGGGTTATTTCACGGGGGGAGTGTAATACGGAAAGTATATAGTGATCAAGATGTGTAGAATGCCAAGATATTGAACTTAAAGGGTAGATTAAGGTAGATAATGACATATAAGTAAGAGAAACCTGCAAATATCATGGTTGCAGGTAGTTTTGTTTTTTTGCCACCAGGTGCCGTATGTGTAGATTGTGTTGTATACCCTTTAATCCAGGATGGACGTTAAGCAAAATCATGTTCCCTTCCTACATATTCATTATTCCCTATTATTTTGCTCAAATCAGATAGTTTTGCCTGATTACTCTCAATATGTTGAGTAAGATTGTGAACAGTATAGAATACAAGTGTCTGGAGAGAAGTTGACTCGCCAGGATATATTCAAAGAATCACACATTACTACATTATGGCTGTGTCTCAGGAACTTGGGCAAATGTCTTCGTCTCTGACCGGGTGCCATCTCTGACTAGGTGTCATTTTTGACTGGGTGTCAGAAAAAGTTTTTTTAAACTTTACTCATCCATATAAAAGTTACTTTTTCTTTTTCCATACTTTACATGACCCGTTCACTTGTATACTACAATTTAACGTCCCATTACCCTATTTTGACTGTATCATGCCAAACCGGTCAGAGATGGCACACGCTGTCAAAGATGGCACCTGGTCAAAGACGAAAATATCAGCCCAAGTTCGTGAGACACAGGCTTATGCCATACTTAAGTGAAGGTTTAATGATCACTTAACACCCTTCAGATGTGTGACGAGGACGGAGACAGGAAGCTTACACTAAAGGAGTTCAAGACATATTTTATTGAAAGTAAGTAAATCATCTGAAATATGTTGGGTATCACTTTTTTGTGAAATTTTCTCATCCTCAACCAGCGCTATATGTGACCCTCTACCATGGTGACAGAATCACCAAGGGAGTCATGCATTGAGCCCAAAGTGTGAGGGGAGTATTTTTCCGCAAAATTTCTTTTCTGAAATATGTTATCTCTCAAATAGTCTGCAATCACTGGTAATCAATTACCAATACGTTTTTAAGTATCAAGAATCTTAATTTGACATGTATACATGGAAGGGAAAGGTTTTACTAAGATCTATAATTTTGTATTAGATTCGTGGTCGCAATGGCAAAAAGAGATAGTTGGAAAGACCTTTTATGATCTTTGCTTTATGTTATACTTAATATTTAATCGCTCTCTTTAACTGATTATTTCGCATTGTGTCCTGTTTCCTTAAAACTAACCATGACTCTTCTTCCTTACAGAGAAAAGGGCAGAGGCTAAATAAGTAGGAAACGTCATGGAATATGCACCAACCCCTGGCACAAGTGACAACCATGAGTGGAAGCCGATGAGTGGAAACATCAGAACCTGTACCTTAACATAAGATATCCACATTATTTTTGCTATCAACATTTATGTTTTAAACATATTAACAATAAAAGATGTGTCAAACAAATGAGAACTTCTTACAAATATCATATTTGACATAATAAATCTGAAACTTTAGTCAAGCTGCCAGCTTAAAGCCTCGCAGGCTTCCTAGTGGGCAATACCTTGATTAATTGTTTACAATCAGTCGATATAGGGTCACAGGGTTGGTCAACCTCTTTTCAGCATTGGTGCCATATTACCATATATGTTGATGTACCATTGGGATATCAACCTTGAATCAACCATGCATTTTTAGGCAGAGGCTAAATAAGTAGGAAACGTCATGGAATATGCACCAACCCCTGGCACAAGTGACAACCATGACAACCATGAGTGGAAGCCGATGAGTGGAAACATCAGAACCTGTACCTTAACTTAAGATATCCACATTATTTTTGCTATCAACATTTATATTTTAAACATATTAACAATAAAAGATGTGTCAAACAAATGAGAATTTTTCTTACTAATATCATATATGACATAATGAATATGGAATATTAGTCCAGGTGCCAGCTAAAAGCCTCGCAGGTTACCTAGTGGGCAATACCTTGATTAATTGTTTACAATCAGTTGATATAGGGTCACAGGGTTGGTCAACCTGTTTTCAACATTGGTGCCATGTTACCATATATATATTGATGTACCATTGGGATATCAACCTTGAATCGACCTCGCGCTTCCCTCGTTTCCCACTAAGTGCCTCCACAACCTAGTCCTCAGCATTTCTACATGCTACATCTTTTTTCCCTAATTGTCAGCTTTTGTTTTCTCATCAAAATGTCATTCATTTTTTATTGACAACTATGGTGTATGCATTTGGTTGACATTTAGAATCTAATGACAATAATACATACATGGTTTCGGTGATTAAAGAATACCGTATTCGACGTAATAAGCACCCTGGGCGTTTATAAAATTATTTTTAAGACGTTTTAAGTACTGAAGAGTTTAATTGTCCCGAAAATCGGGAAATTGAGCCTTTATTCTAGTCTAAAAATGCCCCAAAAAGGGGGGGGGTCTTATTAGGGGGAGGGCGCTAATTACGTCGAATACGGTAACAGCTTAACGCCTACTGACTCAGTCAGTTTTAAGTAGATATACCGTAAAACCTCACGGACAAGCCTAACTCGCGTATAAGCCGCACCCCGACTTTAGGCCGATCCTATAAGCCGCACCAGCCATCTGAATATGCCGATTTTAGTACTGGACCATAGTGGCAAAAACTTGCGTATAAGCCGCACCCCGAGCCTTGGCCGATGCTATAAGGCGCACCGCCGATCTGATTCGTGTACTAGCCGCGGCTTATACGCGAGGTTTTACGGTAGGTGCCTCTTAGTGTGATCATAAGAGGTCAATCCATGTATATGTATCCTTATTCTGGATGTTGCTAAAATTAGCATTAATTCTTGCAGAAACATGGGGGGAAGAAAATGCATTAAATGCAAGGAATATGTTTACAAAAAGAATACTGTATTATTTAAGGTTGACAATTTGCCAAAATACTAATTATCAGTTGTCAGCATGGTCAAATAATGGTTAGTTGTCAATTTTAGATCAGGGTAAGTCATCATTTATTGTGTTTATTGATTGTTGATGACCATACATCGATTCAGCATGGTCAAATCAACATTGAATCACTGTTGAATTACCAATTTTGATGACTTCATCAATATCTACATCATGTTACTGCACACCTTGAATCAACTATATAGATTGCCCGATGGGTCTGAGTGATTGAGGGGCAGGGAGTCATAATATCGGACCATGTCATTGCTAACTTTCCTATCTTAAACCTAGCAATCACTCCCCCCCCATACCAACCATGTAGCACCCCTTTCCCTCCTGACCCTGCATGCATGCACACCCCTTATTACTAATAACCACTCAGGCGTGTCAGATTAATCTTCACTGATTGACTTCCGGTCCCACCCACCCGCGCGCCCACCCTCCTGTACTGCCCTGTTTTGTCCACAAGCTACAAAGCCTCCGCACTCATAATCAAACACTTTGGGTGCACTCTAGTGTTTCTTCATAAGGGGATGTTGTCTTTTATCAATTTTAGCAAATTCATGAATATGAAACGATGCCCTTGGAGGTCTGGTGTACATTGGCACTATGATCTACTGTAGGCTTACAGTAAAAAAGACATATTCTTCGAATCGCTATTTACAGTGTGGGGCAACATCTTTATGATGAAATAACCCTGATATATCTGGTCTCTGCGGTTGAAAAGGTCGCCTATATGGGAAAACAAGTATGCAGAATAAAATCCCCCAAAAAATATCCATTTATTAGCAGCATTCAATTTCCTTGATCAGTCGGAAACATGTGGACACTCTGTAGCATGTGGTAAATACTTAGCACAACACCCCTCCCCTTACTCTACCCTCTCTTTGTCTCCCATGATGAGGAGGGGTTGAGGGTAGAGCATGGCACGGAAGGTGAGATGTTTCTGCAATAAATTGGCACAATAGTCTACCTGATGAGATTGATTATTGATTATCCCCTTCTGGACAGTGTGTTGCCGAAAAGCAAACTTTGTCGTTAGACACTCCAAATCAGAACCATTGATTTTGTGCATCATCGTGTCTCAACCTCGTGGGCTTGTCATGATGCATAGATACAGCATTGATGAGTTACTTACGGGGGCTGAATTCATGCATCGCAAAGACCAAGGGCATTATGTATCAACCTACTCTGCTGTCCTTAAAGGGATTTATTAAATGCCTACTAGGTTTCCTGAGGATCGGGCTGCACTTAACCATTGCAAAGCTCTACTTGAAACACGGCAAGGAAACAAGTGTTTCTCCCCCATAAAATATTCCTTTTCGTGAGTAGACACATACAGAGAAAGGAAACCAGGTTCCCTCCAAAACCCCAGGAAGCTATGAGAATCCCCCAGGTGACTCCCTAGGGTCTGCCAGGGAATCACCTAGGCTCCTCTAGGCAGCTTGGGCTCTCTTAGAGAGGGGAGTCATTCTGTAGGCAACCTGGACTCCCTTTTGACGCTGTTTCTTTTCTCTGTGCACAGACAAGATGCTCGGCCCGGTGGCACATGAATCATCCCACCTGCGTGATTATTATTTCAATAATTCAAATAAGTTGTACATTCTGATGATTTGCCTGCAGTGCTGTTTGGAATCTTGAATACTTTGAATGTTTTGGATTAGTTTGGTGAGGGGATTTGTCTTGTGTTGTCACATATGGAAAGTGCTATCTGGGCATCTCGCGTATATTGGGTACATAATTTCAACTAAAACATAAAAGTGACTCCCACCCATCATGGTCACAAGACAGCGGATAGGAAAGCTGAGGAAAATACATATTACTTGTTTCTCCCCTTCTCTCACTGAAGAGTTCCTAATGTCCATAGCCTGGAGCAGAGATGGCAAGAGAATGGCGAACTGCAGGCAATATGGAGGAATCATATTCTTGTCGTAGACAATAGAGAATAAAGGAGGCCCTGTGGTGGTGATAGCAGGAGGAGCACTGTGTAAATCTCCAGCAGAGAGTGCTTTGCTGACCTAAGGAACAGGCCCGTAGGGGAAATAAGGGATATTGTGAAATAGATGAAGAATACAATATAGTGGCATGGCTGTAGACAGAACTGGTAGGGCAGGGTATGGAGAGTGTTATATATAGTGCAGCCTGAGCATGTAAGATATAATACTTGTTAAAATGCCCAAAAATTAAGTTAAATTGCAATTACTTTCATTACCCATTTTCCTTGTGTTTGACATCATTCTTTGTGGTATCAATGTTTTCTTCATTGTTATTCGCAGGTAGGAATACACTGAATACAGTGGTTGTGTACAGGTTGTTTATATATGATGATGGAAGCCTTCCAACTTTCCATACCTGCATGCAACCTAAAATGCTAAAATCACGTAAGGTTGGCTAACATAGTAGCTTCAGGCTGTGTCTCACGACCTTGAGCCAATGTTTTTGTCTCTGATCGGGTGCCGTCTCTGACCGGGTGCCGTCTCTGACCTGGTGTCAGAAGGAAGTGTTTTTTTAATTTTTAACATATACTCATATATATTATGATTTGTAAAAACGTTATGGCAGTTGTTATGTAAGTATAATTAGCCTCCTGCTGTTGGTAGAAGATAACTAAACTCCCAAATGACATCTGGTCAGAGATGGCATCTGGTCAGAGACGGCACCCAGTCAGAGACGGCACCCGGTCAGAGACAAAAACATTGGACCAAGGTCGTGAGACACAGCCTTCAATAGTTGTTTGCTGGGTGAATAGCCTTACATACATTCCCATTGACCCTAACATACTACTTTTGAAACCTCAATACTTCATGTACATTTTGCTTTCATGATGCAGCAATGCGGTGCAAGTGAGTTACTCATTGGCAATGCATAAAGGTATCATGTATACTGATCCGTCAGGAGAGTATCAATCCTGTGGGATGGCATGATGGCATGATGAATGAATGCAGCACTGACAGGTACCTTACCACAGCTGATGACCGATGGCACAATGTATTGAGCACGTGAATACTTGAATGATAATCTGAACAAAAAGGGTGTACACATAAATCTCTTCTCATCCATACATTTCGGTCAATTTCTACTCCTTAAAGTCCCCATCTAAATTGTAAAAGGATACCAATGGGAAGAAAACAAGAAGAAATTGTTTCTGCAATGTCAGAAACTGATGCGGGCGTGTTTTCTCAATGGTTACAAGCAAAAAAGGGGGAAACAAGGCCCCAAAAGTGCACGATTTAAAAGAAAACCTGATTTGAGAGGTTCTACTTCTAAACATTCAAACTAATGTGATAATTCTAATTGGGACGTTCCTGTCCCAAAATGACAGGCAGGAAAAACACCATGACATGCTGTTTCTTGATCCCTTAATTAAATCAAAAGAGAATGAAAAAGCTTCTTAACAGGAGGGGGTTGAGAAAGTGGGTTGAGTAGGGAGGGGGGTGACAAGCTTGGAGAGGGTTGGCGGGGAAAAAGGGAGGGGGGAGGCATGAAGGAGCCACTGGGGCCAAAGAAAAAAGAAGGTTTGTTTCAAGTAACCCGACCGAACCATTCAAAACAGGGCCGACCCTAAGTTTTGTTTATTTATTTTTGAAGAATTTTTTGTATTTTCACCCATTTTTGGTAAGTTTTTGGGTTTTCGGAGGGAACGGTTGGTACTTTCATGTTAAAAAAAAAGTCTGACCTACCGACCCTACATTTTCTTGCCATGTTACCTGAAACAAACCTTCTTTTTTTTGGCCTGAGGCAGACATGTAGAAAGGGCTGGGTCCCACCACATCGGGACCATGTGAAAGTCTTTGACCCGGTGCCATCTTTGACCGGCCACCATAAAAAATATATGCACGGGATAAAATAAAGAACTTATTCTAACCCTCTAAAAATTACATTAACTTTTTCAGCCAATTTCTACCTTTATCTGCCCTAAAAAACGTTTTATGCCAGGCATGGAATAATGGATAAATTTAGGAGGTAGGGAGTGAGGCAGGGAGGGTATTGGAGAAGAAGAAGAAGAGAGAGAGAGAGAGAGAGAGAGAGAGAGACAGAGAGAGAGAGACAGAGAGAGAGAAAGAGAGAGGAGAGGGAGAGAGAGGCAGCGAGGCAGGGAGAGAGAGGCAGCAAGGCAGGGATAAAGGTAGCAATTTAGAAAGGTGAGGTAGGGAGGGATACAGGGAGGGAGAGATAAAAGCTTATAGCTATATGCAGGGAAGGTGCAGAGGGAAGAAATTAAGAACCTACGAACAGGGGCAAAGTAGAAAAGAAAAGGGAATTTTCAAAGTAGAATCAGAGGAATCCTGGAAACATTGAAGATGGAGAGGGAGGCAAGAAAGGACATGTGATATGGGAAGATGGTTGTGGGAGAAAGTCTGCAGGGACTGACTTGACATGTGTGTCGGCCAGGAGTGTGTGTGTGTGGGGGGGGGGGTGGGGGGGGGGGGAGTCTGTGCCTCTACAGCTGCAGAGCCTTCAGGGCATTTCTAGCACTGGTAATCTAATCCTCTGCAAATAACGCAATTAACTCCAGAATGAGACCAATCCAAGAATGTCATCTTAACCGGTCATGATTTCACTTCACATTGAGGCTTTGATTGCCTGCATCTACCCCCCCCCCCCCCACCTCCCCACTGCCTGCCGTTTCCGCATGTGATCACAAAAACCTCCCCCCCCCCCCCTCTAACACACACTTCTGCCACTCTCCCAGCACAGTCTCAAACAAGACTCTACCTAAAGGCTCATGATTATAGAAATCTTTAGTAGTTGAAGCGAAGAAAATGGTACTGCTTGTCTACTCTCTACATCACAAATTTCAGAATCATTACATCAACAAAGGTCCCAGGAAAACGTTCAATTTAATTTGGGCATCAAAACATGACCATTACTTTTGTAATTTTAAACAACTGTTTTTCATACCTCCCTTTATATATTTGAATCGATTCATAGTTGCGAACATGTTATTTTGAAAGCATGGTGTTGGTAATAAGTTTCCAAGGTGATCCGCCGCGCTTTGGCAGAGAAGGAAGTAATGCCAGTACAAACTGACGAGAGAATCTGCTGGGGGATTGCTTCTCTGCAGCCAATATGGCCGACCACAGCGCCCCCTACATCCAGTTCTGACAACCTGACAGATATTCTGAGTCAGCTGCCGAGATTTCTTCTTTGAAACTTTAATGGACGCATAGTTCTTTAATGTCCTCTGTGCTTGGTCGTCCTGATGCATGAATGTAGCCTTGAGAGTCTCCTTGCCCGGGATGCATTCATGCATCAAGCTGATCCTTCAGGAGTGGATCAACCCTTTCGTCAGCATGATGCATGAATGTAGCACTGGCTATTCACTCGCCACGATTGCATTTACACATCATGGCGACAAGGGACAAAGAACATTAAAGCATTATGCCACCCTTAGATGGTTAAACTCAGGCAATGCGTGATTTCATACGGAACTGTCCGGGGTGAAATTAGTTTCGTAACTCGACACCAACCCTCGTCTGAGGCTAACTCCGTATGTCATGGCAGCCATTTGTTTCCATAATTATGACAAGTACAATTAATGTGATGCGGTGGGAGGGGTCCCAGCCCGATTTAAACTGGCTTTTTATCCATTACAACTCCCTCATTAAGGATTGGCCATTAAGAACATGAGGGAGAACGGCGTGGGCCTTGGGAAGTCGATGGGAAGAGCAAAAATGAAAAGTGTCCTTTGTTGGTTTATGTAAAAGAAAATGTCTCAGGGAAATGTTACTTCTAGAATTGTCTTGTAGAGCCCGTTTTGAATGACATATGGATTGAATAAATCAACACAAATAATATTCAGAATGTGCAAAATATATCAGCGAGACAAATAATATCAAAATGATAATAAAATCTCCATTTGATTCGGCCAGGAACAAAAGTGCAGGTGAAGTTTAAACAAGTTGACCCAATTTATGTGATCCATTGTCCATTCACTAAGCTGCTAAGATCTCAGGTAGAATATGACAGCCAATTCTTTCTTTGCCTATTATATCATAATAAATAAGAGTGTTTAGAGCGCTAATTGTGACAAACTCATCCCTATGTGTCCTTTGTTAGTTATGTAAGATGCAAGCGTATCGTTATCCTTTATACAACTAACTTCTTAATTCTCTTTGTCCCCCAAACTGTATCTAATTCCCACCCTCCTCCCCCTACCCCCTTTATACCTAATGGTCGGCCTATCAGAGGGCGCCCCTGCTCAGTGGATAATGGCCCCACACCGCCCCCTGTGCATCCTTATTTCTGAATTTTCTGAAATCTGATCATGCCCCCCGCCCCCTCTCCCTGGATAGGTCGCCTAAAGTGTCTCCCCGGTGGGTAATTTATCCTGCCTTAGTTTTTAAACCCTTTAGGGGCAGCGTGCACTGGGACTGTAATATGTTAATGGACCATCCCCTTTTTTCTTCACAGTGCATAAAAGCACCACTGGCGAGTGACTCTCCGGTACTGCATTGGTGCATCATGCTTACCATTTGAAATTTATAAATCCAATAAGGTCGGAATCGGGATTGAATGCAGCGTTAGTGAGTAACTCACCAGGGCTGCATTCATGCATCATGAGCCCAAAGAGCTAAGTAACTCGGTGACATTTAAGCATAATGATCACCCTAATTCACTTGCAAACGGTCACCGGCGAGTTACTCACTGCGACTGCGCTGTTGCATCAAAACAATGAATCTTGCTTTTTTTGTGACATACCATCCTTAAAGTGCTACCGGGTTAGTGAGTCATCATTAAGGGTCCATAATACATTGTCTCTGTGACACGGTACTTCTTGACACTAATTAGCTTAAAGCCAAGTACCACTCGGACTTTTTCTCATCTTTGTAAGAGACTACCCTCCATTTTTTGGCTGAGAGGGACATTTCCTTATGCTCAGGCAATTATGTTTCTTAAAGGATCTTACTTGTTTGCTGTATATGAATACATATATGTACGTTTATTTGATGCAAGGGTAGATAAATGTTTCCTGGCGAAAATAAAGGTGAAAAATTATTGAAAAACACCTGTTTTCTGTGCCTTAATATAGTTGTGGTTCCAAATTGTTTATACTGGATATTGTCTATATTGGATATTGTCTGTCGTCCAAATCACATTTCCTGAAAATCGTGTAATTTGATGTGAGATACTGGGAATACACACAAGTTAAAATGTTTCAAACCAAATGGCGGTGAGTATAT